>CM070730.1:610000-1116208 GCA_036346275.1 Otatea glauca
GTTTACTAACTAGTTCAAACAAGTTTGAACTGAAATTCAAACTAGAGTTTCCCTTTTTGATAATAGTTTGGTTGTAGCTATGTGCTGATTTTATATATAAATCAGCAAAGCATGTGACCCAAACTCGTTCAAAATCTTTGAATTCAAGTATATTTTTTCAAAGGTATGTGTTTCATTTGAATTGTTATAGATGGGTATATACCCTAAAACTGAAATTTTTAAAAAATATACTCAAATATGGTTTGAATTCACGCATTTGAGATCATGGTGCCCAGGCACCATGGTGTCCCATTCTGGCTTCATATATATATATATATATATATATATATATGAAAATGATTCTATACTCCTAGGTGTACGTACTCCCACCTCTAGTATACCGTTTAAATGATGTTGTTATACCTCTTTATCCTTTTGAATATACTCTAATACTGATTATAAGATACTCCAAAGTGAGTTCCATAAAAAATTTCATTAAAGTCCATAATTTATAGCATAATTTGTTTATATATTCGTTTTACATATGGAAAAGGGTATGTAGCAAAAAAAATAAAGTACTCTGATGAAATTTTTTCAACCATGTTGCATTGGAGTATATTAGAATTATTATTGGAGTATACCAAAAGTGATAAAAGTGTATAAAGCGTTCATTTAAGTGGTATATTAGAGGTGAGAATATGTACTCATGATAATACGAAAAAGACTTTCTATATATATACATACACTTACACGGCTAGCCAGCCAACATCAAGCCTATTATGAATGAGTTTGGCTTGCGCCACACCCCTGCCTCCGCTGTTCTGCTTAGCCAACGTCGTCAGTCACGGTCATGCCTCGATCGGTTCCACCACCACTATGCCCTGCAAAGCCCAAGCCCAGTCCATCCTCAGCGGCAGCGCCACCGCCACCGCCACCGCCACCGTGTACTTCTTCATCGCTGTGCTTGGCCTTATATCATTGGTGCCTCCGGCTCCACTGATATGCCCTGAATCTGATCGAAGAGCTATTGCAGTGCACTGTGCGAGCATGATCGCCGCCACGGCCATGTACATGCATGGCCATCCTTGTGCCAGTCCCCTTACAGGATTACAGCCAAATCAATCTTGCACCTGGAACACCACAACAGTATGGTAGCTCTCAAGGCAGAAATAATTAAATAAATTCCAAAACAACCTATTGCCATATTTTAGATCAATGCACACAAAGGAAGAGGCTTTCAACTATACATACATAGAACTACATCTGTGCACAGAGGCTTTCAACTGTACATACATAGAACTACATCTGTGCATTTACTGATTGTTCACTGGGTCCTTAGGAATCGAAGGAAACCGTTGCTCTGGAATATCGGTGCCACCTGTGCCAAAGGAAACTGATGATGAGTTTTATTCGTTACAGGATCCGGCTGATGTAACTAAGAGTGTGTTTGGTGAAGATGGAGCTGTGAGTATATTAAAAGTGTTTAGATGGATCATCTTATTTACATTTTAGACTAAAAATATAAACTTAATTTACTTTATTTTAGCTTACAAGTTTCAGATCTCAGGTGAAGCTGAGATCTGCAGCTCTACCAAACATGTCCTAAACACGTTTACCTTTACTGTAAGAAAAGTACAGACTAAGCTATATATTAGTATGACAAATTTCATGAACTTAATTGTTTTGGACTGATGCACAGGTAATGAAATTTCTAAAGAGACTTGTGACATGGAAAGAGGAATCTGCATATATATGGCACGAGACGAGAGGATTGATCTAGGGTCGTCGTTTTACTTACCTAGCCAAGCATAAATAGAAGCAACCATATATATATACAGTGATAACTAATATATACGTCGGCTGACACGAGATCTATGTTTTTGATTTGTCATTCTGCACACACATTTTCCTCTCTTAACTTTTTTCTTTATTTTTCTGGCAACCCTCCAGGCCCTCCTATACTTTTTTCATACCTTTTTTTTTCTTCGATTCTTTTGTCGTTTCTATTTGCTTTACAATTATACAAACAATCATAAATCCATTCATTTGTTATAATTGATTTATTTTTATTTCGTGCGTGCATCAATTGTGAAGCATGAGCTCATTAGGCTGCAGCAACCAGCTTTAGTTGTCTGGGACGTACAGTACCATTTCTGAAAGACCGAAGTGACGATCAGAAGAGGGTGAATATCACAATTAATTTTTTCCTTACTCAATGGATCCAACCAATACCTCACTTGAAACACTCAAACGCAAAGGAGAAGAACAGAGAAAATCTTGGTCTTGAACTTGCTCGTGGGGTTGTGATGATCAAGATGATCTTGGATATTCTCTCACTTGTCACAGCAAGAAAGAACACAAGAAACAAAAACCTCAAACGCGGTCTACAAAAATTTCTCAAAAATTAAGCAAATAAATCAAGTTCTTGTAAAGTATTGCCTAGATGATGAGGATATGATCTAAAAAAAGATTCATCCATCAATTATACATCCTCGGTATAAGAAGCATAAGCAAGTAGGAGAAGAGGCAAATCCAGCTTACGAGAATGTAAATTGTAATGAATTAAATTGTGGAATTTAAAAGCAAGTAAAAGGAGGGGAGATAAGTCCAACTTGCGAGAAAGTAAATTGCGGAATTTAAATGCTGAATTTAAAATATAATGTAAATGCTGAAATTAAATTCAGAAAAGTAAAAAAATGAAATTTTATTTTTTTAGAGGAAAGTTTACAAAACTTCACAACAAGGTGGACAAAGCTTAAAGGAGCACACAAAACCTTCAAGAGAGGAGAGCTACCCCTTTATTTATACTACTGATAGCATCTAGGCCCCCTCAATTATTGTTATTGTGTTTTATTATAGTTTTGGTATTAATGACTAAGTTAATAATATTTAAAGCTTTGAAGAACATATGCTGGAATCAATGATGGAGCAAGTTGGACTAAAAAGATTAAGGTGCTCAGTTTCTAGTTTATGACTTGGGAGATGATTCAAGTCAAATAGCTAGGTTTGTTTTTCTTTTTATTTGGTTGTCTAAAGAGGGACTTTGTACAAGCTAGTGGATTGGATCATAAGTTAAAGACAAAACTAGATTTCTCGAGGCAAAAAACACTTAGACATTGACCTTTGAATCATATTTTTAGTATACAACAGACCAAATCTCAGCTATCCACTTCTTTAGTCCGTTGCATACACAACATATCTTCTCAAATCAAAAAGATTCTTTGATCCAACATTGAAAATCTTCTGTGTCGAAACTCCCATCAAAATACCTGCTCATCGGACCAAAACTCTTGTTTTCATATTCTTTCGTCCTTGGTAAAAACTCCTTTTAAAAATCATCTGTCAACCAAGTGATTATCTATGTATGACGGACCAAAATATTTGGTCCGGCATACATGTAAAAGTCACTCCTCTGTGACGGACCAAAATATTCTTCGTTTCCCATCTACAGCGGACCAAATATTTTGGTCTGGCACTCATTCAATTTATAAGCCTTTGGCTGGACCAAACTTTGAAGTCCTATTTATTGAAACCTTAAATGGATATTCTTTCTCATTTAAAAGGTTCTTTGCTTTGATAACGGACCAAATATTCTCGCTTAACCTTTTAGTCTGCTGCTAAAGCAAATCGCTTGGAGAATCTTATTTCTGTTGAAAAAGGGTCATTGGCTACTGATCTTTAAAAGTCCATGTATGACGGACCAAAATATTTGGTCCGACGTACATGTATCTCTCTCAGTCTATGCCAGACCAATCTCTTGAAAAGTCCATGTATGACGGACCAAAATATTTGGTCCGACGTACATGTATCTCTCTCAGTCGTATGACAGATCAAACTCTATGTAAAGTCCATGTACAACGGACCAAATTTTTTGATCCGTCGTAAATGTTCAAATTTGGTCCGTCATACACATGTCCAGTATCGCTAGGCACTGTTGTTTAGTCCGTTGTACGTGTATATTTCTGACATCTGATACGTCCAACGGCTACAGTAGCAGGTGTAACGGCTATATTCATTCCAAATGGCTATATAAGCATTTCCTAAGCCATCTACCAAGATATAGAACGAACTCCTTTACATCTTAGCATTGAAAATAGCTCTCATACTCAAAAGGAGTTTGTGCTTCACTTTCAAACCAAAATTCTCAAACATCTCTAAGTGTTTTAGCTCCAAGCCAAAGTCTAGCTGTGTGAGTTGCGAAGTGAACCAAGAGACAGAACTTGTGCAAAGTTTATTACTCTTGGATATTAGTGATCCTAGACAGCTTGGAGGAAGTAAACAGTGCGACCTGTCCAAAAGTGATTGTGGAAGACCACTGTGATTGTGAGAGGTTTGGAACTCACCTCACTGGAGTAGTGAAAGAGTTACCTGAGTGATCACCGGAGCTACTGCGACTAGCTTTGGAGAAGCAATACTTCAGAAGAAGTGCTTCAACGTGGATTGGGAGTGCGGCTCTGAACCACGGGATAAATCTTTGTCTCATTTGTGTTTTATTTCTCTTATTGCTTTCGCTGTGATTATTGTTTGTATTTACTTCTGTATTATACTCTGTTGTGAGTTATTCTCTTTTATAAAATAGTGAATTGTTTTTAAGAAGTTAAAACTTGTAAAAGTTGCCTATTCACCCCCCTCTAGCCCAACTAGATCCTACAACTACTCATGAGTCATCCTTCATCCTTCGATGAGTTCTACTTGGTTCTCAAGTAAACTCATTAAGGGTTGAGATAGAGTCATCCTCCACTCTTGGATGTTTTCTACTTGAGATCATTACTCTATCCTCTAAACCTGAATCCAACGGATCTCCTTGATCCGAGCAGCTTTAAGTTAGCATCTCAACCATTCATTCATCGTTTAGGCTCATAGCGACTCAGTTTCTTATCATCTTTCGACGATCCCCGACTATCTAGACTTTCAACACACCTCGTCTAGTCCCATCATTAATTTTCAATTCTGGGACCGAGCGTTTTGACGCCCAATGTTTCTTGTGGTCTCTGGTCTGGACATGCGAGACCATTTCCGGTGCTTCCGCTAGAGTCCACTCCACGCTCTCGTTTTTCGACAACCAGTTAAAATAATCATAAAAATACGAAAACAATTTACATCGGCAGGGTATGATACAGTCTGGTTTACCACAAAATTTTAAATCTAAAATCGATCGACACATTGAGAAACATAAAAGATAAATTTTAATAAATAGCATCTTTATCTTTTTTTCCTTTTATATTTTGAGTTTTCTTTTCAGCACTTTTCTTTTTCTTTGTTTCTCAGGGTTTAGATTATTGAATTTGGATTTGAACTTTGTGAGATGCTACAGTACCATAATCTATCTATGTAAATGTTTTTAGAACTTCTTATAACTATTTAAACCGTTTTTCGAACAATAGCAGCACCGGCAACACCAATTCTAGCGTGAGCACTGGAAATGTTGTCATGCACATACGAACATTCCTTGCTGATAGTGATACTCCCTTACCCGGTAAAAAGGGAGTTGTTCTTGACTTTTCAAAGTCAATTAGCTGTCACTTCGATTAATAAATTTTATGACTATATTTTTTTTTTTTTAAAAAGATGGGGTTTCTTCACGAATTTACTTATACCTTTTTGTATATCCAAACCGAATATTTTAGATAATATTTTTTTTGTCAAATTCAATACAGTTCGATTGCACCTGCATCTGCAACCGCAAGCATCTTACTACTACTAAATAGCATGCACCACATGTCATTCTCTATCTCTCTGATCTTTTTATAAAAAAAAAGAGAGAAAGAGATACAGAGGTCTAAAAAATACGAGATATATAAAAGCATGCGTATCTATGAGATGATAATGCTTACGGATGAATAAGGGTCTGTTTGTTTTTGCTTTGGATTTTTTAAAAGCTGATTCTGGATTGTGGTTGTAGAAAAGCTGATTCTCCAAAAACTGAAATCCAAAAGCACATATGAAGTGGATTGTGGATTTTAGTGTATATGGGTGGGCTGGAATCGATTCCTAGAATCCGATTGTTTATTTTTGATTCTGCTTTTAGAGTTAGAATCTAGAATCAAAAGCAAAAACAAACAGACACTAAATATAATCAATTGTTTTTGTCTTCACATTCAATATATATATTCCTGGCCGGATTCAGTAGCTCGTTTTTGGCTTAGTAACAAGAAAAACACGGCTTTGAATACCATTTGTACTGCTGCTCTTTGGAGCTTGTGGACTAACAGAAATGATATGATTTTTCGTTGTCAGTGTTGGACAAATGTCAAAACAATATGGAGAAGACTTTTCAGGACTTTGAGAGATTGGAGACCACTTTTCCGGGAGGTTATGATGGCCAAGCTGGATTGGTTTTGCAGCAGCCTGGAGAACAAACTTCGAATACCGCTTCCTTTGGGCTCTGGAACAATTTGACTAAAAGTGAATTCCGTTTGAATGAAGACAAGAAGGATAAACTCATTCCTGAAGATCTGAAGCGCAAAGATTGGCACAATGTGAAGCAAAGACGGAGAAATTTTATCCAGGCTGAGGAGAGGGAGATCACTTTTCCAAGATACATTGTCACAGGAGATGGATCATTACTATGGTCGGGTGGAGAAACCGCTGACAAAGTCGTTGATATTGGCATACAGAAGAAATTTTCAATCTCACTGAAAGATTTTTGAAGCTGGGAATGGGATAGAAGATGAGATGGTAACAGAAGTGAGGGTTGAAGGAGGGAGTACTCGCTCACCAGGGAGACTGGAAGCTTTTTGATTCAGTAGGAAAGATATGCGATTAAGTGTTAGATGATCGTGGGTGTTTGGAATGTTTGAAAAGTGCTGTAAAATGCTATTTTGTGCTTGATTCTAAAACAGAACTCTTAGCTGTCATGTTCATCTAAAAATATATTCCTGGCCGGGCTCTTTGCTCGGGATTCATTCTGCCAGCTGCATGCATGCTACATATAATTAAATTAAAAACCCAGCTAGCTAGAAATGGTATGCACGTAGTCTTTGCTTTGGCGGAACAATTGATTTAAGGTTTTAGCTAGGGTGGCAATGATCGAGCACTCTTGTCATAGATCGACTAATTCACACGCACTTGTGACCTCCATCACAAGAATGTAATTAAGCTGGCTAATTCCCTAGCTTGTCTGTATTGGTGTATATATATAATTAGTCTAAAACATTACTGGAATAATAAATTCACAGATGTGTGTCCACTACTTCAACGAGTATATATAAACCAAATTAAGCGCCATCGATCGATGCAACATGTATGTACATGAAGTGGCTTTCTCCTGCCCTGGATCCATACAATTAATACAGTACGTGGGATAAATTATATTAATCGATCGTGGCCATGGCATGGAAAACAAGCAATCTCCCATGCCTGCATGCATATATAACGTCTGCGTGCATGATCCTCTTAAGATCAGTTAGCTAGCTTCCAGCAAGTAGCATTGCTTGTGTTAAATTAATCTGAAAATCCACCAAGCGTAGATATATGCACATATATTTTTCTTTTAGAAAATGAAAGGCACCCGTCGCTCTTAAATTTTGGTTCGTTAGCGAGGAAAACTCCAATGCTAGCTAGCTAGCTAGCTACACATGAATTATATATATATATATATATATATATATATATATATATATATATATATATATATATATATATATATATATAGAAAATGATTCCATACTCCAGGGTGTACGTACTCCCACCTCTAGTATATCGTTTAAATGATGTTGTTATACCTCTTTATCCTTTTGAGTATACTCTAATACTGATTATAAGATACTCCAAAGTGAGTTCTATGAAAAATTTCGTTAAAGTCCACCATTTATAGCATAATTTGTTTATATATTCGTTTTACATATGGAAAAGGGTATATAGCAAAAAAATAAAGTGCTTTGATGATTTTTTTTCAACCATGTTGCATTGGAGTATATTAGAATTATTATTGAAGTATACCGAAAGTGATAAAGGTGTATAAAGCATTCATTTAAGTGGTATATTAGATGTGGGAGTATGTACTCCTGGGAGTACGGAAAAAGCTTCATATATATATATATATATATATATATATATATATATATAAAAGCAAGTTAGGCAGCTAGCGTACGTGCAACGGTTAGTTTTACTTTGTCCCCACACACCATATGTACCACATATCCTACGTACGTACGTACCATCTAGGATAGCTAGTCCTATTTCCAAACCAAATTAACCATATATATGCATGCATGCATGCACCAAACAAGTTCTCAAGTTATACAGGGCATGCACAGACTAGTTAGTTAAGCGTTATGCTCATGCATCCCTATGCGATTTAACCGGAGGCTCTAGATCTAGCTCCTCTCCTGTCAAACATAGCCGTTGTTTTAGACACTGACACACTTAGCTTTGACCACTAATTTATATTATAATATATTTATAAAATCTAATAAAATTATAATATTATAAAAGTAATTTTCAAGACAAATCTGCACATATGATTTTCATATACCCAATTTAAATATTTTTTAAAAAAATATTGAGAATTAAAGTTTGGAAGGTTTGAATGCACCTCTGTCAAAAAAACAAATATTTGTGGCAGGAGGGGATACAAGCTAGTAATTAAATACTTAGCCCAGTATATACAGTTGTTAATCGAAAACGTACCCTTGGCCTTGGCTAATAAATTCTCTTGCGCGCGCGGCCAAATCTTGCCCCGTCCATCCCTGCCCTGGCCAGCTGCTGGCGCGTCCACTCCAGCACAATTAATAAGCCAAATTAAGGCATCACATTCACATCAACACGTACAGTACTGCACATTACTAGCTTTAGCTTGCACAATCGATCTGTGGATGCATCGGGGCCGGGCCGGCTATAAATACCACCCCAAGGAAACCACCCCAAACAACACAGAGGTAGTAGTACTACAAGCAGGCTAGCTAGCTAGCTAGCTCGTACGCGATCACAGCTCCTCGATCCATCGAGCACTAGCTGTTTGAAGCAATGGCGCCAACATCCAAGCTTGCCCTGTGCCTTGCCCTAAACCTCCTCCTCTTCGCCTCCGTGCACGGTTGCCAGCCATACTGCCCGACCCCGCCGGTCGTCCCCACCCCGCCTGTCGTGCCCACCCCGCCGGTCGTGCCGACGCCGTCCGGTGGCTACTGCCCGATCGACGCGCTGAAGCTGAGCGTGTGCGCCAACGTGCTGAACCTGCTCAAGCTCAAGGTGGGCGTGCCGGAGAACGAGCAGTGCTGCCCGCTGCTGAGCGGCCTGGCCGACCTCAACGCCGCCGTCTGCCTCTGCACCGCCATCAAGGCCAACGTCCTCGGCATCAACGTCAACGTACCCCTCGACCTCATCGTCCTCCTCAACTACTGCGGCAAGACCTGCCCCTCCGACTTCACCTGCCCACTCGTCTAAGCCATGCATGCATGTTCGATCCATTCATTCACGCATCCTTCTGCAAATCTGCACGCATGGCTTAATAAGTTTCTTACTACGTACATATATAGTATATATATTGATGGATTGCCCATTCTCATGCATGTCGATCTCAGTGCGCTGGGCATCAGTCATCAGTAAGTGCATCTTAATTATTTGCATTCCTACTGCAGTATCTCTAAATGATCGACCTGCATGCTGCAGCTTGTATCATCTAAAATTCTGTACCAGCTGTTACGATCATACATATTGTATTCGTGAGATAAATAAAAGTTTGTACAAGTTAATGTGTTAACTTGAGCTAGCTGCACTGATATGCCATCTTCGATCAACACGCACGCGCATGAAACATGATCGGATTCGATTCACATGTTCTTGGACGCATTGGCTAGCTCTTCTTTTCTGCGCGGTGAGCACTGTCTGTTGTTATGTATTATGTAGGATATATATTGCATGAGATCAATGTGACACCGTGATCGAGTTTGAAGCGTTTCGTCGTGTGAAAGAAAGAAAGAAAGAAAGAAAGAAAGAAAGAGATGATGTTCAGAGTTGATATACATACATAACTCTTTGGGACATGATCGAATGCAGAGTGTGGTACACTATATACTGAAGTATTTAATGTTCTAGCCTGTATATAGTATTTTTTTCGTAAATAGTCGTCGTTGCGATAAAATTTTAGAAATAGACCATACACAGTAAAAACCAGCGGACGGGGACCGCTGGATTTTTTTAACACATTTCCAACGGTTCCGATCCGCTGGTTTTTTTTATTTTCTGGCAGGCTGGAATACCTTTTTTATTTTCCAGCGGACGCCGTGCGCGTGAAAATTTTCCAGCGGTCCCAAACCGCTGGATTCCGGTGATTTCCAGCGGTTGGGCACCGCTGGAATTTTTTTTTTGATTTTTTTTACTTTTGTAATTTCCAGCGGACTGGAAAATAAAAATAAAATCAAAAAAAATTCCAGCGGTGCCCAACCGCTGAATTCCGACGATTTCAAGTGGTTAGGCATCGCTGGTTTTTTTACTTTTGTAATTTCCAGCGGACCAGAAAATAAAAAAAATCAAAAACATTTCCAGTGGTGCCCAACCGATGGATTCTGATTTTTTTTACTTTTGTAATTTTCAATGGACCGGAAAATAAAAAAAATTCCTAGCGGTGCCCAGCTGCTAGAAATCGCAGAATCCAGCGGTTTTGGACCGCCGAAAAATTTTCGTGCTAAAAAAAATCCAGTGTACCGAAACCGTTGAAAATGAGTTAAAAAAAATCTAGCGGTCCCGGTTGTCGACTTTTGTAGTCGGCAATGAATTTATGGGGTAGGCGCTGGATCTCAAACTCGAAGGTCACACAAGACAGGGATTTATACAGGTTCAGGCCCTCAGCGATGGAAGTAATACCCTAATCCTGTGTGCTGGGATTATGTGGATCTCTTGGATCTGGAGTAGCTCAAAGTGCTATATGCTCTAGGCAAAAGATGGCGCTTTGTGCTTGGATGATTCCCCCCTTATGTTTTTGCCCGCCCTCTCCCTTATATAGCGGGGGTGGGGCGGCTTACAGAGTCCTGATCGGTTTGGAGATTCCGATCGGTTACAAGATTCTAGTCGGTTACAGGATAGAGTTTACATCTTTATCTACCCTATTAACGACTCGGATTACAACCATATCTATCATATCTAAATATAAGTTCAACTTCTTTTAGGATATGTCCCCTTGCGCACGGCAGCGAGGTCTGACGCGGGGAGTATCTTCTGGGCCTCCCTCTTGGGCCTGTCATGAGGGTACCCGTGTTTTTATATTCCACACCGGTCCGCTGGTTTTTTCTATGTAGGGGCTACTTCTGAAATTTTATCGCAGCCACGGCTATTTACGGAAAAAAAAAATACTATGCACAGAGCTAGAACAGTAAAGATTTCCTATATACCAAGGGCAGGTACAGCGGGTGCCTCAAAATTTTGAAAAACGCTACAAGATCACTTTTTTAATAGGTCAAATTTGTTGATTGAATTGGTTTCGATTTTAGATATTGAGATTTTTAATACCTTAGAATATCATTTGTATTGTACTTTTAGCAAATTTCAAATATACGTGTTGGATTTATGATTTTACGAAATCATTGTATACAAAACTATAGAGTTGTGCGTGTGAAGTGTATACCCAATAAAAAAATTTCTAGCTTCGCCACGCTATATACATTCATTCGTTCCTAATTGATACCCACCAATACTCACAACCAGAGTACGTAATACGCTTGGTAGGCCTTTTTTGGCTTATATATGCAATAGAAACTAAGAATCCGTCCAAGTAAAGATGACTATGTCGAAAACTAACTGATACATGGAATGGAATGTAGAATGTACATATAGTACCAGGTATGGCCGGGTACTTGCGAAACTGATGACTCTGATCGAAGGAAATAGATCTCTATTCTTCAGCTGTGGCGTAGTGGATCAAACCGAGGTCTTAAATTTGAAGGGTCTGACTATGCATGTTCAAAATTTTTTTTGACTGGTTTTATTTACAAAATCATTTGTTTTTTTACCATTGGATCAGATCTGCATCTACATTCATTCAACGGTCCATATTCCCCCTCTCAAGATACTACTACTTCCATTCCTCGATCCCATCGCTCTGCCTCCCATCAATGTTATCTCGCAGCGTTGCCCACCTCTTGCCTCCCGAGCCCCAGCCTAGCCACCTCCCCGGCGTCGAAGCGCTACCAAGGAGGCCCGCCAGCGAGCCCCTCCCCCTATGCCACCGTCCGCCTCCTTCTCTCTTGTCTCTGTCGCTATCACCGTTTTTTTCTCATCTTCGGCAGCTACCGCTGCTGGATCTGTCATCACCTCCCTCTTGCTCCTAATATTCTCTTGATCTTATTGTTCCCACCGATCTTCACCGCCCATTCCCCATCGACTTCGTCTCCCTCTAAATCTGGTCCGTGAACCTCAAACCCTAACCGAGTGAACCTTGATGGTAAAGAAGCTCGCCTGAGACGGTGGTAGACGAACGCATGAATCGTGATACAAATCGAAATATTAGAAATTCGATTGATATTAAAAAAATCATTCAACCGATTTATAGCAATTCTGAAATTTTAATTCATGGGACTAGCTAGTGCTCGACAACTAATAAATATATTGACATAAAATTAAGATAGCACTCAGTTAAATCACTCGATCAACATCATCTCTTTTGTTAGAAGAAAGGTCCGTACTACCTAAGCTACTTCGAGATGTGGTGATCGTCAAGTCAAATATAATTAACATCTGTTGACATGTACTGTTGACAGTTGAAAACCAATGAAATCATATGTGAGGACCGGAAAGATCAACTTCAAGATAGATATTTTTTAACAAATAACTTGAAAGATAGAATATTGTGTGAGTTAGCTACTCTGAAAGAAGACATGAACGATTAAGTGAACTGTAAACTGCAGTTTGCAAAGACATGCATGGACGTGAATATATGGTCGTTGCGGTTGGATAATCCACCATATCAGGAATTAAGCTCTCAATTGGGCCGGGGGATCCAGAACTCAGTGTGTGTACTAGCTAGTTCTGCCACTCTGTAAGATGCATATGTGCTATTAAATTTCAACTTGGATGTTCCAGTTTCTACATGGAGTATGTTAAATAATGGAAATTGGGAGGGTCATTACTCTGTTCTCTGGTTGAAACTCAGTTACTCTGCTCTCTAGTTTATTTCTCTCTGAATGTAACATCGCAACGCCTAAATAGCCACTATATATGAAGCCCGCATGCAGATATACAATCCTTAATATTGTATATGTACAGATATATCGAGCTTCAGGCTAATCCGTGAACAGTCATTTACATCTCCATCTCCATCTCCATCTCCATCTGCGTACAAGAATTTATGTACGTCCATGTTATATATATTTACTACGCCAGATACTCCTATATAGGAGTAAGATGGAGATGTGCACGCGTAGCTAGCTAGGGGACACTGCCGACATGGGTAGATGTGCACACTTCGTCGACCATTGGTCGGTTATCAGCCATACAAAATTACAAGGAAATGGATGATATATATATATATATATAAATATATATAGCCATCAAAGTAAACTACTAAACCAATATAGAGATAGACACCGCGCGCAATCAAGGGGACTAGCTTCTTGCATGATCAACTTGTTCCATGGATTGGAGCTAAACGATAAGCAACAGTCCTGGGCACCCAGCTAGCTGATAACGATCAGTGCAGGAAGAAACAAAATGAAAGAATCAGTAACAATGTAGAGCTCGTGTGAAACAGAGAATAACCATGTCTCCATTGGCCACAGCAAGGAGACGCTATGTTTGACCTAACAGTAGTATCTTCTTCTTCTCCCTGCATGCCGGTCGTCCCGTGACCTTGCTGCCTCTAAATAGTCTTATGTGTGACAAGTAGCAATGTATGGATCGAATCGATCGGCACATCAAATCAGATAGCTAGGACACATCGATCGCTGGCTGGTTCTCGGTCGGTCGGTGTAGCCGTGTAGGTTCGCAAATACGACTATTACTGTTATTAATTACTAGTGTAGCAACAAGTGTACGCAGAGGGTGTATGCGTAAGTACTCGTGTGTGTATATATATATATATACTATACGATACTGTGGTGGTTGTTTTATATTAAGAAGAATATATATATGTTGGGTAGCGAGTGGTCGATGGACCGGTGACGTGCCAAATTAGCAATGAGCGCGACAGCTTCAGATAAATCATCATCATCATCTTGATCGATCCAAGATTAGGTTTTGATTCGACCCGTGACGACTAGCTTGCAAGTGCCCCACACCGGCCCGGCCGGCTCGTAAATTACTTTATGGCCAGTACTTAGCTTGCCTGTCGATTGATATGATGATCATGCATGCATGTGTAATGTGTTCTAGAACGAGGTCTGCTGCTGCTGGCTGTTAGTCGGAGCATCTATATATGGCTCCATATTAGCAGTCAGTTATTCTGGCTAGTTAGGCATGCAGTACTACTTAACTACGCCAGTAATGTCTATACGGTGAATTCCATGATATATATTGAGACTGCACTGCAGGCAAGAATAGATCGATGTCCGTGCAGAAGTCGTCGAATCGGCCATGGAACAAGTTGCAGGGTCCTTGAAAATATATATGGCCCTGTCATATGGAAATGGAAAATTCTTGCAGCAACTTGCGTTATTAATTCTTGGTTGCCTTAATTCTAGTATATAGGAAGGAAGGACGTACTACACGCACGATCACGTTGCAGGGTAGCGACACGCCCGCCCAATTTGTATGCTAGCTTTAATTTCAAACATCCATCCCGAGTTAGTGATGAAACCTGAGAAATCGCCACAAATTAATTATGAGAGGAATTAAGCTACTAGTCTTTATCTGGATGTTTTATTTCTTACTAGTATATTATTGTTAGGACACGCCAGCAGCCAGCTAGCTAATTGAACACCAAAATTAAATTCCATCCATGCTGGCCTGGCCTGGCCTACCTAGAAAAGTAGGGTTCGTAATCATAATAGCTTGATTTAATAATGTTTTTAGTGGGGCTGGTTGCATATATAATTTGGATTCGATCTCGCGCCGCGTACATATGTATATATATTATTATATATACGCAGTTTTATTATTATTTTTGTTATCACCGCACACGTGGCACGAGTAGTAGGCCAGGCCTTCTTGCATTGCACGTGACGTGAGTGACATTGCGGGTCCTCTGACTCAGAGAGCGTGGGGTGGGGATCGATCCGTTCCAAGTATATATGCATGTGTGCAATTGGAAGTTAAGCTACCCATAAATTAATTGTCGAATCGAATCGATGGAAGGCTAACGCGCGTAGACCATGCATGTATGTACAATTAATAATTAATTTTCCTTTACAAAACTAGCTTGCTTTCCGGTTTTCCTTTTGCTAGCCAGGAACAAATTGTCTTCTGAATTATTCATGAGCGCGCGCAATATTCATTTCACTTGCCTGATCATTTGGAAATCGGCCGGCTTATATATATATATAGGAAGCCTTTTCGCATCTCAGAGTACGCATTTCAGAGAGATATCTCACCTCTAATATACCACTTAAATGAACGTTTTATACACATTTATCACTTTCGGTATACTCCAATAATAATTCTAATATACTCCAATGCGACGTAGTTAAAAAAATCATCATAGCACTTCATTTTTTTGCTACATACCATTTTTCATATGTAAAACAAATATATAAACAAATTATGCTATAAATGGTGGACTTTGATGAAATTTTTCATGAAACTCACTTTGGAATATCTTAGAATCAGTATTAGAGTATACTCAAAAGGATAAAGAGGTATAACAACATCATTTAAACGGTATACTAGAGGTGGGAGTACGTACACCTAGGAGTATGGAATAATTTTCATATATATATATATATATCACCCCTCGAAGAAAATAGGTAATTAGAAATACATACATACATATATACACGTATCTGACTAGTCTCACCTCTCACGACACTAGCTTCCATCTCGCAGTTAAGGAAGGGCGTATCCTGGCCCATGACAGACTGAGCTGTAGCCCAGAACATGAGATATTTGTAAGTGCAAAGCCTAGATAGGCCCGAGACAGCAGCCTAGCTTCCCTCAGCCTAAATCTCTACTACTTCTAATTAGGAGTTGGTGACGGTGGTCCGTTCTCCTCTAGAGTATCTAATTCGTTGGATCTGACATGAACGGCTGAGATAGAAGAGTATTTAATCAATCTTGGATGAAAGGATTTTATCATATCTTTTTTGAATAGAAATATTATTTTAGCATATCTCTATTTGCATGTTCTTACTATAGAAGGATGTTATTCATATATCTTATAAATGGAAAGATTTTCCCATCATGTCCTGCATGGATAGAAGGATATTGTCGGCGTTTCGAGCGCCGGCAAGTAAATTTGTAAGTCTAAAGGCTGCGCTTCCTCGCCCCTCGAATGGTTAGACTCGAGTCCAAGATGTATACCGTTCGGCCGAAGGTCCCTACTCCGATCAGGCGTTGGTGTTGTATTCAGGGTGCGGATGATCGCACCGAGTTTTTTACAAGCGAGAGGTGGAGCCTCAACACTAGAATGATCTAAACTTAGCTCTCGTAAGGAGAAGAAAAAGAAGAAGAGGAAGAAGAGGAAAAGCTCTCTTGTAGCTCTTACTCGCGCTCGTTAGGAGGTTCCCGCTTTTTATTCAAGACGGGCGGTGTTACATCGAGAATTGGCGGTGCCAGCGAGCTACTTTAGGGCTTCATCTTGCCCGCCGTCGCTAATCGCTCGCCGATCGGTCGCTTGCTCACTGATCGGTCGCCGTCACGAGCCTATGCGCTGGGTCGGTGGTCTAGCTGGTCGAGCGGTTAGGTAATCCTCCGGAAGTGGCGAGCCGCTCTCGTGATCCATGTGGGTGCCGACGAGTCGCGTGTGACGCTGGAGTTGCCTCGGAGAGAGCGTGTCCTTGCACCGTGGGTGGCCGGGCCGATGGGACAGAGACGGGCTTCAGCAGCTATCAAACCGTTTGGGAAGGGACCACCGCCTCGCCACCACTTCGAATGACCGCTCGTGGGGCACGTGGCCTTAGGTTGACACGGACTCGATGCGCGCACGCGCCCTCGGCGGGATTATCATGGTTCGGCCGAGCCGGGATCCGCCCCGCTGCGGGGTCGGGAACCCGCTGAAGTCGGAGTCGGGATCCCGCCCCGCCGCGGGGTCGGGAACCCCGCTGAAGTCGGAGTCGGGGATCCCGCCCATTGCGGGGGTCGGAACCTCGCTGAAGTCGGAGTTGGGGATCCGTCCCCGCGGGGTCGGGAACCTGGCTGAGCCTGAGTCGGGACCGGCCGGGAATGGTCTCCCGAATGGTCTCAGAGGCATTTGGGTAGCAGTGCCGGGACGGCTGCTTAGGCCGGGCCGATTCGAGGCCGCCGCTTGCCGCCCGGGCTTTGCTTGTTGCAATTGGGCCGTTGGTGCACCTGCTTTATGAGTATTCGCCAAGAGCCCCCAACCTCCAATCGAAGTTCGCGGACTCGGTTGGGGTTGAGCTTGATCGATCCGCTCAACTAGGTGGGCCAACGGGCCTACCGCTTTTGCCGGGCGTGTTCTCAACGCATCCGACGCCCGCCCGGATTACGCTCTCGAGGTATGCGAACCGCCGGAGCCTCTTAATTGCCGTTTGCGCGCACGCGCACGGCTAGGTGTGTTTTTGCTCGCTCGCCTTCTTGGCCGCCTGGTTTCGGTGGTGGGCGCCGCTTTCCGCGCGCCGCATTTATTCCCGAGTCGCTTGATCTTCCTTCGAATGGGTATATAAGGGCGCCACGGGTTGCTCGAGCGCGACTCTTAGACGAGAATCCTTTCCTTCTTGAAATGTGTTCAAGACACCCTTTAGTCTTCGCCGTGATGACATCGTGGTGGAAGAGGAAGACCCTTTGAACGAGCTTTGGGTTGAGTATGATCAGCGATAGCCGAACTCCCAAAGAGAGAAGAAGTAGCTCGCGACGTTGTCGCCGCTGACGCGCTACTTCAGCATCCCGAGGCTTGGAGTGGCAAGGGGCCTCCTAGAGGCAATGGCGCGAGGGCGCCGATTGCGAGAGAGCGCGCGCCGCCGATGTCAGCCGAACGGCAGCAATGCATGCCATTCCGCTACCAGTGGCTTCACTTTGACGACCGGGCAAGGGCCTACCAAAGAAGTCATCTCCAACGACTCAGTCCACCGACTTTGTCCGCCCCGTCGGCGTGCAAGGGCCTACCGTCGGCGTTGTCGAGGGAGTTTTAGGAGTCCGTGTAGATAGAGAGTCTTGCGTGTGCCTCATGTAAAGTGGTGTAAAGTTTTGAGCTCACGCTTTTTAATGAAATCCTTTTTTTCTCTCTATGAATGACTTCATGAAGGAGTTAGCTTTGCTTGTTCTGGCTTTGATCAGTTCGGCGCTAGAAAGTTCGGCGATCGGTTTCCGAGTGGTCGGACGTGCGAACTCGCGTTTGTTCCTCAAGAAATCTTCCTTTGCGCTCGCTTTCGCGCCGTAGCTAGTCGGTGCCTTGGTCGGCAAGGATGAGCGGATGCCTTCGAAGTTTTAGTGCCCGAAAGTGCCTTGGTCGGCAAGGACGACCGGATGCCTCCGCGAGGTTTCGTGTCCGAGTGCCTTGGTCGGCAAGGACGACGGATGCCTCCGCGAGGTTCCGGTGTCCGAGTGCCTTGGTCGGCAAGGACGACCGGATGCCCCCGCGAGGTTCCGGTGTCCGAGTGCCTTGGTCGGCAAGGACGACCGGATGCCTCCGCGAGGTTCCGGTGTCCGAGTGCCTTGGTCGGCAAGGACGACCGGATGCCTCCGCGAGGTTCCGGTGTCCGAGTGCTCGTTTAACGTCGTAGCTAGACGCTGCCTTAGTCGGCAAGGACGACCGGATGCCCCCGCGAGGTTCCGGTGTCCGAGTGCCTTGGTCGGCAAGGACGACCGGATGCCCCGCGAGGTTCCGTGTCCGAGTGCTCGCTTAACGTCGTAGCTAGACGCCGCTTTAGTCGGCAAGGACGACCGATGCCTCCGCGAGGTTCCGGCGTCCGAGTGCCTTGGTCGGCAAGGACGACCGAATGCCTCCGCGAGGTTCCGTGTCCGAGTGCTCGCTTAACGTCGAGCTAGACGCCGCCTTAGTCGGCAAGCGACGCACCGGATGCCTCCGCGAGGTTCCGATGTCCGAGTGCCTTGGTCGGCAAGGACGCACCGGATGCCCTCGCGAGGTTCCGGTGTCCGAGTGCTCGCTTAACGCCGAGCCGGACGCCGCTTAGTCGGCAAGGACGACCGGATGCCTCCGCGAGGTTCCGGTGTCCGAGTGCCTTGGTCGGCAAGGACGGCCGGATGCCCCGCGAGGTTCCGGTGTCCGAGTGCTCGCTTAACGTCGAGCCGGACGCTTAGTCGGCAGGACGACCGGATGCCTCCGCGAGGTTCCGTGTCCGAGTGACTTGGTCGGCAAGGACGTCCGGATGCCTCCGCGAGGTTCCGGTGTCCGAGTGCCTTGGTCGGCAAGGACGACCGGATGCCTCCGCGAGGTTCCGTGTCCGAGTGCTCGCTTAACGTCAGAGCTAGACGCCGCTTTAGTCGGCAAGGACGCACCGGATGCCTCCGCGAGGTTCCGGCGTCCGAGTGCCTTGGTCGGCAAGGACGACCGGATGCCCCGCGAGGTTCCGTGTCCGAGTGCTCGCTTAACGTCAGAGCTAGACGCCGCTTTAGTCGGCAAGGACGGCCGGATGCCTCCGCGAGGTTCCGGCGTCCGAGTGCCTTGGTCGGCAAGGACGACCGGATGCCCCGCGAGGTTCCGTGTCCGAGTGCTCGCTTAACGTCAGAGCTAGACGCCGCCTTAGTCGGCAAGGACGACCGGATGCCTCCGCGAGGTTCCGGCGTCCGAGTGCCTTGGTCGGCAAGGACGACCGATGCCTCCGCGAGGTTCCGGCGTCCGAGTGCTCGCTTAACGCCGTAGCCGGACGCCGCTTTAGTCGGCAAGGACGACCGGATGCCTCCGCGAGGTTCCGGCGTCCGAGTGCCTTGGTCGGCAAGGACGCACGGATGCCTCCGCGAGGTTCCGGCGTCCGAGTGCTCGCTTAACGCCGTAGAGCGGACGCCGCTTAGTCGGCAAGGACGCACCGGATGCCTCCGCGAGGTTCCGGCGTCCGAGTGCCTTGGTCGGCAAGGACGACCGGATGCCTCCGCGAGGTTCCGGTGTCCGAGTGCTCGCTTAACGTCGTAGCTAGACGCCGCTTAGTCGGCAGGACGACCGGATGCCTCCGCGAGGTTCCGATGTCCGAGTGCCTTGGTCGGCGCCGAGGTTCCGTGTCCGAGTGCTCGTTTAACGTCGTAGCTGGACGCTGCCTTAGTCGGCAAGGACGACCGGATGCCTCCGCGAGGTTCCGGTGTCCGAGTGCCTTGGTCGGCAAGGACGACCGGATGCCTCCGCGAGGTTCCGTGTCCGAGTGCTCGCTTAACGCCGTAGCTAGACGCCGCTTTAGTCGGCAAGGACGCACGGATGCCTCCGCGAGGTTCCGATGTCCGAGTGCCTTGGTCGGCAAGGACGCACCGGATGCCCCGCGAGGTTCCGTGTCCGAGTGCTCGCTTAACGCCGAGCCGGACGCCGCCTTAGTCGGCAAGGACGACCGGATGCCTCCGCGAGGTTCTCGTGTCCGAGTGCCTTGGTCGGCAAGGACGACCGGATGCCCCGCGAGGTTCCGTGTCCGAGTGCTCGCTTAACGTCCGAGCCGGACGCCGCCTTAGTCGGCAAGGACGACCGGATGCCTCCGCGAGGTTCCGTGTCCGAGTGCCTTGGTCGGCAAGGACGCACGGATGCCCCGCGAGGTTCCGGTGTCCGAGTGCTCGCTTAACGCCGAGCCGGACGCCGCCTTAGTCGGCAAGGACGACCGGATGCCTCCGCGAGGTTCCGGTGTCCGAGTGCCTTGGTCGGCAAGGACGCACCGGATGCCTCCGCGAGGTTCCGGTGTCAAGTGCGTTTTGGTCGGCAAGGACGACCGGATGCATCCGCGAGGTTCCGTGTCCGAGTGCTCGCTTAACGTCGTAGCTAGACGCCGCTTTAGTCGGCAAGGACGCACCGGATGCCTCCGCGAGGTTCCGATGTCCGAGTGCCTTGGTCGGCAAGCGACGCACGGATGCCCCGCGAGGTTCCGTGTCCGAGTGCTCGCTTAACGCCGTAGCTAGACGCCGCTTAGTCGGCAAGGACGACGGATGCCTCCGCGAGGTTCCGATGTCCGAGTGCCTTGGTCGGCAAGGACGCACCGGATGCCCCCGCGAGGTTCCGTGTCCGAGTGCTCGCTTAACGCCGAGCTAGACGCCGCTTTAGTCGGCAAGGACGACCGGATGCCTCCGCGAGGTTCCGGCGTCCGAGTGCCTTGGTCGGCAAGGACGACCGGATGCCTCCGCGAGGTTCCCGTGTCCGAGTGCTCGCTTAACGCCGTAGCCGACGCCGCTTAGTCGGCAGGACGACCGGATGCCTCCGCGAGGTTCCGATGTCCGAGTGCCTTGGTCGGCAAGGACGACCGGATGCCTCCGCGAGGTTCCGGCGTCCGAGTGCTCGCTTAACGCCGAGCCGGACGCGGGTATCCATCCCGAGTCCCCGTCCGCGAGGGAAGCCGCGAGGAGTAGCCGCCGTCTATCCCACAAGTTTACCCCATCCGCAGTGTGGGACCGAGGGGTGAGCGACGCGCGCACTGCGCGTTGGTTTGAACGTCGTGCTCTTGGAGCTAGTAACGGTAGTCCGAGTGGGTCCCGGGAGGTACCGCCAAGGGGGACCTTCCGAGCGACGGTCCTGCAGTAGGTGTCCCGCCTCGCGTGGGGCGACCCATAAGAAACCTTTCTTTACTCAATCCCAGATGGACCTCGGGTCGCCACCACCCAGAGCACACCGGCCGCCGCCATCGATGAGCTCCCGGAGAGTGTGAAGTATGGTCTCGACGCGAGTAGAGGTGACTGGTCGCCACCGACCCAACCGGGACCCACCGTGGGGCTCACTCGACTTGCCCTCGCTCGTTTTCATTGGGCGCCCTACGCCCATCCGGTGGGTTAGGCCTTTGAACCCACAGCTCGCATGGGCCTCCCGCGCAAGCCACAAAGCTTTTGCCATCTTGGGACCGCAGCGCCCATCGGGCTTCGCGCCGAACAACCGTCCCGCCAAAAGGCGGAGACCAAGAGGTAACGGACACGCTGTCGGGGCAGCGTCTTTATGACTCGCAACCGACGCGACAGGATTAAATGCGGAGTGGAATTGGAAATCGGAGTTACCAGCCGGGCGTGATGCACGAGGGCGGACGCGACGATTCGCTCGAGGAGGCGTCCGCTCGGTCGCTGGCGTCCGCCGCCTCCTATAAGTACGTTGTTGGGGTGCCTCGTAGCCACGCCGCCTTCTTCGCCTCCCGTCCCTAAAGCAAGAAAAACGACAGAGAGCCAGAGAAGGAAACCTCACTCTCTTCTTCTCACCTTTCCGCTGCTTCCCGCCAAGATGTCGTGGACGGAGTGCCCGCGACAGAGAGTCGCGCGCCGCCTAGTGAAGAAGGGCTTCTCCCGCCGCAGGCACCTCCGGCCGAGAGTGCCGACCGGGCCGTTATCCCGCGCCGCAGAGCGACGAGGTTGTGGTCCCCGCCGCTTTTTTGAGCGCGGCCGCCCGCCGCTCCACCCTTTCGCCCGTGGGCTTCTTTTCCATTACAAGGTGGAGGTGCACCACCTCAACCCTAACGGGTCCTTCACATCGCCATTTTCATTACCCCATGCGAGGCCTTCTTAGGGATTGAGCCGCATTGGGCGCCGTGGCGCACTTCTTCCAAAGCGAGGCTTTGAAAGACAGCCGCTCGACGCGACGGCGCCCATGGGCGGCCTCGCCTCCAGCTTGAACGGGCCGAGCTCGAGTACTGGATATCAAGCTGCCGCCCTCTAACAAGGGATGGCGCCCAATGGATCTATGTCCGAACATTGAAAACAATACCTGTGCTGCTTTCGCGAGCTCCTCGTCGCAGCGGAGCAATGGACCTGGGCGCCGAGAAGAGGAAAAGAACAAGGTGGCCCCGATCGTGGAGGAGATCGTGGCTCGAGGAAACGGGGCCGACCGGATGTTGTCGTGCACGCCTTCATGAGGATGCGCTGCACCCCTCGCGCCGAGCCGCACCCATGTTCCAAGATGAGGGGCCATCCGACCGGCAAGAATGGAGGTGGCCGAGTTGGTCGCGCCCGAGGTGGAGGCCCGGTGGCGGCAAGCTATCGGAGGAAGCGCCACGGTGGCGCGCGCGCCACCCGGCCTTTCGTCGGCTCATTCCCCAACCGTGAGTTTGTGGGATTTTTCTTTCTCGCTTCTTTCTTCTTCGCTTAGCGCCCGACCCGACGGTCGCTTTTGTATCCTCTAGGGGCTCGCAGCATGTCCTCCCGCACCGCCCCGGGAGAAAGAAGCGAGGGCGGCCTCTCTGCGAAGACCGCCGAGGCCGATTCCCGCAAAGGCGTAAGGAGGAGAGGAGGAAGAAGAAGCGAAAGGAGCGCGCGGCAAGGCACGCACGCGCGAGGACGATCGGAGTCCACCGCGGTGGGGACGACTTCATCGATAGTGGGGAGCTTCCCGACTACAGCGCAGATTCCTTCCCGACCCTCCGTGAGTGGTGGCTCGAGAGTTGGCCCGACAGCAGGCCCCGCGGCCGCGGTCCTCAGCGAAGGGCGACATCAGCGCCGCAGCTTGTCGACGCGCTCGACCGGTGGTAGCCGGGAAGGCCACCGACCGCCTTGGTGGGGGCCAACGAAGAGAGCGCTGCAGCCGCGACTCGCTCCGCCAGAAGTATTTCTTCCTTCGCTGGAACATTTTTGTAGCAAAGCCGCCGGCGACTTTTAAATATCGTGGACGCGGCGGCGCCTACACGGGCGTGACGGTGGGGCGTGCCGCAGCCACTTCTCAAGTGGCGGTCACGGCGGCTCTGGTGGTACCGATCAGGTCGGCGCCTATGGAGCACGCGACCGTGGACGCGCCTTCCTTTGAGGAGGAGAGATCGAGGCCGCCAAGAGCTCCCACGCTTCGCCGACGCCCGCGCCGACGCGAGGGTCTTCCTGCAGGAGGGGACGGCGACGCCGGCCAGCCATTGCGCCACCGGCGGGCGGCCATGAAGAGGTGGAGCGATCGCCGACTCCACGGGCGGTGCCGGCCGAGATAGTGCCGCCGAGGGTCGGCGGTAGCGCTGGCGTCGCGCCGGTCGGCGGCGCCGATGCCGAGGCGTCCACCCCCCGCCCTGCTGGGCTCCCGAGGCCGACTTCATCGCCCGCCATGGCGCTCGGTCGGGCGCCGCCTCCGAGCGCATGTGCGAAGGTCCGGCTGCCGGATGTGGCCCTGTGGCCGGATCCATGGACCCGGCCGAGGAGCGAGTGGCGCCCTTGGCAGGCGCCACGGCTATGGAAGGAGGAGATAGGGTCGATCCATAAGGGTCCGACCCTAGCCTTAGAGTCTTCCAGGCGCTGGAGGTGATGGTCGGGGATTCAACCCGTAAGTTTGGTAAGCCGAGCGAAGGAGTCGTGCTTTGTAACTCTCGATATGCTTCGCAGATTTGACGAAATGTCTGTGTTGTGCAAAGATTTGCGTCTGCCCGAAGCGCAGCCGGGCTCCTTCGTCGCCGGATGCTCGGGCGGCCGCAGAGGAAGAAAGTGGTCTCACGCGGCTTGAGTTTCGAATTGCCCAAGAGGCTTTGAACATTGGGCGGACGGAGGCGAAAAACTCCGCCTTAGGTGGAGGAGGCCTCAAAGGCCCTTTACGACGAGCGCTGGGGCCGAGGCCTTGAGGGCAAGGGTGGTGGAGCTTGAATCCTCCCGGCGAGGTCACCGAGGCCAGGACGCCGCCGTCACCGCCGGGGTGGCACAGCGCAAGCGACCCATCTGCGGCGGGAGCGGATCAGCCGGGAGGACGCCGAACAAGCTCTTGGCCCGAGCAGAGACTGCTCGGAAGGAGCCGGCTTCCTTGAGGACGCCCTACGAGAGTCTCGGAGGGGAGGTCGGCACTGATCGACTCTGCGATCGTAAGTATCTCAACTCCTCCATTGATTTCTTTGGTTGGGGTAACCCGTGAGGAGACTCATCCGAGACGCCAAAACTCGCAGAGGTGCAGAAAAACCCGAGCGCCGCCATGGAGGCTCTGGACGGCGTGGAGACCCGCGACGTGGCGATCGCGCCGTGACGCAGGCTCGCGCGCCGAGGGTCTCCGAGGATGGTAGGGCCGAGATGGGCGCCGTGGAAGCCTCTTCGGAGGGCGGCCAGAGGTCTCGCGCCAAGTCTTGGGCACGTGGGCAGCCCGAGCGCACTTGCCCTCGCTACCGCCCGAAAGCCGGGCTTGTGGAGGCGGCCGTGATTGCGGGCGCAGATCGAGCTGGTCTCAGACCGGTCAACACCGCCTCGCACTATGACGGTATCGACTCGCAGATGGTGAGTAGCGGCATCGCCGGAACCGGACCGACGACGCAGGTCGGCTGTGTTCGAGCCGTGTCGAGCCGCATGCTCGAGATCGCCACCACGCCCCGCCCGAGGTCGCCTTCAAGATGCCAGGTCCTCCTCCTCCGTGCCGGTCGGCCACCAGGAAGAAGAGGAAGAAAGAAGTTAGCCCCCCTTTTTTTTTTTTCTTTTCTTGCAAAGACTGTTGTGTAAACGATCGTAAGTAATTGTAAGCTCCGGTTTGCCTCTTTGCTCTCCTTTGCGTTTGGGTTTGACCGACCATAGCCTCAAGGACCACGGGTCGCTTATGCGCGAGGTCGGGCCAATTTGAGAGGGCCAAGAGGATAGGAGTCTTGTTTATGCGAGTTACGCGCACTCATGGGGTTCGGAGTGTTCCCGATCGCCAAGGATTTTTCCACTCGGGCACTTCCTTCTTCCGCAGTGCTACTTAGCAACCATAGCCGGGTGTAGGCCGAGCGCTCGGTCGAGAGGGTTACCGCCGATAGACTCGTGACTAGTCGGGTCACCACCCACATGAGTACGTGAGTTAGCCGAGTTCGTGTGGGGAAGATTGTTCCCAATCGACTGTAAGGTCATCCCACTCGGTGCTTCCTTCTTCCGCGGAGTGCTCTTTGGGCAACCATAGCCTACCGGGCGAGGCCGTAGCACTCGGGTCGAGAGGGTTACCGCCGGGATAGACCTCGTGGTCGGTGGGTCACCGACCCGCATGCACACCATCCGGAGCGGCTTGAACGGGCGCCACGGGCAGCCCCGAGTCGCCACGCGGGCACTGTGTGCTCGGTTGGGAGAAAGGTAAAGACTTATACCGTGAAAAAGAAAAGAGCTTAGGGATAGAATCGCCTTAACTTTTCAATGTTCCGCATTAGGAGGATGCGACCATCGGCGCCCTTGAGTCGAAGGTGCCGGTCGGAGAACTTCCACGACGGTGAAAGGACCCTCCTGTGGGTCGGCTTGTGCTTATCTTTGGTTGTCCGACCCGACGCAGAACCAAGTCGCCAAATACCAAGGATCGCCCTCGAACTTGGCGGCCGTGGTAGCGGCGCAGGCTTGTTGATATCCGCCGACCGCAGACGGCCACGCCGCGCGCCTCGCCGGTGGTCGATGGCGCCTTGTTGCAGGCGAGCCCCGAGCCTCATCGAAGGCTTGCAATCTCGGGAGCCGATTCCGTGATGGGCAAAATGGCTTCGGCGCCAACACCATAAAGAAGGGTGTGAACCCGGCCGCCGGTCGGCGTGGTCCGCAGACTCAGAGGACGGAGGCGGCTCGGCTACCCAAATACCGCGAAATGCTTGAGCCGATCGAAGATCCGCGGCTTGAGTCCTTGAAGGATCATGCCGTTAGTGCGCCGACCGGCCGTTAGTCCGCGGATGGGCTCATCACGCCCAATCGACACGGATGTTGAAGTCGCCAGAACTCGAGAAATTCCTTCCCGTGAACGTGTTCCGTTGTCGGTGATGATGGAGTTTGGGACTCCAAACCTAAAAACGATGTCGCGGAAGAAGATGGCCGCTTGTACCGACGTGACGCCACGACCGCTTGGCCTCTATCCACTTGGTGAACTTATCTACCGCGACGAGCGGTGGGTGAAGCCCCGGCGCTTTCCGAAAGGCCCGACCAAATCGAGTCCCCGCACGGCAAAAGGCCACGGATGGGGATCGTCTCGTAAAGCTTGGCTGGCGATGCGTCTCACGAGCAAAGAATCGCATCCTTCGCGGTGCGCACGATATGCTCGGCGTCGACACACGGTTGGCCAAGAGAAACCTTGTCGAAAGGCCTTTCCCACAAGAGATCGGGTCTTTGCGTGGTGACCGCAGACTACTGTATGTCGTCCGGCCACTGCTTTCCTTGGTCGGTCAAGATACATTTTTGGAGGACCGGAGGGACTCCTTTGTAGAGGTCCGGGCCGATCAGACGAAAGATTTTGCCACGGCGAGGCGCCGGCCTGGCCGGTCGGGAAGTGACCCGTCCACAAACGGCCGATGTAGGGCCTCCTCCGGTCGGACTCAAGTGCTAGCACACCGCGGGCGATCCGGCCAAGTCTACGCCCGGCCGCTGGCGTCGGTCGGGGTGACCGTTTGGATTGGTCGGGTGGCCGCCACCGCCGAGTCGGTGGACAAGGCCGCAGGAGGTCTGAGACGAAGATCCCGGGCGGGATGTGCTCACCGGAGGCAAGATTGGCGGTGATCGGCCTCGCCATTGTAGCGTCGGTAGCTATGGTGAAGCTCGAAACCCTTGAACCGCTCCTCGAGCCGCGGCGATTTCTCGACAAGACGCGGCCATGCGGGCGCTCGGGGCCCGCAGCCTTCATGACTTGGTCGACGACAAGCTTGGAGTCCCGTGGACGAGCCGGCGGGCACCGAGGTCGGCAGCGATCCGAGACCGTTGACGAGCCTCGTGCTCGGCAATGTTGTTGGTCGCGTCGAAGAGCAACCTAATGGCGATTGAAGCTCGCTCCCGAGCGGGAGATGATGGCGACTCCGCGCCGCGCCATTCTTGGTGTAAGACCCGTCAAGTACATTGTCCAAGACGGGTCTTCACCACCGTGGTGCTCGGCCGGTCCACTCGGCGACGAAGTCGCCGAGCTCGCGACTTGATCGCCGTCAGGGACGATATTATGCCATGGCCGCTAAGCTCGAGCGCCCATTTGGCTATCCTTCCGAGGCATCGCGATTATGGATGATCTCGCCTAGTGGGGACGTGGTCACCACGGTGATGGCGTACGATCGAAGTAGTGAACGAGTTTCCTCTTTGCAATGAGCACCGCGAGAGTAACTTCGCGACTGTGGGTACCGAGTCTTGGACTGGAAAGTACCTCATCGATGAAGTAGACCGCCGCTGTACCTTGAGCTCACGGCCTTCTTCCGCTCGCTCCACCACGAGGGCCGCTACCGACGACTTGGGTAGTGGTGGCGATGTAGAGGAGCGGCCAGTTCACACCGTGCCGGGCGACAGGATCGAGGCGAGGACAGAAGGCCTTGCGGGTGAGGGCCTCCCGAGCCTCGTGTCCAAGCAAGCGGTCGGATTTCTTGAGCGGCTCAGAGCGGCATTCGCGTTCGCGAGGCGAGACACGAAACGGCTCAAAGCCGCCAGCACCGGTCCACCTCTGGACCCCTTTGAGGTTGCCGACCGGGCCCATCCTTGCGATCGCGAGATCTTCTCCGATTGGCCTCGATGCCTCGCTCGGAGACGATGAAGCCTAAGAGCTTTCCTTTGGGGACCCCAAGACGCACTTCTGGTTGAGCTTTATGCGAAACCGTCGAAGTTCGCGAAAGTCTCTTCTAGGTCGGCGATAAGGTCGTCGACCTTCCGGTCTTTACGACAATATCGCCGACATACGCCTCAACGCTGCGGCCGATCCGGTCATTGAAGCACGTTTGCATACATCATTTGGTATGTAGCGCCGCGTTCTTCAGCCGAAGGGCATTGTGACATAGCGAACGAGCCGAACGGAGTGATGAAGGAAGTCGCGGTGGTCGGACTCCTTTAGCGCAATCGGTGGTAGCCCGAGTAGGCATCCGTAGAAGGAAAGAGACTCGCACCCGCCGTGGAGTCGATGACTTGGTCGATGCGAGGTAAGGGAATGGGTCCTTGGGACATGCTTTGTTGGGACTCGTATAGTCAACACACATTCTCCATTGCCCGTTCTTCTTTTTACAAGTACAGGTTGGCTAGCCACTCGTGGTGGCGCACCTCTTTACGAACCCCGCCGCCAAGAGTTTGGCGATCTCCTCCTATAACCTGCGCCTTTCCTCGTCGGCGGCGCGGCGCTGGGCGACCGGCTTTGAGCCCAGTCGGACGCTCAAGGAGTGCTCGGCGACCTCCTTTGAATGCCCGGCATGTCGGAGGACCTCCATGCGAAGACATCTTTGTTAGTGCGGAGGAAGTCGACGAGCGCGCTTCCTATTTGGCGGGGCGTGGCTTCGACCAAGACGGTCTTGGTCGGATCACGAGGATCGACCGTGACCTCCTTCGTGTCCTCGGCGGATTTGAAGGATCCCGCCGATTTCTTTGGATTCGAGGGACGGACTCGCGCTTCCTCCCGAGCTTGTTGAGTTCGCAGAGGCAACGACCGCCGAGGCGAGCTCGCAACGCCGCGGCCGCGATTGAAGGCAATTTGGAAAGACGATGCCGCGGTAATGACTCCACGCGGTCGGGCATCTTCACTTGAGGTAGGCGTGGCGGGGATCGCCATGAACTTGGCGTAGCATGGCCTCCCGAGGATGGCGTGGTAGGCGCCGGAAATCCACGACCTCGAAGGTGAGGGTCTCGGTGCGGAAGTTTCGGCTCCCGAAGGTGACGGGCGGTCGACCGCCGAGCGGATGGGCTTGTCGGCGGGATGACGCCATGGAAAGGTGCCTTGCTTGGCCGGAGGCTTCAGCGGGACCCCATAGCGCCGAACGCCTCAACGTAGAGGATGTTAAGGCGCCGCGCCGCCCCATCAAGACCTTCGTGAGGCGCCGTTTCGACGACGGTCGACCACCGGCGGTACCTCCGGTGTGTGGACGCGATCGGGTGATCGGTCCGATCAAAAGTGATCGGGAACTCCGACCACCGAAGATATTGGGGGACGCCCGGCGCGACGGTGTGGACCTCGCGGTAAGCGAGCTTGAGCCGACGCTTGTCGGCGTAGCAAGCCGGTCCTCCGAAGATCATGAGGCAGCCGTCGGGCTCGGGGAACTCGTCGTCTGCCTTCTTCTCCGCCGTTCGCGGGGCCGCGGCGGGCTTCTTTCCTTTGCTTCGCGGCGTGGTGGGGACGCTAGAAAGATAGCGCCAGACTTCGATCCGGTACTTGTGCTTGACGGAGAACCCATGGTTCGGGCATGGGCCGTCCATCAATTTCTCGAAGTGGTCGGGCGCGACGGTCGGCCGCGCCTGCTGCTTGGCAGGGCGGTCGACCGTGGCGACCACTTGGGTCTCACGGATCTGCTTCCCGTGCCGCTTCCGTTTGTCGAAGCGGTCGGAAGGAGACCCGTTTTGACGCCGGGCTCGCTGGGCCTTTCCTCGCCGAAAATAGCCCCTACGGCCTCCTCGCCGGAGGCGTGGTTGGTGGCGATGTCGAGGAGCTCCTTGGTGGTCCTGGGCTTGAGGCAGCCCAGCTTGTGCACCAAGGCCTTGCAGGAGGTGCCGTAGATGAAGGCTCCCACGACATCGGCGTCGGAGATGTCGGGGAGCTCGTTGCACTGGCGGGAAAACCTCGGATGTAGTCCCGAGAGTCTCCCGGCTGCCGCTGCAGCCTTCCAGTCCCAGGAGTTACGAGGCGCTTATAAGTGCCCTCGAAGTTACCGACGAAGAGATTCTTCAAGTCAGCCCAGTTCCTGACAGTTTTTGGAGGCAGGTACTCGAGCCAGGCTCGAGCCGAGTCCGCGAGGTAGATGGGGAGGTACTGGATGATGAAGAGATCATCCGTCGCTCCCCAACCCAAGACGCGAGCCGGTAATCTTGAGCCGACACAGGTTGGTGGCCCGGTGTACTTGGCAATGTTGGTAGGCGCCGGATCGGGCGGGAAATCTACTGGCGGATCCTTTGGCAAAAGCCCGTGGTTCGGGACCATCGGGCTCGGGCTACGATAGTGGCGCCACCATCCGCAACACGTGAGTGGCGGCGCCTCCGCCATCTTTCTTCGCGCCTCGGGTGGCGCGGATGTCGTGAGGCATTACCGAGGCGCCGCGCACCGGGTGCGTGAGGCCCGGGTGGTTCATGGTGGGGTGCGGTCTTGGCGCCGGTACCGGCTCCATGTGGCGGTGACGGGCCCGGTGGCGAAAGTAGCGCCGGTGTGGTAGGAGCGGAGGCTCAGACGCGCTTTGACGGCGCGCTCCACCACCCGAAGGTTCGGTAGGTAGCTCGCCTCGGGTTTGCGGGCTCCGGAAGGCCTCGAGGCGGATTGCGGCGCAGCCCACGCTTTGGCTTGCGTGAGGGAAAAGCGGGGCGCCGGATTACGCCTCGACTTGTGGTGCTCTTGGCGCGCGCCATGCGCGTCGCCCGAACTTGCGCGGGCTCGGGCTCGCCCTGCCTGTGTTGGCTCGAGCCGGTCGAGCTCGACCTTCGCTCCTCCTCTCGCGTGCCGTTGGAGCTCGGCCGCGAGCTCTGGAAGGCTCGCGCGCTCGCGGCTGGTATTCCCTCCCGTGCCTCGGCACCGGACGGGACCGTCAGAGCCGCGGTGGCTACGGCCAATCGGCCGTGCCCGCCACGTTGCACTCGCGAGTGCCGCTGCGGGCGGGATACTCCGTGTCCGGAGCTGGAGCCGTGGTCGGAAGAGTCTTCCAAAGAACTCGTGGACGGAGGTTGGCATGTAGCCGCCATAGCTACAAGTCGTGGCAGCGGGAGGTGACGGGATCTCCCGCGAGCTCGGAGGGCTTTCGCCAAAGGAGGTATAGCGCTCCTCGGGTTCGGCTTTGGGATCGCGGGCGCGCCAAGCGAGTGGGACGAAGCTGCCGGAGATGGTGTCGGGCTCCCGCAGCGCGCCCCGGGCGTGAGGATGAGCGTGAGCTTTCCTCCGAGGTGACGGTGAAGCTGAGGGAGCCGAAGCGGATCTGGCTCCCGAACACAGTCATGCCGTCGTTGGAGAAGAATGCCATCAAGGAGACGAATGGGAATCCGGAGATGCTGCTCAAGACGCGCGAAGCCCCCTACCTGGCGCGCCAACCGCGTTTGCGCCGCGCAAGTAAATTTGTAAGTCTAAGGGCTGCGCGTTCCGCCTCCTGAATGGTTAGACCCTGGAGTCCAAGATGTATACTGGTTCGGGCCGAAGGTCCCTACTCCAGTTCGTGCGTTGGTGTTGTATTCATTGGGTGCGGATGACTGCACCGAGTTTTTTTACAAGCGAGAGGTGGAGCCTCAACACTAGAATGATCTAAACTTAGCTCTCAGAAGGAGAAGAAAAAGAAGAAGAGGAAGAAGAGGAAAAAGCTCTCTTGTAGCTCTTACTCGCCCCCTGTTAGGAGGTTCCTGCCTCCTTTTATTCAATCTGAAGGGCAGTTACATCGAGCGGCGAAGTGCCAGCGAGCTACTTCTAGGGCTTGGTCTTGCCCGCCCGTCTCGCCAATCGCTCCGCCGATCGGGTCTCTTGCTCCGCTGATCGGTCGCCGCCTGCACGAGCCTATCTTTGGGTCGGTGGTCTAGCTGGTCAGAGCGGTTAGGTAATCCTCCGGGAAGTGGCGTAGCTGCTCTCTGTGATCCATGTGGGTGCTGACGTAGTCGCGTGTGACGTTGGAGTTGCCTCGGGAGAGAGCGTGTCCTTGCACTGTGGGTGGTGGTGATGGGACAGAGACGTGGCTTCAGCAGCCTATCAAACCGTCTTGGGAAGGACCACCGCCTCGCTCGCCACTTCGAATGACCGTTCGTGGGGCACGTGGCCTTAGGTTGACACGGACTCCGGCGCGCGCACGCGCCCTCGGCGGGATTATCATGGTTCGGTCGGAGCCGGGGATCCCGCCCCGCTGCGGGGTCGGGAACCTCGCTGAGTCGAGTCGCGGGATCCCGCCCCGCCGCGGGGTCGGGAACCTCGCTGAAGTCGGAGTCGGGGATCCCGCCCCGCCGCGGGGTCGGGAACCTGCTGAAGTCGAGTCGGGGATCCCGCCCCACGCGGGGGTCGGGAACCCGCTTGAGTCGGAGTCGGGACCGGTCGGGAATGGTCTCCCTGAATGGTCTCGTAGGCATTTGGGTAGCAGGCCGGGGACGGCCTGTTTAGGCTGGGGCCGTATTCGAGGCCGCCTGCTTGCTGCTCTGGGCTTTGCTTGTTGCAATTGGGCCGTTGGTGCACCCCTGTTTTATGAGTATTCGTCAGATATACTCACCATATCCCATAATACGGGAATTCTATCTCATCATATATGGAAATACATAGATTAAAAGAAAAGAATCACACAACCAAATCACGTGCTAATCACGAAGATGTTGAGGAGACTGGCTTCCATCCGCCACGACGTTGCCTTCGCTTTCATCTACTCCTATTAGAACGCCCACTCTCATCTCCGGGAGGATAGGCGGTCGGTAGTGGAGGCACACGCAGAAAGAGAAGAGAAGAGAAAGGCTGCGTGAAAGAAGTAAGAAGATTTCCTGCAAGAGGAAGGCAATAACTTTCTCCTCCTTCAATAGTAATGATTGATATCTCTATACTAATTCTAATTAAGAGTTGGTGGCGATCGTCCGTTTTTCTTCAGAGTACTTGATTCGTTGGATCTAACATAAACGGTTGAGATGAAAGATGATTTAACCCGATAGTCAAATCTCTTCGGAGGAACAAACTTGTCCTACTATTGAAACATAACTAAAGTTAGTGTTCTTTGCAAATAAATTTTTTGTCACAAATTGAGTTTTCGTTGCAACGCACGGGCACATGACTAGTTAATACTAGTGGGCAAGTGGCCATCAGCCCTTCAGAGCCAAGGCTGGTTCCGCCACACTCGCAATATGATCATGTAATTATCACTTTGCACTTAATTACTTCTACCAACTTTAGCTAGCTGCATGTTGATTTTTTTCCTTCTTCTTCTTTTGGTAGAGGAGTTGATCGATGTGCTAGGCTAGCTGGCTCTCATATAATTAACTTGCTAAGGAGACCCTCAATATACCAAGTCTGTCGACGGATTTCGGCCTTTAACCCTCGTCAGGTACATATGGGCTTCTTCACAGATAAAACTACATATGGACCTCACAAATCAGCGATATTGGCCACAATAATGCACGAATTTTTTTTCTTTTAATTTTTTTTTTAATTTTTTTTTCAAAACTAAGCGTCAGAGCAAAAAAATTACAAGATTAGACACTGGTGTGCGGCTTTTAACGCGCGATTTTTCCTCCGTCTGCGGTCAATTTCTAAAAAAATCATAACTTTTTCATATGATGTCGGATGGAGATAAACTTTATATGAACATTATAGCTCTCGACGGGATCTACAACTTTTGTATACAAACTTTTTCAGTTTGAGTCCATTTAGATGGTCAAAAACAGGATAGAATGTTCAGATCTAAATAGACTCAAACTGAAAAAGTTTGTATACAAAAGTTGTAGATCCCGTTGAGAGCTATAATTTTCATATAAAGTTTATCTCTATCCGACATCATATGAAAAAGTTATGATTTTTTTAGAAATTAACCGCAGACGGAGGGAAATCGCGTGCACTAATCGCCCGAATATGGGGCGATCGCCCGTATATGGGGTGATCGCCCCCATATACGGGCGACCGGCGCCTAATTCTGTAATTTTTTTGACCTGATGCCTTGTTTTGAAAAAAGATTATAAAAAATATTAAAGAAAAAAAAATTCAATAATGCACTACACTTGCAGGATGCTTCACTTCTTCTTCCTCTGAGACCACAGAGTTGGCAACGAACTTGCTCCTGCGCACGGATTTAGGGCCGACGTTTGGAGCTCGTGCAATTCCTAAGAAATGTCGATCATGCATGCGTTCCAAAGGGCTTAATTACTTATAAATTAACGATCTCTTGCAAACTAAGTATTTCGAAATTCCTAAGAAATATCCTGCGTTCCAATGTTTTGATGTCGACTGAAATAAGAGTTGACGATCGATGGCTAGAAAGTGCTAGTAGCAAATAAAAACGCGACTGATGTGTACGTATTATTCTATGTGCCGAGCGGACAAATTAAGCTGACTCACCTACGTGCGTAGGTAGAGGTGCTATGGTAAGGATAACCTAGAGGAACGTGCGTGAGCATATATATGTAGCCAAAAACTTAACAGCTAGCTAGCTTCATATCATCACCATCATCATCTATCTATATATATATATATATATACACGCGCGCTATGTAACCAACAAAGGCAGGAGGTGACGTACACGTACGGTACACCCGATCGATCGACTTGGTCCATCATATCTGCCAAATTAACAGTGCTGCTGGCTGCTTAATTCGGCTCCCAGAAAGAGCGTGTACGTACGTGCATGAGTGAATATATATATATATATATATAACTCGATCCGTCAGCGATCAATCCGGAGCTGCATCCATCCATGCCGCCGCGCGCTGGCTCGGATCGATTGCGTGCGATGCGAGTCGCGTTTTCCCCAGGCCCAGGAACATGCATGCATGAGGCAGATTAGACGATGGGTCGGTTTATCTCGATATATATATATATATATATATCCATCCATCCATCGATTGCGGTACACATGCATGCATGATATTCGATCTGCACGTACGCGCCCATACCGATCCACCGGGCCGCACTCGCGCGCTACATGCATTGCACGAAAATATGCAATCTCGATCCACTCGGACAAGGCGAACAAGCATATACAATTAATACAACTACTATACAAGTACCGATCGAGTGATTGTATGTCAGTCGTCGTCAACCGTGCATATATATATACCGCGTACGTACGTAGGCTACGTGCGCAGTGCAAGGCCATTAGTTAGCTAGTGTTCTGACACGGCGTCGATCTGTACACCAAGGGGTCCATCCATCTGCAGCTAGCATATATTATAATAATTATATACGATGATAATGCTCGACCGGCCGGGATCGAAATGCATGACACCATCCATGCAGGTACAGAGTTCTACTCGAAATTAACTGGAAAGTTGAGGCTAGCTTGCTGGTACTACTTGTCGGTGTTCAAGATATAGGACCTTTTATACCAGTTTATGAATAAAAATAGTTGTGAACCTTCGTCGTAAAGATTACAAAAAGAGGAACTATATATTGCTTCATATTAGCCCAGCGGTTTGATAAAGTACAAATGCTACAGAGTCTGTGTAATGTTCGTTCTACTGCCTGATTGATTCTATACATAATGTAGAGGGGCAGTTGTACTTCAAAAGATGCCTTCGTGCCAAAAGGTGTCTCTTCGCGGAAGGTTAACTTCCGAATAGTTATTTATCTCAGTCAAGAGAAAAAAAAAACTGTCCGCACGGTGCCTATGTGCAGAGATAACTACATATCCCGACTAGTTTGATCTGATCAGTGCGGTCGAATGATTGATCGGGGCGGTTCAGTGTGAATCAATGGAGAACACATTAGCAAACTGGTCGAAGTTGTAACCAATTAATTAATCATGTGCTTTATCCTTCTTTATAGGCTTTTTCTCGTGAAGTTGCAGGCCCAAAAAAAAGTAGAGTACGGCCTTTAACAGTTATAGGTCCAGAATAGAGTAGCACATTTTATCCTCGTCACTGCTGATACACGGTTAGTAGTACACGATCTTTTCAAATCACTATACCGTGATGCCACTGGAAATGCAAGCATCCAAGCCACTCCATTGTCTCCTTCCTTCCCCGCCAGCTAGCTCAAGCCGACAGTCCACGACTCCACATGATCGATGCTCATCTTGCATCTCTAGCTCTCTCTCTCTCTCTCTCTCTCTCTCCCCCCTCTTAGTACAATTAATCAAGGACACAACACATTTAATTTATTTGCACAGATCGGTCTCACATGAAGCTACTAGGAGTAAGATCTAAGCCTCCTAAAACCCTTCACTCTCCTATAAATACCACCCAAGCTCCGTTGAACTGCCACACCACAAACACACGTACAGTGTAACACCTACCAAGCTAAGCTATAGCCATAGCCATGGCGAAGAAAGTGGCAGTGATCACCACTCTCCTCGCCCTCAATCTCCTCTTCTTCACCTTCTCCGACGCCTGCGGCTGCCAGTGCGGCTCCTGCCCTAGTCCTGGCGGAGGTGGAGGCGGTCGAGGTGGAGGCGGAGGGAGCGGCGGCGGCGGCGGCGGCGGCAGCGGTGGAGGCGGCAACGGGGGAGGCGGCAGCGGCGGAGGAGGCGGCGGCGGAGGAGGAGGCGGCGGCGGAGGAGGAGGCGGCGGCGGCGGCGGAGGAGGTGGCAACGGGGGAGGCGGCGGTCAGTGCCCGATGGACACGCTGAAGCTGGGGGTGTGCGCGAATGTGCTGAACGGGCTGATCAACCTGCAGCTGGGGACGCCGCCTTGGCAGCCGTGCTGCTCGCTGATCCAGGGGCTGGCCGACCTGGAGGTGGCGGTGTGCCTGTGCACGGCGCTGCGCGCCAACGTGCTGGGCATCAACCTGAACGTGCCAATCGACCTCAGCCTCCTCGTCAATTACTGCGGCAGGAGCGTTCCCTCCGGATTCCAGTGCTCCAACTGATGGATGCATGCATGCGCTCCATCCATCTCATCTCGAGTACGTACGTATACGTGCGTGCACAAGCTCGCTCGCTCGCTCTAGCGGTATACGTGCATGCATGAGTGGTTGATTTAAGTACGAACGTACGTACGTACGTACGTGTGCACTTAATTATTCGCTGCTGGTTTCCGTTTTATGTGTGATCGAATCGGATGAGCTAGCGTGGGTGTGATATAAGCTAGCTGCATATATATCATGTACTTGTGACATGCGCATGTGAACTAGCTAGCTTGGTTTGTGTGCTGTTCTGGGACTCTTCGTGGGGTTCTTACCTACGGTACTGTTCCCCTTCTCATGTACTACTAGTCTACCACCGTTGTTTGCTTTAAAGATCAGGTTACCCTTAATTTCGATGATATTAATAAAGGAATCGAATATTTTGTGTCAGTGTGAAATCTGCTAGCATCTGTAAATTAAACTCTCGTTTGTTATGAGCCTAACCGTTGTTTGATGTTCCTGTATATATATATGGAGTATATCTCAGGCTATCAGCTAGCCCAGCAGAAATCAGAATATATAGCTAGCTAGTGTAAGGACCCCATTTTTGATAAATAAATACCAAAAATGGATACCATGTGCATACAGTACTAATCCCATGATCAGCAGCTAGTAAGCACAAGTACAAATTGATATCATAGTCGTACACAAACTTTATTACACAGCGGAAGTAAGATTACATATTATTTTTACAATACCAAAAGTAAAACTGCAGTGGAGACAAATTCCTGTAGTATGCCTTTTTAACCCATTGTTCCACAGGCAACTGACAAGGGAAAATCCTTAGATAAATTCATCGTTAAATTCCCCGTATCCTGCATCAACGTAAGAATCGTCGGGGAAATCTGTTTCTTCACCTAAAAACATCAACATTGGCAAGTTGAGTACTTACGTACTCGCAAGACTTATGCAAATCCTAAGATACATGCAGGCCGTTCCAATGAAAGGCTAATAAGGTTAATTTGCACAAAGCTGGTTTGAAATGTAAATACGGAATAATAGATTGCAAAATGGAATTTAAATAAAAGCAATTTAATATTGAAAGTGATAGAATGTAAGCATCAATAAATCACGAATGTTTGGGTATACTGATCATACTCAAAACCATTTCCTTTCGCACACAGCGGAAACGACCAACACATGGTAGAAACCACTTTTTATGAAAATAAGCAAAACTGTTAACTATGTGATGACTTTACCAAGTGTCCATGATCATGACGCGCTAATCGATTAGTTTTACACTCTGCAGAGGTATACGACTTTCCCACAAGACATGATCGACTCTTTGAGCAATCGATATTTGCACACCGCTTTGGTGTGCCGCAGAGTCATGTTATAATGTTACATTATTTAAACCTAACTTTGCACCAAAGACGGTGGCGATAACCCATTCGTGGTGTAAGAACTCAAAGCATAGAAATGATGGAACTACCCACGAGATGGCATACACCGTTATATTGGTAGACGTTTAATCCATGATCACCTCGGTGTGGACGCCCCGTCGAGCAATTCATTAAGACACACTCGTACTACTCCGCCTTCCAAGTGCAAAGCTAGTTTTAAACAACTTAATAAGTTAGAGCTGTCCCATACCAAAGACTTGTGGTTGTATGAATATTGTTGGCCCGAAACAACTCATAGTTCGGTCCTTAATCCGACACGGGCAATAATCTCCACCCTACACTACGTGCAAAGACATGCACAACCGGCTATTGCCAATAATTGCCCGCATCTAAACCATAGTTTTATTTTCATTTTCCAACCAAATACCAACCACAAAAATGGTCATACCCATTTAAATGTCATGTCCAAAGTCTTTAATCATGTCACGCTTTATCTTCATTTAGCTTTGGCTAAGCATTTCACTAAATGTGAGTAACCTGATTGACATTAAATATTGTCTAAGCTATTCTAGGGTTTTCAAGGTTCACAATTTTCTACTTATCAAGGAAGTTCTATAAGTCTCTTGGTACAATTACCATTACTCAAATACTGCAGACTTTAACAAAATAAAGTATGCAGTAAAACATTTAATGAAAACATTTATAAAACTGGGATCAATATGATCAAAGGGGTTTGCTTGCCTTGTTGAGTGTCCTCGACTTCGAACTCCTGGTCATCGAATACACCGGGTTCGTCGGATTCTACACGTCGTATGGCGACATATAGTAAATACCAAATTTCAATGAGGCCAAAAAGAAATCAGATGGAAATATTCAAATAAAATGATTTCATAATTTCAGGAATGGTTACTTGAGTTATTTGTTTTTCTTTTGCAATTTAAAGATTTGATTTATTTAAACCATTATTGCATTATTCACTACTCATTTTATAACTTAAATTTTTCTTATAACACACCCTAAGTATTTTTACATATTCTGGTTCCTGAGATTACAAGGATTCTAATAAAATTTATTTTACTAAATTTGGAGGTTATTTGCAAAATTTTCATGAATGACATATTTCTAACCTTACTTTTGGATTTGAATTCGAATTTCAAATAAAATTCAATTCTGAAATATTTTTCCATATTATGAATCTACTGAATTTTATATGAATTTATAAATTTATTTCATCAAATTTGGTTAAGTGATTCAAAAGTTATGGCTAAATGAATATCTAGGCTTTGAATAAATACTAAAAATCGGAAAACTGCCGAAAATGGAAAGTACGCTTTCACAGGGAAAGCGCGCTTTCCCTTTTCGGGCGGGACCGCACTGAGGCGTTGATAGGCCGGGCCCACGCGATGTGGATCGCGCGCGCGTGGTCGACGCGCGGGGCCGTCGCTTGGCGGCGAGGCTGGCGAGGTCGGGCACGCTGCCCACGCGATCGCTACGCTCATGCGACCGACAGTGGGGGCGCGCGGATCGACGCGCGCGTCGTGCTGCGCCGACTATTGGGCCCGCTTGGTGGTGTCCTGCAGTAGGCCGCGGCGAAGTTTGAGCTCGCGGTGGCGATCCGCGCCGGCGGCGAATGGATTTCGCCCGAGCATCGCCGCATCCGCGGCGAACCAGGGACGGCGCGCGGCGGTCCGAGGCGGCCGGAAGGCGATTCCACCGGCGAGGCGGCGGCGGCTCTCGCGGAGCTCGCCGACGGCGGAGCGAGCCTCCGGTGGAATGGGTTCCACTCGAGGTTCGAGGCATCCGTCGCACACTTTGGTGGCGCGCGGTGGCTCGAGGGGCTCGCAGACGCACGCCACCGCGGCGAGGGCGACGGGCAATGGCCGAGCGGCGAGACGCAAAACTAGAGCTAACCAAGCTTCATTTTCACTCAGATGAGCACCTGCGCGACTCAAGGAACCAATTTCATCAATCGCTTTGAAGAATGAATGAAGGAGGAAGGCTCTCACGCGCGCGGCGCGGAAGGAAGAACGCGGCCGAGAAGCTCGCCGGGGAAGAAAGGGCTTCGGATGGGGTTCGGGATGAGCTCCTGGAGGCACGAGAGAGCCTCGGATGAAATGAATTGGGACGAAATGGACTGAGGCAGAAGATTTTGGGGTTTGCCCTCTTTCGGGTTTTTGCCGAAATTGGAGAATATGACAATAGCAGCGGCGGAATGGTTGGCACAGAGGCTAGCTGGGTCGGCTGCGACGAGAGAGGTGCCTTTTATATGGGCTCAAAGGCAGTTTAGCGCGGGCGGAGCACGAAGAACCGAGAGGCAGCGTCTCTGCGCGCGAGAGAGAACGGGGAGAGGGGAGAAGAACGCGGCTGGGAGGCTGACACGCGGGGGCCAGATGGCAGCGGATGTCGGCTGATTTGGCTCACTGACAGCCCGGGCCCACATGACAGCGACGGCAAGAAAAGAACTCTGGAGAAGACTCACGACCGATCGGGATAAAAACGGAGTTTTTGACGGGCAAAACAAAGCAAAATTTTATGAAATTTTTACCATAGGTCGGCAAGGATATTACCAGGCTCCTAAAATTTTTTCGCTATTTTATGATGCATGCAGATTTTTATAAAATCCTGACATTGCAACAGTGGCTGCATTGCCCATTCGGTTTTTCTTTTAATTTGCGATTTAAACGAAGTGATTATTTTACAAAACTTTTTATTAAGGTTTGAAATTATATTATACACCTTCTGTAAAAATTACAGACTTTAATAATTATTATTTAATTTTTAAAAATTCCGACATTACTGTTTTCCAGATTATTTATTTACTGTTTTTGAATTTTTAAAATTACAAAATGAATTATTAAATTCTTGATATTTTTACTGAAGGTTGATAATGTTTTGTTGTCGGAAAGATAAAAATTTTGGGTCAGGATGACTTATAGATGTTTTTACCAAATTGTTTTACCATTTTACCCTGAGATATTTACTCATGATTATCTTTGATTAATTAATATTTTTATTAATTCAGCTTACCAACCGACTTAAGCAAGCTGAGGAGAGCCCTCAGATATTTATGGTGGTGTAAGGCCCCCATTTTTGATAAATAAATACCAAAAATGGATACCATGTGCATACAATACTAGTCCCATGATCAGCAGCTAGTAAGCACAAGTACAAATTGATATCATAGTCGTACACAAACTTTATTACACAGCGGAAGTAAGATTACATATTATTTTTACAATACCAAAAGTAAAACTGCAGTGGAGACAAATTCCTGTAGTATGCCTTTTTAACCCATTGTTCCACAGCAACCGACAAGGAAAATCCTTAGATAAATTCATCGATAAATTCCCGTATCCCGCATCAACGTAAGAATCGTGGGAAATCTGTTTCTTCACCTAAAAACATCAAAATTGGCAAGTTGAGTACTTACGTACTCGCAAGACTTATGCAAATCCTAAAATACATGCAGGCCATTTCAATGAAAGGCTAATAAGGTTAATTTGCATAAAGCTGGTTTGAAATGTAAATACCGAATAATAGATTGCAAAATGGAATTTAAATAAAAGCAATTTAATATTGAAAGTGATAGAATGTAAGCATCAATAAATCACGAATGTTTGGGTAAACTGATCATACTTAAAACCATTTCCTTCCGCACACAGCGAAAATGACCAACACGTGGTAGAAACCACTTTTATGAAAATAAGCAAAGCGCTAACTATGTGATGACTTTACCAAGTGTCCATGATCATGACGCGCTAATCGATTAGTTTTACACTGCAGAGGTATACAACTTTCCCACAAGACATGACTGACTCTTTGAGCAATCGATATTTGCACACCGCCTTTGGTGTGCCGCAGAGAGTCATGTTATAATCTGTTACATTATTTAAACCTAACTTTGCACCAAAGACGGTGGCGATAACCCATTCGTGGTGTAAGAACTCGAGCATAGAAATGATGGAACTACCCACGATGGCATACACCGTTATATTGGTAGACGTTTAATCCATGATCACCTCGGTGTGGACGCCCCGTCGAGCAATTCATTAAGAAACACTCGTACTACTCCGCCTTCCAAGTGCAAAGCTAGTTTTAAACAACTTAATAAGTTAGAGCTGTCCCATACCAAAGACTTGTGGTTGTATGAATGTTCTTGGCCCGAAAACAACCCATAGTTCGGTCCTTAATCCGACACGGGCAAAAATCTCCACCCTACACTACGTGCAAAGACATGCACAACCGGCTATTGCCAATAATTGCCCGCATCTAAACCATAGTTTTGTTTTTATTTTCCAACCAAATACCAACCACAAAAATGGTCATACCCATTTAAATATCATATCCAAAGTCTTTAATCATTTCACAGTTTTATCTTCATTTAGCTTTGGCTAAGCATTTCACTAAATGTGAGTAACCCAGATTGACATTAAATATTGTCTAAGCTATTCTAGGGTTTTCAAGGTTCACAATTTTCTACTTATTAAGGAAGTTCTATAATTCTACTGGTACAATTACCATTACCCGAAATATAGCAGACTTTACAAAATAAAGTATGCAATAAAATATTTAATGAAAACATTTATAAAACTGGGATCAATATGATCAAAGGGGGTTTGCTTGCCTTGTTGATTATCCTCGACTTCGAACTCCTGTTCGTCGAATAAACCGGGTTCGTCGGGTTCTACACGTCGTACGGCAACATATAACAAATACCAAATTTCAATAGAGCCAAAAAGAAGTCAGATGGAAATATTCAAATAAAATGATTTCACAAATTCAGGAATGATTACATGAGTTATTTGTTTTCTTTTGCAATTTAAAGATTTGATCTATTTAAACCATTATTGCATTATTTTCTACTCATTTTATAACTTAGATTTTTCCTACAACACACCCTAAGTATTTTTACAGATTCTGGTTCCTGAGATTATAAGGATTCTAATAAAATTTATTTTACTAAATTTGGAGGTTATTTGCAAAATTTTCATGAATGGCATATTTCTAACTTTTCTTTTGAATTTGAATTCGAATTTCAAATAAAATTCAATTCTGAAATATTTTTGCATATTCTGAATCTACCAGATTTTATATGAATTTAGAAATTTATTTCATCAAATTTGGTTAAATGATTCAAAAGATATGGCTATTTGAATATCTAGGTTTTGAATAAATACTAAAAATCAGAAAACTGCCGAAAATGGAAAGTACTTTGCTGGAAAACACGCTTTCCTTTTCAAAGCGGAACCGCACCGAGACGCCGACAGACGGGTCCACCGCTGGTCGTCAGCCAGCGCGGCGCGCTGGCCGACGCTGCTGGCACGACGGTCGCGCGAGGTCGACAGCGGGTCCGCGATGTCGATGACGACGACGCGTAAGCGATCGATACCGAGGCCCACATGGTGTTGACCGGCGCGACGCGCATGAGATCGACAGGCGGGCTCGGCTGGTCACGACGATCTCGGCGCTTTGGGCGCGAAGCGGCCGACAGTCGGGCCTGGCTGGCGGTGACCAGAGAGCGCGCCGGCCCGGCTTCGCCGCGGCGAACCGAGCCGGAGCGGCGAATCGATTCCACCTTGAGCTTCAGCAGCCAAGGCGAACCTTTGGGTGGCGGCGCGGTGGCCGGAGGTGGTCTGAAGGCGGTCGGCACCGGCGGCGGCGGAACTCACGGCCGACCCAAGAACGCGACGAACTAGCTACTCACGAGCTTGAAGATCACCCCACGAGCATCGGTGCATCACAAGGATCCCATTTCGGGTTTAGCTCAAAGAATGAATGGCGAGGAGGGTTCTCACCGCATGCGGTGGCGGAAGAAGAATCGAGGTGCGATACTCGCCGGGAAGAAAGGGCTTGGTACCGAGCTTGGGATGGGTTCCTGGAGGCTCGAGGAAGACTCGGTCGAAGGAATTGGGTTGGAATGGGTCGAGGCGGAAGATTTGAAGTTTTGCCTCTTTGCGGTTTTTGTCGCCGGAGAAGACGACCAAAGCAATGGCGGAATGGGTTTGCAGGGCACGGCTAGGTCGGCTGCGAACGCACGAGAGGGTTTATATAGGAGAGAAAGGCGGTTTTGCGGGTGAGAGAAAACCGAGGCGGCGACGGCGCGGGAGAGAGGCGAGAGAGGGAGGAAGAAGGTGCGGCGGGTCGCTGACGCGTGGGGGCGAGCTGGCAGCGGCTGTCGGCTGAGGTGTCTCACTGACAGCCCGGGCCCACATGTCAGCGAGAGCGAAAAAGAAGTCTGGCGAAGACTCAAGACGGAACGGGGTAAAAACGGGGATTTCGAGGCTCAAACCGACTCTAAATTTTATAAAAAATTTATCAGCAGTCGGCAAGATAATTACCATACTCCAGTAAAATTTTCGATATTTTATGATGCATACAGATTTTTATAAAATTCTGACATTGCAATAGTTGCTGTATTGCCCATTCGGTTTTTCTTTTAATTTGCGATTTAAATGAAGTGATTATTTTACAAAACTTTTTATGATAGTTTGAAATGATATTATACACCTTCTGTAAAAATTACAGACTTTAATTATTATTATTTAAGTTTTAAAAATTCTGACATTACTGTTTTCCAGATTATTTATTCACAGTTTTTGAATTTTTAAAATTATAAAATGAATTAATAAATTCTTGATATTTTTACTGAAGGTTGATACTGTTTTGATGTCGGCAAGATAAAAATTTTGGGTCAGGATGACTTACAGATATTTTTACCAAATTGTTTTACCATTTTACCCTGAGATATTTACTGATGATTATCTTTGATTAATTGTTATTTTTATTAATTCAGCTTACCCACCGACTTAAGCAAGCTGAGGAAAGCCCTCAGATATTTTTAGAAACTTTGGTAAATTTTTGTTGAATTAACATTTTTACTTTTTACCATTTTCTATTTACCATATTCTTTGTTTCACTTTCTTGCATTAAAGAAAAGCCAAAAGAATATTCAGAAAATCTAGAAAATTCAGAAATTTCGAAAATAATACACAAAAGATTTTTATTTCATTTTTCTTTATTTTATGATTTTTGAGGCTGTTACAGGTGGCTTTGGTAAATTTTGTTGAATTAACATTTTTACTTTTTACCATTTTCTATTTACCATATTCTTTGTTTCACTTTCTTGCATTAAAGAAAAGCCAAAAGAATATACAGAAAATTCAGAAATTTCGAAAATAATACACAAAAGATTTTTACTTCATTTTTCTTTATTTTATAATTTTTGAGGCTGTTACAGCTAGCTAGGTCGACGCTTAATTTTTAGGAAGCTTACACATGATTCAGACTCCACGACTAATAATAGATCATCGATACTGCTTTAATTAGTACTAGATCGAAATTAAGTACTCCAGTTCAGTTAACGAGCATTGATTTTTATTCATTCGCGCGTATAATTAAATTAATCTGACAATTAATCGGGCTGGTTTAATTCTGTGTAAGTTCCCCATCGATCATGATCGAGTTCTTCAGAACCGTAGATTTGAAGAACCACATAATTAACACCCGGTGGTGTGTGGATTCTTCAAAAAGTTACTCGGTGTGTGGCAGTGCAGCCGGTGGTGTCTGCGGCCCTTCGCCGAGAGAAATCCAAATAAACTTTGAAACCTTGGTTACGTACGTTATTGCTGTCCGAATTAGGGTGGTTGGTCTGGTCCCCGCAAAAGAAATTAGCTAGCTAGGGTGGTTGGTCTTGTAGATATATCGAATTTGTTTGCTCCCGATAAGATTAATTTGTAACAACATTTTAAATAAATTGACTTAATTACGAGCCTCCAGTTCTTGGATATATAATTAATTCCCAGATAGGCGGCATCCTGAAATTTCAGTAAGATATTGTCGAAGGTTAGATCTCGACAAAAAATTTATGATTACGAGTACCTTCGATTTAGCAAAGTCAAGCACGAAGACAGCGGCACACGATGTATACAGGTCCAAGCTCCTGGATAGAGTAATACCCTACTTACTGTGCGGATGATGTATGAAATTGGTGTATCAAGTACAGAGCAAGATGTCTAGTCCTAGTTACAATGAAGGTTTGATCTAGTCAATGGCTAAACTATGGCTGGAGGTTGGCGAAGCGTGGTTCGTCGGCTCCTGGTTGCTCTGCGTCTTCTGAAAGCTCTAAAAGGTCTCCTATTCTTCTTTGGTTTGGAAGTCTTCTCTTGAGGATACCTACCCCCGGTCTTATATAGTCGGGGTAGCCCGGCCTTAGGTTGAGTTGTAGTCGGTTTGGGATATCAGATCGTAGCTGACGAGGAGTCCATAGTCGCGTAATCTTTGCAGCATATCCAAACTTCCCTGGATAATAGGCGTACTCTAGTCGGTTTCCTCGTAACGAAAAAGTCATCATCCCTTTTCTAATATGCAGATATTCTCTCCGCGTATATCTTATCCCATAGAATCGAGTCCGTGATATCGGGAGTTTCTAGATGCTTGTTTGAGCATATATGATATAATCTTCGTGTTCCCGGTACGCACTCATATTCTATATTTAAATATTCGACAGATATAAATGCCTAGTTCAGAAATTTGTAGTCACGGTTATGGGCTCATCCTGAAAATAATAACGATCGATGGTTATAAAGTTCAGTCAGGGTGCTACTAGCTAGATGCTACTACTATGTTTACTAAGAAACTGATGATAATTGTATTATCGATCTTATTTATAAAATGATAGCCTAGCTCAGCCCTCAGCTGGATGTCACGAAGCCAATTTTTTTCTGGTCACTTAGGCTCAATATTTTTTTGCAAGTTTGGTTCTTCTTCGAACAAAATTGCAAATCAGCCTGTTCTTAATCGTGACAGTCATTTACTGCACTCTCACACCGTGACAGGATGCCTGCTGTGGTCTCATATTGCAGTAGCTATCGCATCTTGATCCTTCTGGGATCGAGAAGAGAGATAGATTTATAATTTCGTTTGAATAGAGATCAAACTTGCAAAAGAATTAGAGAGGGAGAAATAAAAGCCAAAATTTCATATCCAGCGCTCGCGCGGCTTGAGATCGGTGTCGCGTCTCATTAGAACCTATACATTGGCATTGCTACCCGCTGTGCTCACTGCTCGAGCTGTTTTGTGTCCTGAACTTGCCGTACGCGTGTTCAAAGATCTTCTAGCTGCAGTCTAGCTAAATCTGCTGTTACAGATTCCTTCCAGCGTCGACACATTAATTAATAATTGTTCTTACTGATTGGCCGGCCTCTTTGACAGATTTATTACTGCTTCAGTCGTAGCCGTGTTTTTGTTTTTCAGAGCTAGGGACTCTTAATTTGGCTGAACCGCAGCTCAAGGAGAGAGAAGATGCATTTATCATTCGATATCTTTCGATCTGCACAAGGAGATAGGACGACGTACAGTACGTACGTAGTAGTAGTAGATGGGAATGGGACACACTGAAGCTGACTAGTCGCTCCGGCAACTCTAGCTAGCTTAATTTCTGTCGCATGCAGAATATATGTCGTCGTCCGATTTCTTCAAACAGCCGCGCAAAGAGAATCCTAATAACATCACGACGACGGACCAAAGTTGCAAAACGTACGTAGCCAGCTAATTAAACCTAATGACACGCACCTTGACAGTAATAAGGCAGCTGCTGCGTACATTTATATATATATATATATATATATGCATGACAGTGACAAGGTGTTGTCCCTATCAAGACTTCTCACTGATTACAGGTCATGCCCTCAGGATTATACTTGTTATTTTAGTCTCCAAAAATTGTCCCATGCATGCGTATTCTCTCGCAATATCTGCAGTGCACCCCAGGGCCCAGGGCACAATGGGATCCATCATCCAACATATGCATGTCACCGTACGTCCAAAAAGAAGGAAAAAAAATCAGCATGCTTGTATGCCAACCCTGCATACCACGGCGCGTTGTTTTCCGCAGGTTATCTATATCCCTTTATGATGCATTTAAGCATTCTTTTCTACGTCTATCATAAATAATGCACCCCACTTGAGAGTTGAGATGACCCAACCTTCATGCACCCAGCGAAACGTCCTTAGAAACTTGCCTCCATCAAAATTAATCTCTCAGATCTTTCCTCAGCTTTACTCACCCACATCCGATGGCCATTGTTTAATGTGTCTAACTCATCCCTGTGGCTCACAACAGATCTTCCCCCACCTCCAACATCATCTCAATGAAAAGGAAATAAACGTTCTAGAAAAGGAAAAGAACATATATTACGTGATGAGAAAAGGAAATCGGAAGACAGGACACTATACTAGTACATCTAATTCTAGCTATTAGATCGTTGGGTGCTGGAAACAGCTTTTCTAGCTAGCTAACCCCATCGATCGATCGTGTGACGATGATGTTTGTCGATCGATCATGTCACTCTGGTAGTTAACCATGCACCATAGCGATCGAGAAACATCTTGATCCCACATATATGGCCCATATATTACACTTGATCCAGCTGCCTCGCCCGTCGTAGTACCATCTCCTTTTCTAAGATCCATGGTAACTGGAGAACTACTTGCACCCAAGCAAGGATATAAATCTTGTTTTCGCTCGAAATCTATGAGATAACCGGAGAACGAAATCTCGGTAAGATTTAAAAATTTCGGACAAATTCCAGATGAACCACAAAAGCGGATTTTCAAATCCGGTATTTTTTCGACCGGTAGGGCCGAGATCTCGGCCGGTTTTGCCGACATCTCAGCGAGATTTGCCGTGATCTCGGCAAAATTGGATAGCGCGAAATCCGGGTGAAACGATGCCAAAAAATTTTGAAATTTTTTGTGAAGGTTCCTGACACTTCAGTTATGTTCCCATAAAAATCTTAGATGATTATCAAATCTGAGAAATTTTTAAAAATTTATAAATTACTACTGTCCTGATAAAATACTGATCAGCAAGTTTGAATCGAATGAAAAACGAAACAAACCACTTTAGAAAATTTTGAATTTTTTTTGCATGATTATGATGCATCATTAATATTCCCATAAAATTTTCAGATCATGAACATGCTTCAAGAATTTTTAAAAATTCAGAAAGTGCTATTAGCCTGATAAAAGCCTTACCGGCAAACTTCAAACAAATAAAAAATGGTACAAACAACGTCAAAAAATTTTGAAATTTTTTGTGGATGGTCCTGATGTATCATTAATGATTATATAAAATTTTCATATGATGATCAAGCTTCAAGAAGTTCCAAAAAGAAGTTCCAAAAATTCTGACAGTTCTACATCCTAATAAAAGACTCATGATCAATACATATATTTGCTTTAGCAATCAAACAATATTTCAAATTTTTAAAATTTTTGCAGAAGGGTTCTAAGGAAATTCTTAAGATCTCATAAAATTATGAATCATGATCACACTCCAGTGAATTTATAAAATTCTTATAATTGCACTGTACCATTTGTGTTATTTCTCTTTTTGATTTTTGAAATATAATAAATGAAGTTCAATGCTTACATAGATTTGATTGAGCAAACAAAAAAAAGTTAAAAATTTTATATAATGTTACTGAGACAATTATTAAGCTCTCAGAAAAATTTTGGACCATGATCACACTCAAGAAAAATTATAAAATTCTAACAAGGTTAGTATCCCAATTATGTTCATTCTATTTTTGATTTTTTAAAGATAACAAATTAAGTTCAATTATTTTGGATTTTTTTTTGTATGATCCTACACTTCTTAGGATGTTACCAATTTTTTTTTACATTATGATAAAACATTTACAATTTTATAAAAATCAGATAGTGTTTATGTATTTTTTTAAAAATGCCTAAAAAAATTCGGATTTTCAACAAATTTTCATAGGAGATGACTTTTTTAAGGGTTATTGATCAATTTCCAGTCATAAAATATCAAATTTATTATTAAAATCCCGAGACTTCGGCGGTATTTGGCGAGATCTCGCCAAGATATAGCGAGATCATTGTAGCAATTCAATTTTTTTGAATTTTTCACTCTGGCCGCCATTTCAAAACTCATCCACCTCCGGTAAGAGAGATCTCGCGAGAAACCGGCGAGATTTCTAAACCTGCACCCAAGTTCATTAATTAAACTTGCACGATCGTTCAACCATTCTCCTATGTATGTATACTAGGAGGTGGCGCGTAGGGTTCGAGCGAGGCCAACGCTGGCGAAAGCGATCTAGGCCATCCCGTCTGAATCAGCAATCCCACGGTGCTGTAAGAGCCTTCACTGATCCCACCCCTGGCCGTTAGATTCTGATCTGACGACTTCTAAACCTAGACGGACACACGGCGCATACGTATTCGCCGTCAGGAGCGTGGAGTGCTTAGAGTAGAGGTGGGCGTCGGGCCCTGGCCGGCCCGGCACAGGCCTATCGTGCTTCGTGCCTGTACCGTGCTGGGCTACGACAACCTATCATGCCCGCCGTGCTGTGTTGGCCCAACTCGCCTTCGGCGAGCCCAAGCTTGGCCCATTTGCGCTTCATGCCTGCTCTGTACCATCCGGCTCAGGCCCGGCCCATTTGCACTGTTGCGACGAGAGAAAAGGAGCCAGAGACACATGAAGCTAAGGCAATGAACACAAATGTTAAGAGAAAAGGAACTAAATTTTATTCATTCTTGAATCTCTCTCATCCGTTTATCTCAATCTCTCTCAGTTATCTCTCCTCTCTCGCCCGTATATCTCAATCTCTCAGCAATGAGCAAGCGAGGCGGTGAGAGGATTGGAGAGAGCGAAGAGCACCGTCAGCCGAGGACAGAACGAGAGAGAGTGATGGGCGAGCGAGGAACAGTAACGTGTCGGGCCATGCCGCACAACGTGCCCGGTTCCTGGGCCTGGCACGGCCCGAGGAACAGTAACATACCGGCCCGGTACATCCCACTTCATGCCGGGCCGTGCTTTGGACCGGGTCATGTCGCTGTGCCTCGAGTCGGCCCACTAAAGCACGGCCCGAGTGCCCACCTCTAGCCGAGAGGTCAGCAATTGGTATGTAATATTTGCAAATGCAAGCTCACGAGTTTGCCTTCGTTAAATAAGACGGTTGCTATTTGTAAGTTGCCTAGTTTTCATTAAGTCAAATTTCATGGCACATGGATTAGCTTTTCTGTTGAACTCTGATACCCCCTTCTTAGACACAGTAGCTCTCAGATTAGATCAAAGTTTTGTGAGATACGGTACAAGCATATACGATCTTAAAGAGCAAAGAAAATGAATATCGTAGAAAGAACAAAACTAACGACGTTGAAGCAACCACAACGAGAGAAAAAAGACTTGGTGAAGCCGATCGCAAATTTTTTAAGCACAACCTCAAAAGAGTACATGGGATTGTCACTTTCTCACAACACTCTTGAACATTGAGAACCCTTAGATCCTTCCCCTATACAAATATATAGTCCTAAAGAATAACTTAGCCTCTAATCCTCTCATACACCTCCTACTTCGGATAAGTTTGTTTGTGACTCCTTGGTTGCTTGGGTTCTCCATGACCATCACATGACTTTATGTAGCCCTTTTGGTCCTCCACCAAATAGAAGTTGGAATCCTATTCCAAAAGAAAGCAGAAATACTAAGCATATCAGGATTCATATAGGACTCTTTATAACACGCATTTTCAAATCCTAAAAGACTAGGATATGACTAACCATACTCAACGATCTTTACCTTGACTCTTATCCGTTTAAGTCACCATGCTCATACAAGAACTCGCTCCAAATCAGCTCTGCATTTGTTATTTTTCCTCCCACCTTTAAGAGTGCCCGCACTACAAGAGCTCATGCACATCATCGCAATGTGCGTGTTAGCATTCGGGTTTGGCCGTTCGAACCCTCTATGTGAGAGCCGTTTCTCTGTGTAGTTCGGTTAACCACACATTTTGTTCCTACAACCCTCTATGTCATAGGTTTGTACCGCCTTCGAGCTCCACCTGCTCGTTTGGTACTGCGTGGTTGGTCCACCACGTCTTTGTTTTTCCAATAGCTCGCACCTTCGCCTTTGCACTTGCTAGATTTTGCAACCGTCTTTGTAGTTCCGCACATAATTACAGTTGAGATCTGAGTTCCTACTCATCAATCGATATCCTCCATCGCTCCAGATATTTTTTTATAATCATCCATCCTTTGCAAGTAACTCGCATGACTCCATCTTAAAGTGATACCTCACAACCTTCGAGTTCAAACGACCTCAAAGATATTAGATTCTTTTTATACTGGGGACATATCAAACTCCTGTCAATGTGTGATGTGATCCAGTATAATCTCTAATGTAATTGTAATTGTTCCCAGCACAGTAATTGCATACTCATTGCAATTCACCAAGTAAATAGTTTCATGCGACGAACATATATGGAAGAAACAACTTGAATCTAATATCCATCCATGAAGAATACCGGATTGACTGATGATAAGTACATCTGAATCATCTTTTCCTACCGCTATTTAGTATGCATAATTCATTTGCTTCAAACTCAGACAATCTTTTATCATAGGACCTTCCTTGTCACATAGATAACATATACGTGTGCCCTTGCTCGTGCACTTCTTCTTTCTGTAATTTTTGCTTTTGCTTTTAACACCTATTGTGGCCAATTCTTAATCACCCATGGATGAAGATTCCGACGGCTTTTTTCAAGGATTTCGTCTCCAACAAAATGCAACTACCTCGTTGAAGTTGATAGTGCTTTTCCCGACGAGAATATTCATCGCCAATTTCTCCTATGATGGTGGTAGAGATGATGCCAGTATGACAACCTTATCGTTCTCCTCAATTTTATCATTTGCACTAGTTAGCTGTGCGATAAGCTTGTTGAAGACATTGAGATGGTCAACTAACCGTGTATCTTTCTTCATTTACAAACTATACAGTTGTCTCTTCAGCATCCATCAGATTGTCAACGACTTTGCCATGTATAATTATTCTAAGTCCTTCCATAATTTCTTCAACAAATTCTCCTTGATCACCGAGTACTTTACCTGATCGGAGAGACATAGACGGATTATTCCGACAACCTTCTGCTCCATCACCAGCGGACGCATTTTTCGGTTTGTCCCCTTCAAGAGCAATGATTAACACTTGTTGGAGAAGGAAATCTTTACTACACATTAACACACTGAAATTTTCTACACCATCAAATTTTTTCACTTGATTCCACATCGTTGATATCGATCATGATTTTGTGTCACCTAACTCTTTACCGACTTTTTTCATAAATTTGATTAATCTAGACTTGGATCTGATACCACTTGTTACACTCTGATACCCTTTCTTATGCGCAGCAGCCCCCCGATCAGATCAAAGTTTTGTGAGATACAGCACGAGTGTGCACGGTCTCAAGAACGAAGAAAATGAATCTCATAGAGAGAACAAAAAAACGACATTGAAGTAACCACAATATGAATATAGTGCTAAAGAATAACCTAGACTTTAATTCCTGTTGGTTTTAGCCCTGGATCATGAAAACACACACAAACACAAAGAAGAACACAGAAGTTTTTGAGCAATTTTATCTTGTGTTATTCTCAAACTCATGGGATACATGACGTTTTATAGTGGGCGGACCACCTAATCAACTTGGCAACCAAGGCAATAACTAAACTTGTAAAGGCTAACTAATGAAATAAATATTTGATTTGATCCAATTGCTGATTGCCTCGTGATCTCTAATTGCCTTATAACATTGTACTTGCTTTACACATAGAAATCCTACAATAAAAAATCCGGATTACTTTCCAATATCTTCTATCCTTCCATAACATGGCAAGTCAACAATGGAAAGTCTTAATTATTTTCCAACAATCTCCCCCTAATCAAAACTTATCGACTCTAACTCGTTGAGGCAATCGATTTCAACTACGACTTGTCCAACTCATACTTGACACAAGATGGCGAACACATCTCCAAGGAGTTCCACCTTCTTCTTGCTAGCCATACTGCCGATGACACACCTCGTCGGCAATTATGACCTTAGCCTCAGCTCCAATTGTCTTTTCACCGATGACACAACTTGACGGCAACGCCGACTTAGATTAGAGCTTACCTAAGAGAGAACTTGGACACACTACAAGAACTTTGTGCACACATGGTATCTCGTGAACACAACTGACACGAGAATGTGTATCTTTAGCCACCTTCTTGATGAGACACGGAGATGGCCGCCGTTGCCATCTTGTCACGCCGATTGTCGACGACACTCGCCAATAGCGGGCATCAAGGAGACACGCCTTCTCCACCCTTTTGATGCCATATCTTCTTGCCGATTCTTCCCGCCCGTGACGCAACTCAATTGAGACTCGATGATGGCTTGCTACCTCTTCGTCTCCTCCTTATGGAGCCATAGTCACGCTTGATGAGGCATCAGATCCCGCTCAACACCGGGTCACTCAGCGACGATAGCCTACCCCGAAGCGCAATCGTGGTGGCCTCCCCGGGGCAAGCAAGGCACCAAGGTTAGAACCTCGCTATGATACCAATTGTTGGTATTAGCCCTAGATCATGAACACATGCACACGAATACGAAGAAGAACACAAAAGTTTTGGAGAAATTTTCTCTTGTGTTATTATCAAACTCATGAGATACAACTCTTTTATAGTGGGCAAACAACCTAATCAACTTGGCAACCAAGGCAATAACTAAACTTGAAAAGCCTAACTAAGGAAACAAATTATCTGATTTGATTCCATAGCCGATTGCATCATGATCTCTACTTGCCTTATATAAGCAAGCCTACAATGAAAAGTCTGGATTACTTTCCAATATCTTCTATCTTTACGTAACATGGCAAGGCAACAATGGAAATTCTTGATTATTTTCCAACAATACTCTCGTACACCTCTTACTTTGGATGAGTTGATTTATGACTTCTTGACTGGTTGGGTTTTCCATTACCACCCCATATGTTTATATAGCACCTTTAGTCTAGGGATGGCAATCGGGTGGGTACCTCCGGGTACAACCGCCTCAGACTCACCACCCGAACCAGAACACATGCCACCCACCCGAACCCACTAGGCTTCACTGGTACAGATCTGTGCCTACGCCTGAACTCGATGGGTATCCGATACCCAATGGGTACCCATGGGTAGAGTTGGGCACGCGACCAAAGGGGGAAGGAGAAGGTGGAGGAGGCACACGTACCTGGCTTGAGGGGAAAGGGGAGGGTGTTGTGCCACGCCCGCTGTAGCCATAGCCACACGCTGATGCGACTGAGGTTTGGGAGAGGAGGGGAGGTGGCAGAGGCGAGGTCGATGCGCCGGGGTCGGGGCTGAGGCGGCACAAGCGCTCGCTGCTCGGGGTGAGGAAGAAAGGCGGCTAAGGAAGGAGGCCAGCGGGAATACCACCAAATCTGCCGAGGGGTAAGCCTGAGAGGGAGCCGACGGTAGTGCGCGACGCTCGGGGACGATGGGGTGACCAGATGAGTCACAAGAGAGAGAGGGAGAAGGGGAGAGCTGAGAGGACAAGAGGCTGTGGGCACTCGTGAGAGGAGGTGACAGCGTCCGACGAAGGAGAGGCCAACGGTGGCATAGGGAGAAGGCCGAAGGAGTTGGCAACACTCGGGAAAGGGCGGCACCTAGGAGAGACGAAGAGGGAGAGAGGCGCTTGGCGAGAAGAGGAAGAGAGGGAGCGTGCGAGAGAGAGGGTCGACGACTAAGGAAAAGAGGGAAGAGAGAGAAGTGAGGTGGGCCAGCCTGGCAGGTCGTGCGGCTAGGCTTTCTAATATATATCTCTTAAAAAGTGGGGTTTGCATGTCATAGGATCTCCATTGGGTACCCATGGGTATAAATTGGCATCCATGCCCATCCTATGACCTTACCGGGTACCCAAACCCGAAAACCCATGGTCTATAGTGCTACCCGTATCCGCTCTTATCGGGTCGGGTATACGCGGATACCCAAATCCATGGGTAAAACTATCATCCCTACTTTATTCCTCCTTCAAATAGAAGTAGGAATCCTTCTCAAAAGAAAGTAGGAATTCTAAATTTGTATATGACTCTTTATAGCAAAACTTTCTAAATAATAAAAGACTAGGATACGAATCACTATATTCAATACTTTCAATTAAATATGTATATTTTTTATTCTGGTCTTGATCCGGTGGTTTAGAAACGTGACTTCTAATTAGTAAAGTAGTCATTTTTGTTAAGGAACCTCGCTATCGAATAGTCCGGGGTTCCCGAACAGATTTGAATTGGAGAACAGAGAGAGAAAGAGAGACACAAGTTTAGAGAGAACGACGACTGAATTCTTTATTGCTATTCTGATTGCTTGTACATAGGGGGGACCCCCTCCTCCTTATATAGTAGTCGCCTAGGGTTTCGGCTAAGGGACCATCGTGGGCTTTCATTGGGCCACGTGGTTTCCCAACACTCCCCCTTGGACCCTTTGCCGCGAGATGCATATGCCTCATTAAGACTCCAGAAAAACCCAGTGGGAAAAATACTTGGAGAAAGAGTACATAGCATACGCTCACTGTGTTGCACGAATTGCCTCGTCAAAACCTTATGCAAGAAAACTTCATGAAAAACTTGCTAAGGGAAAAGAGTACAATTCACCCAAACTTCAATTGCTAATCTTCGAGATTCATGTGGGAGTATGTGAAATATCTCCCCCTGAAATCTGCACTTCTCTAAGTCTCATCATTCCAATTCCTTTAACGCACCTTTCAAAGGTAGATGCTGGGAGTGATTTAGTGAACAAATCTGCAAGATTTTCACATGACTTAGTATGCAATATCCTGATCTCGTTCATCTTATGCAATTCGTGAGCATAGAACTTGGGGTTGATATGCTTCGTGAGATTGCTCTTCACATAACCCATCTGTGCTTGAGCAACACAAGCTGCATTATCTTCATAGATGATCGTGGGAGTTTGCTCAATGTTCAAGCCACATGACTTCTGGATGTGGTGAACCATTCTTCGGAGCCATGCACATTCACGAGATGCTTCATACAAAGCAATGATTTCTGAGTGGTTTGTCGACGTCGAGACTAGAGTCTGCTTAGACGACTTCCAGGAGACTGTTGTTGCTCCACTTAGAAAAACATAGCCAGTTTGGGACTTACCAGTATGCGGATCTGACAAATACCCAGCATCGGCTTAGCCAACCAAATTCAGTTCATTGTTTCTTCTGAAGAACAAACCGAGATCTTTACTTCCTTGGAGGTAACGGAAGATGTCCTTGACCCCTTTCCAATGCCTTTTGGTGGGTTCTCTGACCGCATCGAGCTAGCAAATTCACAGCGAACGCAATGTCCGGCCTAGTGCTATTCGCAAGGTACATTAGCGCTCCAACTGCACTCAGATATGGGAATTTTGCTCCCAGGACTTCCTCCCCCTCTTCTCTAAGTCTGTATGGGTCTAGGTCTGCTTGGAGTGACCTTCCGACCATTGGAGTCTTTGCAGGATATGCCTTTCCAAAGCCAAATCTTTCCAACACTTTCTGCGTGTAGGTTGATTGATGTACCAAGATTCCTCCTTGGACATGCTCAAGCTGCAAGCCTAAACAAAACTTGGTTTTACCCAAATCCTTCATTTCAAACTCAGACTTCAAGTATGAGCATGCTTCTTCAATTTCTTCATCCGTCCCAATGATGTTCAAGTCATCTACATAGACGGAGATTATACAGAATCTATTCGAGGATCGGTGTATAAATACGCATGGATAATCTTCGCTGTTTGTGTAGCCTTTCTTGCAGAGAAAGTCGCTCAAGCGATTGTACCACATTCTTCCTGACTGCTTTAGCCCATACAGTGATTTCTCCAATTTCACACTGCATGTGTTTCTATTTGCTCCGCCTTGGTCGGGATAGGAATACCTTTCGGTACCTTCATGTATATCTCCGAATCCAAGTTTCCATACAAATATCTTTGTGACAACATCCATTAGCTTCATTCTCAACTTCAGTTGATCGCCATTGAGATCAAATATCTAAAGGTAATTCCTCTCATGACCGGAGAATAGGTTTCTTCATAATCAACTCCAGGACGTTGAGTGAAACCTTGAGCTACGAGCCTTGCCTTGTACCTTACAACTTCGTTGTTTTCATTCCACTTCCGAACAAAGACCCATTTGTGACCTACGGGGTTTATATGGGGAGGTGTGCGGTATACGGGCCCAAAAATCTCTCTCTTGTTCAGAGAGACTAACTCTGCAGTGATTGCCTTTTTCCATTCTTCCCAATCTAGCCTTTTCTTGCACTCTGCTAGAGATGCAGGCTTGGGATCATGATCAATGATCGAGGCAATCTTCTTTGCAAAGTATGCATCAACGTTGGCTGTTACTCTATTCAGGGATTCTCCTGTTATTATAAAGTTTATGGTCATTTCATCATGGGGTGCTTCATGCACTTCTACTTGCTCTTCGCTGCTATTCCCTATCGCAGGAGCAAGTTCCTTTAGTTTTTCATCGTCTATGTGTGCGCACACATTATTTCCGGCGGCTTCCTGCAGTGGAAGATTCAAGTCTGGAATTGCCTTTCCTGTTGGCTTCTTTCTAGTGCCAGGTCTCAACTGGCTCCCCTTCTTTCCTTGGGGTATTTTCTTGATTGGTTGTGGTAAGTCCTCTCGCCCAGTTTTCTCCAGACGTCTCCGGGTACTTTGGGTTTGAGGAGCCGATTTCTGTTCTTTTCTTTGAGGCCTCTGAACAGATGAGGGATACCTTCGCTTTCTTTGGTATTTCCACCCTCTCGTGCATTTCTTGCGGGTACATGCGACTTAACCACGCCTTCAGATCACAAAAATGATCAGGCAGTTCATTTGCTAAATTCTGCAAATCAATTATCTTCTGGACTTCTTGATTTGCTTCATTAGTGCGGGGGTCATGCGCGGGGAACCCAGAGGAATTCCATATGATTTCCCGGCATTTTTCATCCAAAGGTTGATTTCCTCCCCCTAATGACGGGAAACGATCCTCATCAAAAATGCAATCAGCGAATCGGGCTGTATGCAAGTCTCCAATCATGGGTTCCAAATACTGATTATGGATGCACTCATAACCAACGATATCCCAGACTTGCGGAGAGGGCCCATTGCAAATCACTGGGGTGGCATAGGAACATATACCATACACCCAAATTTCCTGAGATGGGAGATCTTCGGGATGATCCCGTGCACAAGCTGCATAGGAGAATGGATGTTGTAGGCTGAAGGTTTGAAGTTGATAAGAGCTGCTGCAGGACTGCGTGTCCCCAACAGGTGTTGGGCAAGTTACAACTCTGCAAAAACGGTCTGGCAATGAATTTAACCCTCTTTATTAGCGCTTCAGCTAGTCCATTCTGTGTATGGACGTGCGGTACGGAGAGCTCAACTGCTATCCCTGTTGTCGTGCAATAATCATCAAATGCCTTTGAAGTAAATTCTTCGGCATTGTCCATTCTAGTGGACTTCACGCGATGATCAGGGAAAGCATTCTTAATTCTTATGATCTGCGAGATCAGTTTTGCAAAAGCATGGTTTCTTGTTGACAATAAGCATACATGCGACCATTTCGAGGAAGCATCGATGAGCACCATAAAGTACCGAAATGGCCCTGATAAGGGCTGAATCGGGCCGCAAATATCCCCCTGGATGCTTTCCAGGAATGCAGGAATTTCACTTTGCACTTTCATGACAGAGGGTCTAGTTATTAATTTCCCGGTGGCACATGCAGGGCACACAAAATCTTCATGATTCGGGAAATTTTTAACATTAATGCCATGACCTTGTGAGTTGTTCACTATATTCCTCATCATTCTAAGACCAGGATGGCCTAATCTACCACGCCATAATGAAAATAACTCAGAGCTTCTAAAAACAGTCTTCAAGGAAGTATACACTTCGGGTGCATGAATATTCGTGTAGTACAACCCAGATTCATATGAGGGATATTTTTCTAATACCATTTTTCCACATACCGCGTGCTTTACAATGCACAAGTATTCTTTGCCATTTTCTTCATTGGTTTCTACATGAAAACCATTGGCGCGGATGTCTTTGAAGCTTAAGAGAGTGCGCGTTGATTCAGGGTACAAAAGGGCTTCTTCAATTACCAAAGTTGTACCCATAGGCAATATAATAGTGGCTCTTCCTGAGCCTATTACATATGAATCGCTTCCTGCGATCGTAGTAATCTTTCTAGCGTTCTTCGTGATCGACTGGAAGTATTTAGACTATCTTAAGATGGTATTTGTTGTGCCACTATCAACAATGCATATCTCTTCCATTTGGGTGCTACACGATTTCTAAAAAGGAAAGGAAAATAATCCCAATCAAACGGAGGCAAAATAATTCAAACATTGCTTGCAAATTAAAGAATACTGGGATAAAGAATAAATTGCATATTTATTCATAAGAGAAGTATGCTCTTCTAGAGCTTACAATTCATTATTCAAAAAGAAAATACTAACAACCATAATCTAAAAAGAAAATGCGATTCATGCATTTAAACTAAATGTAAGGCTTGATCGCTCGCTCGGCGCAGAGGTTTAGCGGCCCCGCGAGGACCCTAGACCAATCGCAGCACAGAGCTTCTTGCCCCCAAGAACGATCTTCACGTCCGATGCCCAAGTGAGGTAGTTCTGACCGTGCGGGGCCGGTTCTTCAAACTCACGATTCACGATTCATGATGCATGATTTCAAAATTTCGGCATTATATTACTGCGTGTAATCTAATAGAAAATGGTTGCAATAAGCATAAAGTACAGAAAATAAATAGCCATACATTGCAGTATACAAATAAAGCAATGAATTCAAATTTCATAAGGAATACACATAAATGCAGAGAATAAGGCTAAAAAATTAAAAATAGAGCCAGATAATATCCTAAATTTTCTGGCAATTTTTTCAAAATTTTATGCTATTTTTTCTCTTCTTCCTTTTCTTTTTCTTCCCTTTTCTTTTTCTTCCCTTTTCTTGGTCGAATCACAAGAGGGCCTCGCTCCGACCCATAAGCTTGTGGCTAGGGTTTCCACTAGCCGTAAGCTCTCTCCGCGCCGCTTCTTCTTCTTGCGGCCGCTATCTTCTTCTCGCGCGTGCTGGCGATGGCGACGGCGGTGCAGTTCTGGTCGAGGCACGACAAAGGGTATACAAGACGGCAGCGGCCGATTGTCGAGAAGGCCGAGGCGCGCGAAGCGGCATGGCCGAACGACAACAGAATAAAATTTCAAAAATCATAAAATAAAGAAAATGAAATAAAAATCTTTGTGTATTATTTTCGAAATTTCTGAATTTTCTAGATTTTCTGAATATTCTTTGGCTTTTCTTTAATGCAAGAAGGTGAAACAAAGAATATAATAAATGAAAATGGTAAAAGTAAAAATGTTAATTCAACAAAATTTACCAAAGTTTCCAAAATATCTGAGGGCTCTCCTAAGCTTGCTTAAGTCGGTGGGTAAGCTGGATTAATAAAAATAACAATTAATCAAAGATAATCATGAGTAAATATCTCAGGTAAAATGGTAAAACAATTTGGTAAAATATCTGTAAGTCATCCTGACCAAAAATTTCTATCTTGCCGACATAAAAACAGTATCAACCTTCAGTAAAAATATCAAGAATTTATTAATTCATTTTATAATTTTAAAATTCAAAAACAGTGAATAAATAACTGAAAACAAGAATGTCGAAATTTTAAAATTCAATAATAATAATTAAAGACTTTAATTTTTACAGAAGGTGTATAATATCATTTCAAACTATCATAAAAGTTTTGTAAAATAATAACCTCGTTTAAATCGCAAATTAAAAGAAAAACCGAATGGGCAATGCAAAGAATCGTTAATATCGTAATTTTATAAAATCTGCATGCATCATAAAATATAGAAAATTTTACTCGAGTATGGTAATTATCTTTCCGACTGCTGGTAAAATTTTTATAAAATTTAGAGTCGGTTTGAGCCTCAAAATCCCGCTTTTATCCTGTTCGCCTTGAGTCTTCGCCAGACTTCTTTTCGCTATCACGACATGTGGGCCCGGCTGTCGCTGAGACACCTCACCGACAGCCGCTGCCAGCTCGCCCCACGCGTCAGCCGACCCGCCGCGCCTTCTTCTCCCCTCTCTCCTCTCTCCGCTACCGACGTCGCTCTCGCTTTTTCTCTCACCCGCGCCAAACCGCCTTTCTCCCTATATAAACCCCTCTCGTGCGTTCGCACCGACCTAGCCGTGCCTCGCAAACCCATTCCGCCATTGCTTGGTCGTCTTCTCCGCGACGCAAAAACCGCAAAGAGGTCAAAACTCGCAATCCACCGCTCAACCCGTTCTAACCCAATTCCTTCGACCAAGCACCCTAGCACCTCCAAGAACTCGTCCCAAGCCTCGGTGAAGCCCTTCTTCCCGCGAGCCGCGACTCGATTCTTCTTCCGCCGCCACCGCGACGGTGAGAACCCTCCTCCGCCATTCATTCTTTGAGCTAAACCTGAAATGGGATCCTTGTGATGCACCGATGCTCGTAGGGTGATCTTCAAGCTTAGAGTAGCTAGTTCGTCGCACACGGCCGGCCGTGAGTTCCGCCGCCTCGCCGTGCCGACCGCCTTCCGACCACCTCCGGCCACCGCGCCGCCACCCAAAGGTTCGCTTTGGCTCTTTGAAGCTCAAGGTGGAATCGATTCCGCCCGCCGGCCCGGTTCACCGCCGGCGAAGCCGGAAGTCGGGCGCTCGCTTAGGTCATCGCAGCTGCCCACTGCTCACCGCCGCGCTAAAGCGCTGAGATGCGTCGCGACACTGGCCCGGCTGCTCGGCCTCATGCGCTGCGCGGCCGATCGCCGCCATGTGGGCCTCATTGTCGATCGCTTACGCGTCGTCGCGTCATGACATCGGACCCGCGACGACCTCGCTTGGCGTGCGTAGCCAAGGGTTCAAGGCGTACCCCAGCAGCAAGGCTGCCCGCCGACGGTGGACGGTGGACCCCGTCTGTCGGCGTCTCGGCGTGGTTCCGCTGAAAAGGAAAGCGTTTTTCGCGCGAAAGCGCATTTTCCGTTTTCGGCGCTTTTCGATTTTTAGTATTTATTCAAAACCTAGATATTCAAATAGCCATATCTTTTGAATCATTTAACTAAATTTGATGAAATAAATTTCTAAATTCATATAAAATCTGGTAGATTCAAAATATGTAAAAATATTTCAGAATTTAATTTTATTTGAAATTCGAATTCAAATTCAGAAGAAAGGTTAGAAATATGCCATTCATGAAAATTTTGCAAATAACCTCCAAATTTAGTAAAATAAATTTTATTAGAATCCTTGTAATCTCAGGAACCAGAATCTGTAAAAATACTTAGGGTGTGTTGTAAGAAAAATCTAAGTTATAAAATGAGTAGAAAATAATGCAATAATGGTTTAAATAGATCAAATCTTTAAATTGCAAAAGAAAACAAATAACTCATGCAATCATTCCTGAATTTGTGAAATCATTTTATTTGAATATTTCCATCTGATTTCTTTTTGGCTCTATTGAAATTTGGTATTTGTTATATGTGCCGTACGACGTGTAGAATCCGACGAAAACGGTGTGTTCGATTTAACAGAGTTCAAGTCGAGGACACTCAACAAGGCAAGCAAACCCCATTGATCATATTGATCCCAGTTTTATAAATTTTTTCATTAAATGTTTTACTGCATACTTTATTTTGTTAAAGTCTGCTATATTTCGGGTAATGATAATTGTACCAATAGACTTATAGAACTTCCTTGATAAGTAGAAAATTGTGAACCTTGAAAACCCTAGAATAGCTTAGACAATATTTAATGTCAATCTGGGTTACTCACATTTAGTGAAATGCTTAGCCAAAGCTAAATGAAGTTAAAACTGTGAAATGATTAAAGACTTTGGATATGACATTTAAATGGGTATGACCATTTTTGTGGTTGGTATTTGGTTGGAAAATGAAAACAAAACTATGATTTAGATGCGGGCAATTATTGGCAATAGCCGGTTGTGCATGACTTTGCACGTAGTGTAGGGTGGAGATTATTGCCCGTGTCGGATTAAGGACCGAACTATGAGTTGTTTTCAGGCCAAGAATATTCATACAACCACAAGTCTTTGGTATGGGACAGCTCTAACTTATTAAGTTGTTTAAAACTAGCTTTGCACTTGGAAGGCCGAGTAGTACGAAATGTTTCTTAATGAATTGCTCGACGGACGCCCACACCGAGGTGATCATGGATTAAACGTCTACCAATATAACGGTGTATGCCATATCGTGGGTAGTTCCATCATTTCTATGCTCGAGTTCTTACACCACGAATGGGTTATCGCCACCGTCTTTGGTGCAAAGTTAGGTTTAAATAATGTAATGCTTATAACATGACTCTGCGGCACACCAAAGGCAAGTGTGCAAATATCGATTGCTCAAAGAGTCACCATGTCTTGTGGGAAAGTTGTATACCTCTGCAGAGTGTAAAACTAATCGATTAGGCGCGTCATGGTCATGGACACTTGTAAAGTCATCACATAGTTAGCAGTTTTGCTTATTTTCATAAAAAGTGGTTTCTACCACGTGTTGGTCATTTCCGCTGTGTGCGGAAGGAAATGGTTTTAAGTATGATCAGTTCACCCAAATATTCGTGATTTATTGATGCTTACATTCTATCACTTTCAATATTAAATTGCTTTTATTTAAATTCCATTTTGCAATCTATTATTCTCAGATTTACATTTCAAACCACTTTATGCAAATTAACCTTATTAGCCTTTCATTGAAATGGCATGCATGTATTTTAGGATTTGCATAAGTCTTATGAGTACGTAAGTACTCAACTTGCCAACGTTGATGTTTTTAGGTGAAGAAAGCAGATTTCCGACGATTCTTACGTTGATGCAGGATACGGGAATTTAACGATGAATTTATCTAAGGATTTTCCTTGTCATTGTTGCTGTGGAACAATGGGTTAAAAAGGCATACTACAAGAAGTTGTCTCCACTCGCAGTTTTACTTTTGGTATTGTAAAATAATATGTAATCTTACTCATTGATAATAAAGTTTGTGTATGACTCGTGATATCAATTTGTATTTGTGCGCATTTAGCTATCGATCATGGGACTAGTATCAGATGCACATGGTATCCATTTTTGGTATTTATTTATCAAAAATGGGGCCTTACAGACGCCGAGGCGGTTGAGGCGGCGACGGCCGCGGGTCGGGCCGAGGAAGCGGCCGCGGGCCGAGGCGCTGGCGACGACGGATGCGGGCGGCCGAGCGGCGGCGCCGAGCCGGACCGAAGCGGTATCGGGAAGCGGCGACGGCGCTTTAGCGCGGCGTGGCGCCGGAAGCCGAGGCGGCGCGGCGCTGAGCGCATCGCCGGCGATGCACGTGGATGGCGGCGGCGTCGCGGCTTCGCGCGGCGCGCGAGGTTGTTTCGGCGCTGGTTGGCGCGGCGGCGCCGTCTCGGGCGCGGCGGAGCTAACGAGGCGACGGCGTTTGGAGCGCGCGTGCCGGCGCGTGCGTGCGTGTCGGTGTCGGTGCCGCTTGCCGGCAATGAAGCGCGGCGACGGCGCTCGAGCGACGCCGAAGCGGCCGTGCTCAACCGGCGGGCGCAGACGGCGCGCGCTTCGGCGCGGTGGCGGCTGTGTCGGGCCGGCCGAGCGATGAGCCGATCGGCGGCGCGACGCAGCCGAGGCCGTGGCGACGCTGGTGATCGAGGTCGGGCGGAGCCGGCGCGCTGCGAGCGAGACGACTACGGCCGCGCGCCGCGGCGCGGCCAGCGGCGGCCGGCTGCGGCATTGCGCGGACACCGAGGCTTCGAGCACGGAGGCAAAGAATGGCGCGCGCCGGCGCACGGTGGAGCTTCAAGCCGGCGGCGCGGCGGCGACGGCCGGCCGGGCGACGCGGCTGAGCGCGATGCGCGACGGGCCGACAACGACGGTTGCGAAGTGGCGGAACCGAGGCGTCGGCCGGCTGCGCGGCAGGCGCGGCGCGGCCGAGGGGCGCGCAAGACTCCGTCGCGTGGGAGCCGAGGCGGAACGGTGAGGCCGTCGCCGGGCGGCGTGGAGCCGAGGCCGGGCCGGAGCCGGGCGACGCGCGACGGCGGCCGTGGCGCGGCGCCGCGGCGGCCGCGCGCCATTCGAGGCGCGGCGCCGGCCGCGCGGCTGCCAAGGCGCAAGCATTTTTTTCTCTGTGATGAACAGTAAATACGCATGTATTGTTGCTTCGATCCGTCTGTAGCTTCGTGCCACGTGACGAACACAATACCGAATGCGTAGATTAGATGCATACACGAAAACAACAAGCGATTAGATTCAATCCCCGCTTCTCACCTTTTCTCACGTTTTCGATCTGTTTGTCGGTAGAGCTTCGTGCTGATAACGTGTTAAGGAACCTCGCTATCGAATAGTCCGGGGTTCCCGAACAGATCTGAATTGGAGAACAGAGAGAGAAAGAGAGATACAAGTTTAGAGAGAACGGCGACTGAATTCTTTATTGCTATTCTGATTGTTTGTACATAGGGGGACCCCCTCCTCATTATATAGTAGCGTCTAAGGTTTCGACTAAGGGACCATCGTGGGCTTTCACTAGGCCACGTGGTTTCCCAACAATTTTGACACGGGCTAGCTTAGAATAACTTTCGAGTTAAGGAATAATAAGTGGCACAAGATGATATAAGTTGAATGACACTGTAATAGGTTTAGTTCGTTTACTTTATGTTTTTAGTTCATTTAGCTTATGTTTTTGGACCATGCGTTTGTTTTGGACATGAACCTTTCTTTAGGTGACTAACTCGGTAAGTCAGGGTATAACAGAGAGCTTTATTTGTGTTTTGTTTTTCGCTTTTGCTTTCTTTTAGTGGACTTCTATAAAAAAATTTAATAGAAATCGAGAGAGTTTGTTGTCCTTCTGTTATTTTTATTTTTTAAAAAAGAATGACATAAGTGAAAAAAAAAAGTTTCATCACTTAAGAGGTACATGTATGCATAGCAGCAGTTAAAATGGTTTGGTTGTCTGGTTTATCGATCTCACAACGAAACATATCACATGTACGAGTCTCACACACTAACTAACATGGTGAGCTATACATGGGCTATCAAGCATGATGGTATGGCATGGTAGCATGGTTGGTGCCGGTCGGGCTGGTGCATGGTGAACAGTGCCGGGACGGTCAGGAGATGGAGGCTGCTCGTCAGCTGGCTAGCCCTGGAAAGGCAGAATTATTTGTACCTATGCAACCCGTGAACGGCCTTGGTTTTGTTGGTTTGCCTGGCCGGAGCATGAAGACGCCAGAGAGATTAAAGCGTCTCATAATTCGCGCCAGGAAGAAGAAAGGCCCCCTCCACCCGCCGGCTAGCTGCCTGCATCCGGCCTTTCTCTCTCCACGATTTCGTTTCGTTTCCCCGCGCGTCCATCGATCACCACAGATATCGTGATTTTTTTGCGTTTGTGTGCTTCTCTTTGATGGCTCTGCCGCACCTGCCCATCCATTCTGACTGTCCTTTCAACTAAAGAATATGGTGTGGTCTACTATACCCAGCTAGCTTAAGCGAAAGTTCCATCGCTCATGCAAGTTGAATGAATAGGGTATCTATTGCATTATTAGTTTGTTTTATTATTTTTATATATGTAGGTCTGGACATGTATACGGAAATAATAAATAAGTACTTTTAATTTATAACTTTTTTTTCAAAATAAGATGATAATGGTCAAAGTGGCATCTGTTGACTTCGAAAAGTAACAAAATTGACTCTTTTCCACCGGTTGAGTAGTATTTATCGAGTTCAAAGAGTGGTCTGCCGCATGTGGGTTTTCCGGTCTACCTAGACTTAGGGTCTATTTGGTAAAACTCCAGATCCCAGTTTTACCTGAGATCTAAAACTTGTAGGCTAAAATAAAGTGAATTAAGTTTATACTGTTGGTCTAAAATTTGAAAAGATGATCCATCTAAACACTCGTAATGTACTCACAGATCCAGCTCAACGGATCTGGTGGAGCTAGAAATATCCAGATTCACGGATCTTGTGAAGCTGGAGCCTTACCAAACACACCCTTACTGTGAAGAGCTCAACCTAAACCCACTCTGGCCAGACTGGAGTAATCAGATCTGTTCGGTGACAAACAATAAGTGGACGACATCTTCTTCTTTTTAACTTATGGTACAAACCGTTTGCTTTAACATTATATCAAGCATACCATGTTCACATTCAGTTCTAGATCCATAAACTACTAACTGCCATTCCTTCCACCAAAAAACCTGAACAAGTGTGATGTTGCGATTTGTTGCATTTGCTATGTTCTTTTTGAATCTATTAGATCCCTATTACTATGTTCAAGCAAGAATTAGTATCCATGTTACCTATGACAAATCTTTTATATCATTTTGCCCATAAAATAAATATAATTCATATATGCATTTCTAATCTCATGTAACATGTTTAACTGCATCAAATTATCAAAGGCAAGCATACCAAAGATCATACGATGTCATCTTATCTGATATAGGACTGTAAGAATGATATGACCTTTAATGGTAGCTTGTGCAACCTCACTACCATCATACATGAAACAGTAATGTAACCCACCTTGCAGATCTAGTTAACTACACAGCCATATTTGATGCAAAGCTAGGGTGAGATGACGTTGTAACGTGTTCTAGAATCCTTACATTCATAAAACACAGCATAATTCAGACTTCAGATTTCAGAGTAGGCAAACACATAACCAGCAATAGAGTTACCCATCAATATAAACATAGGGAGCGGCCTATTAAAATAGAAATGCCAGAAGTCACATAACACATGTATATCGAAATGTCAGTTGGATAGTGATGTATTGGTATTAGTGGCCGGTCAAAACTTGAATTTTATCTTTATATAATCGTATCTCTAAAGAATACATGCAAAATATAGGGATAATTTTTGCTATCATGGTTTTAAGAGCAAGTTTGAATATTTCCCAACCTGTGTACAGTGCATCTTTGTATTGAGAAAAACAAGTATTATCCTAAGAGTGCAGCAAGGCATTGAGTACGACTTGCAGCGCATGTTTGTATTAGCTGTAACTAGGAACCAAAAACAAATTATTCCTACCAAAAAAATCTACGCTAAAATTATTGTCTGCTTCCTGGAAGGAGCAAGGCAAATATAATTGTATGATTATATTGCTTGAGAAAGAATTTTGATCTCTATAACAACCGGATTCTACAACCACTAAATACATAAATCTCACTTGTTGCCCAAATTCCAAGCTAAATCATGCAATTCCACTCAACGGAAAGCTACATGGAATATTCTACTAAGTAATAAAATCACCTTTGGAACCACTGGAACCAGGCTCCGTACGCCGAACTCCTCTGTGTATCATGTCAGCGCCACAGCCATGTTGTTGTGTTCCACCACCACTATCTCCACCTGTGTGAAGCAATTTGATCCGATCATCCGAATTAGATCAAAAGCGTGCAAGTGCGACGGTAAAAATGAGAGCTTTCTTGGGATTCTCTTGCGGACTCACGATAGTGGCCATCGCTCGAGAGGCTGGCAGCGGCCCACCGCTGGGGAGGCTCGTAGGGGTAGTATTGCTCCCGGGGGGTGGCGTGTAGTGAGGGATATTGATGGGCAAGGGTAGGTAGGGTATGCGGCGGCATGGGTCAAATCAGTGGGGTAAGGTGAGTACAGGGAAGAAGCCGAGGGGCGAGGGTGCTACTTATAGCGAGTACGAGGGAGAAGACGAGGGGGCGAGGGCGCTGACGAGGGCGAGGGTGCTACATATAGTGCCCAAGGGGAGATATTATAGACGGTTGGTGGATAAAACCGTTTGTGGCATTACCACAGATGGATCTTACCGAAACCAGTAAACTTTGACGGTCACGTTTCTAAAACCGTTTGTGATTGGATTTAACACAGATAGTGTTTGAAAACTATCTGTAATGAGACGCCTAATATAGTCTTTTTCTGTAGAAGTGACATCGTAATATCGATATACACTAAACTAGCAATCAGAGGTGGGTGAATGATTGCGCGGAAGCTAAAATCAAAATTTTGAAACACCCCAATCTGGACTCAAATTGCCTGATTCGGATTCAACAAAACAGAGTGATATCCGTTTACTAAAATAGTAATTACTGAAGATCCCACCGTTGGATTGATGTGAAATTTTAACTGTATAAACTTGATTCAATTTTGAAACTAACCCAATAAGAATAAGCTCGATCAGATCTACGGTGCTAGAGTTATGACCTTTGCAAGATGACTGTATCAATAATGACGAAAACTGATCAAACCCTAATTACGAGATTAATCGGGATCTACAAAAGATTAGCCGATGAAACTTTCAGGAACTCTAAGTTGATGCTCTAGGAAGGTTTTAGATGGATCAAATCAAGATTAAACTTGTTGGATCAAGAGAGACAATGAATCAATCTATAAGAACCAAAACCGGGCAATCAAAATCAGAATCCGATTACTATAGCGTCGAGAAAATTTCCGTTGTTGTCAACACTCGGGTCGGCTGGCTGAAGAAATTGATTTTTATTTCTTTTTGTCCAATCTGGTTATAGTACTCAAAACAAAAGAGTACAATCCCTAATGCCCAGCTCACCATAAACAGAAGACACTTCTCCTATTTATAATGAGCAATCCTAAAGAGTTTGTATACAACTCCACTTGGCCCAACATGGCCTAATACAACTCTGCACGTGTACGGCCCACATGTCATACTCACGTGACTAACCAGCCTCCAGGTGCATCGTTCTCTAGCCCGAATGTCTCGCATGACATCCTTGACCATCAAGACCTCGATTCCTCTCTGAACCTAGTCCTGAACTTCAGTTCCTCCATGAATCTAGTTCTGGTCCCGTCATCGACCACGTTCGTCCTCAAGCAATACCTGCACATGAACAAACACGAAAACCGTGTACGAGCACAAGTCCACGACTTGACTCAAGATCAGTCCATGCAACCACTCATATGAGCACATTGCATTAAGCAAAACCATTATCATGCTATCATAAGCATATTAAGTAACCATATGAAACAGCATATGCACAAGCACCACACATGCCATGAGCACAACCACTTTGTAATACAAATTTCATCACTAAACTAATTTTTCAGCACATGATTTTGCAGACATGTACAAAGAAAAACATAAATATTAGTAATTCCTGCGGCAGCAATATGCGGTTTCAATTATGGTTACTAAAATGAGAAGGGGGCAGAAACCGCGAGGGAACTCATTCCTACGTGCCCCATCCTCTTGCCATCCCAAACCACGTATCATATATTGACACTTGGCGAAGATGCAGATTCTGATAGCGAACTGTGGCTTGCTAGCTCGGTACTGTAGTAGGGCAGAAGATCGAGCAGCCTATTTGGCCACGACCATTAGTTTGACTATGGGGGTATGGGGGTAGTTTGCGGACTGGGCTTCGATTTGACTTCGGCGGCTGGCCAGAAGCCCCTCAAACTTGACGGCTGTGAAGCTGCGTCCAAAGTCACAGCCGAAGTCTCTCTCGAAGCTGTGACACCACTAGACATGCTTCAGCTATGGGTTGCCTCCTCTAACGTCATTGGGCCTCCGCCGACGCCCGCTCGGCTTCTGACTCCGTCCGCTTGGTCTCCTCCGACACCACTCGGCCTCCTCCTCTCCGCCCGGTTGGTCTCCTCCCCAAAAATACCCCTAAAAAAGCCAGTTTACCAAACGGCATATCAACAAAAGCTACAGCCGTCAACTACAGTACTTTACAGCCCAACAAATCAACAACATCTTTTCAGCCCAGCCGCAATCTCCTAAAACAGGCCCTATATTTTTTTATTCTGCACGACATTACAAGCTAGTACAAGTGCATGTCATGTACTCACATGGTCGTATAGATCAGCCGGATACCTTCTCTTGTGTGTGAGCTTCTCATATTGATATATACTCCGTATATTAAAGCCGCAAGGATTCCGGGCTCTCCGCGCGGCCACGTCGATTTCGGGCCGATGTGGCCACTCCGTTGTGCACCGCATCGCCCGTTTGCACCCTCGTTAGCATATCTTAAGTATTTTATCGTCGTCTTACGAAGTAAACACCGCATTGGCGCAGCGGTAATACGCGGCGACGCTGTGCGGGGGGTCATGGGTTTGACTCCACCTGCGCGCGCTCGTGTTGGCCGCGCGATTTTTCCTCACCCGACGCGTGGCGGTGTCGCACGGCCAAGGGGTGTCGTTTTTTTTCAGAAACACCCCTAAGACTTTCGGATTTCACACAAAGGCCCTCATAAATTACGTCTAGGTGCATGTTTTTGCGAGAAGACTCCCGAAACTTTCAAAATTTATTTATTTATTGTGCAAATTCCCCCCACCCCTGCCCCCCGCAAAAGCCCCTATTGTTTTCTTTTTGTGCAGTTTTTTTCCCGCGAAGGCCCTTTGGAATTCTATATCCATTTTTACACAAATTTCCCGAAATTACGACTAAATCTGATTTTTGTAGAAACGCCCTCGAAACTTCTGCAGATCATTTTTTTTGTGCAAAGCCCATCAAAAATTGCATCTAATCACTTTTTTGCGGGTAGGCACTCTGAATTTCAGGAATTTTATAGGGAGATCCCCTGAACCTGCCGAAGTTTGTTTTCTTTTGCGTAACAGGCCCCCAAAAAACCCTTTCGAAATTTCCTTTTTCGTAGACGCCCCCAGAAAATTACACAAACTTTCCAAATTTGCGTACAAACCGAGTACGTGCAAATCCTTTCTACAAAAGATCACTGAAAAAACAAAATCGCGCGAATTTTCCCCGTCGACCACGTGTTGTTTTCTTTTTGCGCAGTTTTTCCCCGCGAAGGTCCCTGGGAATTCTAAATCTTTTTTTACACATATTTTCTGAAATTACATCTAAATCTGATTTTTGTAAAATCGCCACCGAAACTTTTTGCAAATCATTTTTTTTGCGGAAAGCCCCTCGAAAATTACATCTAGGCACATTTTTTTTTGCAGGAAGGCCCTCCGAATTCCTAGAATTTTATAGGGAGACCCTTGAGAAAACAAAATCGCGCGAATTTTTCCTGTCAACCGTGTGGCGATTGGCGCAGCATGCGCCGCGTTCGTGCATTTAGTAGTAACAATATTTATAACGAAGCCAGCAAATCTGAAGCGATGAAACAAGCTTCAAATTAAAAGAACACTGTTCTGCAAGTTACATTGATTTCACCAAACCGGTACGAGGTACATATGCTTGCTTATCGTTCAAGCACAGGTCGATGTAAGTCTAGCTTGTACAGCCAATTAAACACGCACGTACGTAAAATAAATTTGAACAAACCAATGCATAGCTGGATAAAACACAATAAACTGCTGACTGCATGCATGAATTCGATCATCAGTTGGCGCGAACAGAGAATGCAGACAAAATGAACGCGTCGTACGTACATATACGCATGCATATTGTGCTATTAATTCCTTAAGCGCACTGGAAGCCCTCTGGGGCACTCTTGCCACAGTAGTTGAGGAGCAGGCTGAGCTTGACGGGCACGTTGAGGTTGATGCCGAGCACGTTGGCCTTGAGCGCCGTGCAGAGGCAGACGGCGGCCTCCAGGTCGACGAGGCCGTCGAGGAGGCTGCAGCACGAGTCGGTCGGGATCTTGCCGATCTCGATCTTCACCAGGCCCAGCACGTTGGCGCACACGCCCAGCTTCAGCGTGTCCTTGGGGCACTTGCCGTAGCCCGACGGCGGCGGCGGCGGGCACGCCTTGGGCGCCGGCGGTGGAGGAGACGGATGAGAGCAGCCACCGCACGCCGCGACCTGGCTGACGAGGAAGGTGCTCGCCACGAGGAGGACGAGAAGGAATGCCTCCGAGAAGGTCGTCTTTGAGGCCATTGCTGTTGAAATTAAGCTAGCCAGCTATTGGCCGGCTTATGGGTCTAGCAAGAAACTAGGATGGTAGCTAGTGGTGAGCGAGGAGCCGAGGAGGGTTTAGGGCTAAGCAAGCTAGTATAGGTTTGGGTTTATATATATGGGCTTACGTATGGTATGGGTGGTGCCTTGTGTGATTTGGTTGGTGATGGTGCAGGGCATGCATTTGCATGTATGGGCCATGCAGGCATGTGAACTCTCTTGGAGCTGCCACATTTAAGTGCCCTGTTGGAACCTAGTGCAGGGTGAAAACCTGTGGATCACACCATGTATGCATCAAAATATCCACCCGGCCGGACTGACCCTACTTCCATGCGTTTAATTTGTGTCTCTAATTTTTGAGAAATTTTCACAAAACTATATATTTCTTATATAAACTATTAAAAAACTATATGTTTTAGCTTTTATTTAACAAAACTACATATTTTAGGAGAACTTTTATAACAAAATTAAAGGTTTTAGAATTGATCGTTTATTGTAACGGGTTTGACAGTGTGGACCCCACATGGTAGCCTTCCGCATGAGTGAAACGGAAAATAGGGGCACATGAGGCTGTCATGTGAGTCCACACTGTCATATATGTTACAAGAAACAATTTGCTCTAAAACCTGTAGTTTTGTGACACAAATTTTTCTAAAATCTGTAGTTTTGTGGAATAGAAATTTACTCTTAATTAATTTGTCTAGAGTTTCGGGCATGATGGTACAGAGATTCTGAACAAGAGGCCAGGAAGAAGTTCGTCAAGTCTTAACAGAAGCTGAAACAGTGAAATGATGAGTTGATATCAAGGTTTCAAATTTGTTTTTGGACCACATCGCCCGGGGGGGGGGGGGGGGCGAAATCCAGCCAAAATTCAAAAACCAAATTTCAAATCCGGTATTTGTGAGGCTGGCAAAATTGAAATTTCGTTCCTTTTCAACCTCTTGTGAAATACTCTCCCAAGGCTAGAAAAAATATGAAAAAAAATCATGCAAACATTTATCTACATTTTCTATCTGTTTGAATGCAAAATACTAAGTATTTGCATATAAAATACCCTAAGAGTCTCAGATATTTGAGTTCCTTTTCTTGATGTACATGATTTGGACAAAGAGTTGCTATAAAGATCATAGACTGGCGTCAAATGAAAAATACGGAAATGGAAGAGAAAGGTATGCCTAGAACACCTTATGTCATATATATGCTTATAATATTGTCTGCTTCCAGTAGTATAGTTCCAGACTTCAATTGATTCTTCTTTTATCTTGTTTCCAGCAGAGAGGGAAATCAAGATGTTGAGGTTGTTTTTAGCTTCTGACCTTTAATCACATTAAGTTGCAAGCTTAATTACCAAGGTATTTGCTTTGTCTCGAGCATGAATTAATGAACTCCAGAGAAGCGATGGAGGGTAAGAGGGGGATATCATATTGGCATGGCCTTGTGTAAGCCGCACACTTACACTACTGGAGTGAGTGCTGCACCAGGCCACTAGCTTCCTCTTCATGACGGACAAGCACCCGTGAGAAGACAAACAGAGGAGTTGGAGTTGGATGCAACGTGGGGCGTGTGCCGGAGCAGATTCGCCAGTCTTTGCTTGCGAATTTGACCCTGAATTTCTTAATTTTGGCTGAATGCATGAGCTAGCGCTATACATCCCGTGCGGGCTAATGCATGGGCATGGCAGAATGGAGAAATGGCGCCCAATGGAAAGCTTTTAATTGTTTTGTTTCCCGGTTCCTTTTTGCTGAAGACCGCTCTTGTTTGCTGAAATACTCGTCAGACATTCGGGCTCGAGGCACACACACACGACACGACACGACACGATGATTTCTGGCGGAATGGGGGCGATTCGATTCGCTACCATGCCATGCAAACACGGAATGGGGCCAGTAAAAGTACATCACGCGAAACGATGCACCTGCCGGGCAATCAGCACTTGTGGTCAAGCAGCAGCAGCAGCAGTCTCATCAACCGTGAGCAGCTCACGAGCCAGTGTGTGTAGGTCGTTCCAGTATGCCCTGGTTGATCGACGCAATCTCCCGACATCAACATGAGCCACTTGCATTCTAGTCTAAACTCCGAAATGAAGCAAGCTGTCAGCACCGACCATTCAGCTAATGCCAGTTCATCTCATCTCACAACAGACGATAAAAACGCCAAGACAAATAAATACCCTGACATGGTCAGCGTGAGAACCTTAATCCAACCGCCAATATTGCTGTACTGGTATCATCAACTTGATTGAACAGACACTACAGCAGTTCAAACAAACGCGCAGGGAGAATATTCTGCTGCACCTAGTGTTACAGAGATTACATATCAAGTTGGTGCAAACTTTAACTTAATCTCTCAACATTTGTCCCTTCCCTTCACCTGCCTGCGTAGCAGCTGCTCTGCTCACAGGCGTGAATTGAATTATTGTTGAAAAAGATGCAGCTCAGCAAAGACTAAACGAAGCAAAGGGTAGCTATCAGCGAACAGCAAGTTGTTCCAATAATGGCAGGCATCAGAGCAAGATTTACCATCACAACTTGAACAGGTGAAATAGTCCTTCTATGGCCTATCACCAAGCTCCACCCTTAGGTTGTCATATGGGTACACCTTTGGTGTCTGCAAGATCCAATATGTGACAGTCTTGGTCAGCTTGTGAGCAACAGCTACCAAAAGCTTCTGGAAGTTTTTTTTTTTCAGTTGTTTGTGCGTAGAGATGTTGTGTCATGTAGGTAAAACAAGAAAGTTCTTACACATAACAAGTTGACATGCCAGCCCAAAATGCCAAAATTCCAAAATATTGAACATATTATGATTTTCAGGATCGCATCAGCACTCATACCATGTTACTTGCATACACGGAGGCAGAAGTGTACTGGTAACATCCAAATCATATGATCACAATGCCATGTGACCCTGCAGATGGATGAAAGAGACATTTTGTACTGAAGTTCACCTTGCAGTACCGCTTAGATATTAACTCGAGTCTTCCACGGCATTCTAACGACGTACAGGTAAGATATGTGACAGGACAATCCGTATTTCACAGTACTACAGTAAGAAGAGATTTTGTATAGCCTCAATGGAGCTAAGCATTAGGAATCTACAGTGGACTAGTAGTACAGTTCAGTTGAAACCTCAATTTCTTTTCTTCACTGCCAAAACAGAAATCCACAAGGGGTATATCGGCAGTGAGTACAATACTTTTGAGGGGCAATTTCATTTATAACCCCAAATCTCATTAAATTATTGCAACAGCAGAACAAAGAATTACTAAGTTTACCTTTGAAAAATGCACTGACAGAGACACTAACATATTTGGTTAATCTAATTTTCAATGTTTGCTACAACAAAAGGCATGGACCTATTACTCATCCATGTCCATAGTGGACCAAGGACTCAGCAATGCTTGACAGCAGCATGACATATTGCACCAAAAAATTTAACAATAGTGGTTACACTGGGGGCATAGGGCCACAATACCAGCACACCTTTTCTATCATGAGAACCCACAACTCCACACAAATCTTGGTTCAAGCAACATTACTCTGCAGCCTGACTGAGAAAGATGGGGAGGAGCGCCTCACCGCAACAACTGTATCTAGGAGATGGAGCTACTTTCTGTTGAGCAAGCCCTCTAGTCCTACTTCCTAGAGGCCATGGTCCATCAAATCATACACAAGGCCGACACCTCCAATCCGATTATCCAAGTACCAATTCTGGTGCTCCTTCAAAATATGACTCAGTAGAAGTTCTTAGATTCTGCCAATTGGCAGTGCCTAACCGATATCCCTCACAACTCAGGAAACATGAACAAAAGCCAACATCTAATGTGCAGTTCGATGACAGCATAGGTAGTAACTGCATATCATGAGCTGTGATAGAGATATATCATGTATCAGACAATGCGATGCTAGAGTTGGTGACAGGGAGATAGTTAAGAGGGCACTGTTGATCACTGGCTATTGATTTTGCTCGACTACCTACATAGGCATCACCATCATTTTTGTTTCAATTACAGCACAACAGTTTCCCAATTAATGCAAAAGGGATCGTTCTGTAATCAGTTAGGCCTTGTTAAAAGAGGATTTAATCCGAAAAATTGAACAATTTGCACACAATTTCTTCCTGCTAGTCCCAATTCTACGCTACAGGGATGTTGCACGTATCTGATAGTCTGATGAGAGGAAACATCAGAAAACATCACGCAGTGTTATAGGATAGCACTAGCACGCCACAATTAACTTGCTCCATTCCATATACAACATAGAGACTCATTGCTTAATTCCAGAATCCCATGAACAATTAATTACACCCAATAAATTAATATTAGGTTTCATGATCAGACATCTCACGACTCGGTAGTGTAATTCACAGAATGATTTGTTAGTTAAGTAAACAATATTGTGATTGTAAAACGGAAGAAGGGTTGCAATTGGGGCTGAGGCACTCACATAGGGCACCTTGGACGCCTTGTCGTTGACAGTGGCAGCGAGGCCGAGTGCCGCGAAGAAGCCCAGCCCTCCACATAGCCACGCCAAGGCTTCATACTAAGCAAATGGAAGCAGAGCAAATCGAATCAAAACAGCTGAGATGGGTGGTCACTGGTGTTTGGATCTAGCAGCGCGCGCGCGCCAGTGTGGGGATAGCAGGCAGGAAGGGAGGAAATGAAGTTTGGACCTTGCCGATGTGGGGCGCGAGGCGGTCGATGCAGGGCTCCGGGTAGGGCGTGCCGTTGTCCCAGAGCAGCTCGTCGTTGACGGGGAGCTGCAAGGAGGACGGGGGACGCCAAATCAAACGAGCGGGATAAACACATGGATTAGGGTTGGGGAGAGGGAACGGGACTTACGGGCTGGCTGGTCGGGGACGATGTGCTTGCCCACGGGGAGGCCCATCCCTGCCCGGTGGCGGAGAGCGGAGGCGGCGGAGCGGGCGGCGGCGCCGTGGCCGCCGAGGATGCGGGATCCAACCGCGGTGAGCCGGCCGGCCATCTTTGGTCGTTGCCTCGTTGGTCGATGGCTGGGTCGGTTTGGGATCGCCTCGCAGGTCGGACCGGGCCGGGCCCCTCGTGGATCTCTATCTGGCTTACTCTTGAGTCCATATCATCGCACCAATGTCACTAGGCCGAGCCCACCTAACAACGAAATGGGCTGGACCGTCCGTTAGTTCAATCTAACGCTCCCAGATAAGGATTTTTTTATTTAATATTTATTTTTAATGTTTTTTTCAAAACTAAGCGCCGGAGTGAAAATATTGCAAAAATAGGTGCCCGTCCCCGTGTATAGGGCGATCGCCCCATACACAGGCGATTGGTGCCCTTCCTCACGGCGAACTAACGGCCATATAGGGGCAAAATCGAAATTTGGCAGCTATCGCCCCCTACATGGGCGATCGCCCCATGTAGGGGCGACCAGGGCCTTTAAAGCCAGCTCCTCCATTCGGCCGAGCGCAGGCAGAGAAAGAAGGGGCCGAGCGCAGGAAGAGAAAGAAGAAAGAAAAGAAGAAAGAAAGAGATAAGAGAAAAAAAGAAGAAAAAAAAAGGTAAATTTTTTATTATTTTTTTTGTAGAGTTATCTTTAGGAATTTTTTTAGAGATAATTGTAGGAATTTTTTTTATAGGTTGCGTAGTTAAAGTATCATTTAATATTTAGGAATTTGTTGTAGTATTTAGAAATTTTAGGATTATGTAGTGTTTAGAAATTTTAGAATTGTATAGTTCTCGTGAAATTTAATGTAGCAGCTAATATTTAGAAATTTAATATAGTATATAGTATCTAGTATTTAGAAACTTAATGTAGTATTTCAGTATATGCAAATTTAATGTAGTATTTTGTATGTAGAAATTTAGTTCAGTAGAAACTATAGGCAATATTTAGAAATTTAATTTATTAGGGTTGTGTATTACTAATTTTATTATGTAAATAATGTATTATCCAATGTAAATAATTTTGTAGTACGATCAATGTACGTTTTGTAGATTGTATTTTAGAGTAATATTTTTCCGTCGGACGTTGCAGCATGTCGGAGAAATTGTATTTCCAAATATTTTATGGAGATGGGGAGATAGCACAGTGGGCGGATGGGGTGGATTTATCATCATTTTCAAGAGTCGTATGGGGTATAGACAGATCGAGCGATAGGACATACAGGGGTTTGTTGGAGTTGATATCTCGGATGTTCAGTTTGGATGCCTAGACTGTTCGGTTGCGGCTCAGAGCAGTAGTGAGCCGTGCGCAAGACTGTTTTTACGGAGAGTTGATTCCTATTAACTCGACATCAACATGGAGGAGTTATGTTGGTTTTGCCGTAGAGCGGGGTTGGCCGCTCATGTTGTTGGTACAGTGCTACACGGTAGCTCCATCGGTGTCGCAAGTTCGTGATGTCGGGGCGGACATTACGGGCGAGGGGACGTCAAATGTGGAAGGACGTGAAGAGGAAGGTGGCGAGAAGGCCGGAGACCAGGAGCACGAGACTGGCGGTGGCGAAGGGATCGGGGGGGGCAGAGGAGACAGTGGTGGAGGCGCGAGGGGTGACCGACGAGGGGGAGGAGGTGGAGTTCATAGTTCACCTGATGGAAGAGGAGGACCGTGCGGATGAGGAAGTCTCCGATGGTGAGCACTCCGACAAGGAGAACAATGCTCCTGAGGTGCCTATCCCTGGTGCGTGGAGCAATTACAGTTTCGAAGACCTAACAATGAATGAAGGTAACGTTGATGCATGGGAGTATCGTGAGAACGAGGTGACGGAGGGGGCCATATATAAAGACAAGGAGGCTGTGTTGGATGCGGTGAAGTACTGGGCAATGTCTCTACGACGGCAATTCAGGGTAGTGAAGTCCAGCAAGGAGTACGACGTGAAGTGCGTAGTTGATTCGTGCCCATGGCGGGTGCATGCATACCAGGGGAAGTGGAAGGACTACTGGAAATGCTCCATAGTGATTGAACATAACTGCGAGCTGGAAGAAGCGGAGCAGGGGCACCGTAATCTGTCGTCGACTTGGGTGGCAAATGTGTTTTATGGTCAGATCGTGGACAATCCCCACCTGCAGCCTCGATCTATTATAACAGCCGTGGAGGAGAGGTTTCAGTACAAGATTAGCTACGGAAAGGCATGGAGAGCGAAAAGGACAGCTCTGGAAATACGGTCCGGGACATACGAGGCTTCCTACGAGAATATTCCCCACATGCTCAGGGCAATCGCACGTAGGAACCCCGATACATCCGTCGACCTTGCGGAGTTCCCTGCGGGTGGTGCGTGCGCAGGTAAGTGGGTATTGCAGCGTGCATTCTTCGCCCTGGGCGCATGCATAAATGCGTTCCAAAGATCGTCGTCGGTCCTTTGCATGGACGGCACATTCCTCACGGGAAGTACAAGGGCGATTCTAATCTGCGATCGCGGTGGATACCAACAACCAGGTTCTACCGGTTGCATTGGCATTCGTGGAGGGGGAAAACACGGAGAGCTGGTACTGGTTCCTTGAAAGAGTGAAGCTGTCAATTGTTATTGACAGGTCTGATGTTTGTGTCATCCATGACCGACATGCAGGGCTGCTAATGGCGATCGTGGATATGCAACAAGGGTTCGCCGTCGTGGGAGCAACAAAGTGGCCAGACCTGAGGAGCAGGTGGTGCATGAGACACATGGGTGCCAATTTTTTTCATCAGTTCAGGAACAAGGAGCTTATGAACATGTTCAAGCGGCTGTGCAAACAGAACCAACGGAGGAAGTTCGACGCGCTTTGGAGGACGTTGGATGAACTAACAAAGAAGCAATCAATGAATCGCAAAGGTACCGCTAGTTCATCAAGGAACCCGATGGTGTACCATGAGCAAGGAGAGGACCCCACAGCCTTGTGTGCGCTCCCGACAGACTCCCCAAACATCCGGCGTATGTCGGGGACCAGCATAAAGAGTTTCACCGACTAGATACGACATGAGCCTTTGGAGAAATGATCCCTTCTGCATGACGAGGGCGGCTCGCGTTATGGAATCATGACAATGAACCTGGCGAAGATTTACAACTGGATAATGAAAGGCACCAGATGCCTTCCACTGGTGGGTATAGTTGAAGGTGTCTTACTAGGGACACGGAGATATTTCATTGAGCGATACAAGACCTCCGCAGCATGTATGTCGGACAATCGACTGTCGTACTCAACTATTGTGTCTACTTACATGTCCAAAAAAACAAGAAAGGTGCAGGCACATCGAGTGACACCGGAGAGTGGCGTGGAACGGAGATACCACGTGCACTGCGGTGACCGAGGTCGCAGGGGTGCCCACCGGGAGAGGACTTCCCATCTGTTCATACTCCGAGCAGCTGAGTGCGAGTGCTCCTGCCAGAAACCACGTCTATTGCACTTGCCGTGCTCGCACATCATTGCCGCAGCAGCCGAGACGCATCAATCATGTCGTCCGTTCATCTCCCCGTACTACTACAAGCAGAGTGTTCTCAACACGTGGCACTTGCCGTGCTCGCACATCATACACCGCGTACGACGTCCACACCCGAGCACCTTACGGGGTCTCCGTGCTTTGCACGCGAGATGAGGCCTTCTAGCTCACCCGTAAGGTCCTCGTCTTTGACCTATGTGTTGAGGAGTACTCCCCTCACCGAGTGCTGCGGTAGTTCGGCCTGTTCCAGTCCTTTCCCTTGCCCCCTCGTCACGTTGTCGCACATGGCGCTCACAGGTACTTGCCCTGTTCCTACTACTCCGCATCTTTGCAAAATGAATGTGGTGTGTACTTCATGTTTTTGCATTGTAGGATGACCCAGATGGGTGTTGCAGTGGGCACTCGGTTCAAGACCGATGCTGACCATGGCGGTGTGAAGAGGACGCCGACCGACGAGAGGGTCACCGAGACCCGGCCGTACGACCCTGACATGTGCGATGAGTACATGGAGTGGTTCGCCCCGCGCACTCTCCTCAGGGTGGGGTACACACCAGCACCGTATGTCGCACGGCAGGCATCGGTGACGGACACGTACCCTTCACAGATGTCCCAGAAGGACAACTCCTCGGTAAGTGTCGCAATCGAAGCTACATGGGCACGTCTTTTTCATATAAATTACGTAATAACAATCTGACATTACATGCAGGCACATCTCGTCGGGGAGGTTGAGGTGGAGGCTATCTCCATGTTGGCGCGCCTTCGGGCGGGCATACAGGTAACCACCGCCGAGGCCGAGGCAGCTTGGGATCGGGTCCTTGATAGGATGAGGCGGTTGGGTCGCTTGGCCATCTGACGGGGGCGCGGAGACGTCGGCGGATGCAGCACACCACGTCCCCGCGACCCAGCACCTCGTCCTACCCCGCCGATGCCTCGTGCACCTCCCACGCAGCTGCAGTGGGGACAATGGGCTGGGGAGGCTCCTTCCTCGTCTCACCCTACCCCGCTGGTTCCTCGTTACGCTCCCACGTGGCAGCAGTGGGGATAGTGGGCTGCGGAGGCTCCCTCGTCGTCTCGCGCCCCAGCAGGACTCCAAGGTGGTTTCGACGACCCTGCGGACGTCGAGTTTGACCTGGAGGAGTGCCTTTCGACCGACTACCTCGCCCCCTCTCAGCTCTCGGGAGCGCCGTCACAGGACACGCCCTCATCGCCGCCACACTACTCTACGCCTGCGCCGCAGGGCCGGCCTAGGAGGGACGTCCGTCCGCCGTCGCCACTCACCTACCCCACGGGCCAGATCAGAAAGCGTGGCCGTCATTGACTATTTGTACAGACGTATTTTTGTAATGCTTTTATGTTCAACAGCATATTGTATAACTGTCTGAGTTAGTAACATGAGAGCCTTATCACTTTAAATTGTGCAGATCCATGTATGTTTTGCCTGCCTATGCCACACGACGTGACAACACACCAACGCCTCGGTGCACCTATCGCCTCTAGTTCGGGCGATCGCCCTAATATGGGGCGATCGCTCCATACCGTGGCGATATCGGCCCTTTATAACATTCGTTCTCACGAGCGGTCTCGCAAAGACGGCAGCGAGAGAGGAAGAAAGAATAGAGGAGGGAGGAAAAAAACTCAGGATCAATCGAAAATGCCGAGGCGTGCAAGTGCAAAGGGAAAGGGGAAAGCAAAGGAAGAAACAAGTGCATGCCCGCGCAATTTAGCGTACCAAGATCTCTTCCTTCCTCGTGGAGCTGTAGCACCCATGTGTATGTGCGGAGATCCTTGCAGGCTTGTCCTCTCTTGGGAAATTCCAACTTGGAAGAGGAGGTATTAGAAGTGCCGCAACTACGCCTTCGATCCGCCGGAGAAGAGCCTGAAGGATCGCCGCATGGTAACAATCGTACGCCTTGCATAATATTCGTGAATGAAAATTTGCTAATTTATGTTTCATGCAGTCACCTCCGCCACTGTGTGAATTTGAGCAGTGGTATGATACGGAGATCAATCCCGACGACCAATGGCTTCTTGACTAAGCCAACCGGCAGGACGAGTTCACGCGGCGGCTTCAAGAACAACGCGATGTTGCATGCGAGGAGGCATGTAGGAAGGAAGCGGAGAAGAAGGAGGTCGAGAGAGAGAGGAAACGAGAGAGGGCGCGACGTGCCAGAGAGGCCCCGCCGGAGGCATGGGCGAATGGGAAGTGGCCTCGAAGCACTCAGTAGACGTCTGGTGTTAACTTTCGTTTTCCTTGTTCGTGGTACTCCTTTCAGTTTTAAGCCGTAATAAAGAGTGCAGCCTACCCTTCAAGTGTATACTCACTGTCCTCAACTAGCCTTAGAGAGGGAACCGATTCCATTTCCGGAGGGCTCGGATATGTCCTACTGCTCTAGTTATCCCAAATAATATTATTTTTGTCCATCAAGATAGGTTATAGCATTTTAAGTTCATCACATTTGGTTTCATCGAGTTTGACCCTCGTTTGCAAAAGATACGGCCATTTTGATGTTTACCCGATTGCATGTTCGGACAACAATAAAATGGTGCAGCCTAAAGTGACATCTAAATATTTTTACATAATTGTAACCTATGCAAGCCCAAGAATGCAACAAAACTGGTTCTGTCAAATTTTTAGGTCCTTTAGACATTATTCTAACTACTTGAAACATGAATGCTATAAAGGGTTTAAACTAGCCATCTTTGATTCAAAATGCAATCGTATTTAGATATTTTTGCAGAAATGAAGTGCATAAGGTTGTAGTAACTTATTCTATTTATTTCATGATTTACGGATCAATACACAATGTAATTCCTTCACAATCCATAATTAGAGCCTAGCATTCGAACTGAAATAAAATTATTTTTCTGCAAACAACATATAGATTTTTATTTTAGAATATAATTCCTAATTCCAAAACTTAAATTTAGAAACAAGTTTCATTTCATTTGGACACTCCTAGCAAAAGTTATGGGGTTCATATTAAAAAGGCATAAATAATTACAAAAAATACTAAATAAAAAAAAATTGGTTGTTGCCCCGCCGTCGCCCGTGCACCGGGCGATCGCCCGTGCATGGGGCGATAGGTGGCTGGCACTTGCTGCGGTGTTATTTTGGCCGTTGGTGGTCGTTAGAGGTGGCACTGATCGCCCGTTGTCGACTTTTGTAGTCGGCAATAAATTTATGGGGTAGGCGCTAGATCTCAAACTCGATGGCCACACAAGACAAGGGATTTAGATAGGTTCAGGCTCTCGCGGAGGAGATAATACCCTAATCCTGTGTGCTGGGATTATGCAGGTTTCTTGGACCTAAGATTGCTCAAAGCGCTATGTGCTTTGGGCGATACGAGATGTTTTATGCTCTGTGGCTTGATGCTCTATGCTTGGATCATCCGATCCCTATGTTGTTGCCCGCCCTCTCCCTTATATAGCAGGGGTGGGGCGGCTGACAGAGTCCTGATCGGTTTGGAGATTTCGATCGGTTACAAGATTTTAGTCAGTTAATAGGATAGAGTTTACATCTTTATGTACCCTATTAACGACTCGGATTACAACCGTATCTATCATATCTAAATATAAGTTCAACTTCCTTTAGGATATGTCCTCTTGTGCACGGCAACGGGGCCTGACGCGGGGAGTATCTTCTGGGCCTCCCTCTTGGGCTTGTCATGAGGGTACCCGGGTTCTTATATTCCACACCCGTACATTGGGCGATCGCCCCATATACAGACAATGGGAGCCCAAATTTGCAATTTTCGTGCCCAGATGCCTAGTTTTGAAAAAAAAATAAAAATAAATGTTAAAGAAAAAAAATTCCCAGATTAGTTGTAGGGTAGGTACCAACATAAAAATAGGATGGGAAGATATGTAGGTAATCTATACACCCATAAACTTAACAGAAAAATTACCAAACTGCGCACCGTTCAGTGTCTAGCCAACGAAATAGGTCGAGACCATATGATCAAAAGCAGGCAATCCAATATATAGTAACATGAAAAGGAAAAAAAGAAAAGAAAAGAGAAACTATGCAATGCAACGGAATGCAAATCCTGTACAGAAGCTTCATTTTTCTTTTAAGTCGATCTGCTGGACTCTTGAGAGTTGAGATCACCACTGGCATTGCTTCATCTGCAGACGCTCGAAAACGATTACATCTCCTACAACGTACATCGATCGTACCAGTACTGCATTCACCAGGTTAACTGTTTCAAGGAAAGACCATCATTATTTAGGAGGCAGTTAAACACCCAGTTGCAATCTGTTTAATCTTGCATTTGTCTGCAATCATGCAAGCTAATATCCAAATATGCATGCACTGCCTAATGTTTCTCTATGAACTAATCATCTCGACGGGATGGAAACAAAATGAAGCAAAGTACCGACATCGGTTGCGGATGTCTCCCTAACTATCTGCATCGATCGCCATGCATGGTGTCCCTTTCACTACAACACAGTATATATATATATATATATATATATATATATATCATCGCCAAAATAAAAAAAAAAAACGCAAGCAAATCATGCAGCTGGCTTGTCTCCTAGCTTGTTTACCCTCCAGATCCAATCAATGAGTTGCCACTAATTTGTGTAGTATTCTAGTATGCATGATTAACTAGTATTAGTCGTGCATAGACTATTGCGTAAACAGCGACTCTAAGTGCACCGACGAGGTTGTACAATATCTTTTTTTTGGTCCTGCAGTTTTGCTAACTGCTACTGCTAATAATAATGCATAGTTGGTTTTATGTATATTGTGGATAAACTACTCCTATCTAGCTAGACCATCACATGGCAATCAATGTACTCTACCTTATACTATTGCTCAAGGCAAATTTGCTTTTGTTATTGTTACTGGTGACTAGATTAGATTAGATGCATCGATCATATCTATTGGGATTTGGGAACATGCATGATGCAATGTTTTTCAGACTTCTGAAGAATTATTAGGTGACTCATGATCCAAAATCTCTTGGGCCATAACGAACTAGAAGCAATCATTTTCCAATATGAGTACTATTAAGAATCCCGAACAAACTAAGATCTGTAGTTCTGGACTCTTCAACGAGAAGTAAATCGGCAATCACACACACATGCTGAACAATATTGTACCCAGCGATAGAGCAGGTGTTTCTTAATTGAGAACAGACCTGCCAAACACTCATCTGCAGGATTCTGTGCAAACTCGAACCATGTGTGTACATTAAGATTGCTTTTCTGGTTTCAACAGGCAAAGACATACCAGTGCAAAGTAGTGTAACGGAGGAAGCAGTTTGGTCAGACAGGGAGCCGCACTGATGGAACATTTTGGTTTGGAGCAAAGTAGCTTCCCTTTCGATCGCCACTTTACTGTCATGCAAGTAAGTACATATGCATGCAACAAGCGTTTACAATGACAATGGTGAAGATTTGTGATGTCGTGCCACTTCCACCGATTAATTTAGGGAAAGGCTAGATCTTGAAACTTCTTGTATGGCACATCGGCACTTACTTTGGTTAGTATTTGGTGTGGAAAAGAAAACCATACGACCAACCAACGTACTACTATTTACTACTGAAAAGCTACGTGCCAACTACTATACAAGACTCGTGCGAATCATACATCTCTCGTTCATATGTACTGGGAGCTAGGGAAGATTTCAGCAGTTGGTCTTGTTGATTGGAAGGAGAAATTAATCCAGTGCCAATAATGCTTTCTCTAGTTAGCGAGTGAAACTGAAAATGAAGGAGTGGGCTTGGACTTGTCTATAGAAATTAAGAAAGAGACACAGAGAGTTTGCAATTTGTTGCCTGATACGATCGACTGACAAACCAGTTGAGCTGCATCTTGTTTGGCACGGTTAATGATTTGAGTAGCACAGCGGTTTCACTTAGCTGGGAAGAGTCCTACTCCAAAAGAGGAGTAGAAGTTAAAAGCCTCGCAGCAGCCTTTACGACAAATGAAATTGCAGGCTGTTAGAAAACGAGCAAAGTAACCGTCGACGCAGCTATCCATTCCAGCATAGGGGGTGGGGTGGGGTGGGGTGGGGGCAGGGAGAAAGCGAGGATGCCGCGGTAGGAGCTTGCTAGAGGGAGGAGGGATCGAGATGGGTAGAAGGAACTACTTAGTAGGCAAAGACTCAAGAGACAGGGACACTTTATGATCTCCTTTTTCATGTTGCACGCTATCATTTCCAGATCAAGACATCGGCGGACCTGACCGGCCGGCCGGAGGAATAAAACGCCACTCAACTCCTCTCTGCTCTCCCTCCCTGTCCTGCACACCAATTGCCAACGACGAAAGAAAAACCACACGACACGGCAGATGGTAGGCTAGAGAGAAGAAGAGAGCCCTTGCAGTTGCAGGCTAGAGTTAGAGTAGTACCGAACTAAGCTACCCGATCAGCTCAGCCTCAGCCTCAGCCTCAGCCTCAGCCTCAGATAATGACATCTTCTCTTAGGCTGCCATGCCATGCAACACATATATCAACAAGAGCTAGCTAGCTAGCGCAGTTTACCCTTGATTTGAACAAACGAAGCCACATCCCCGCAAAACCAACCACAAGGCAACAACACCACATCCGCACGGATCGAGCGAGGCGAAGGAGCAACAAGAAGAACAGAAAGCGCCCAAGGAGCCATACCAACTTCTTGTTATTCTCGTTGCTGCCGCTGCTCCTCGTTGTCGTTGTTGTTCTCGCTGCTGCTGCTGCTGCTGCTGCTGCTGCGAGGTCGACGATGAGGTAAGTCTGCTGTGTTTGCGTCAGAGGGATGCCCGTCACTGGAAGCGCGCAAGAGGGGAAGGCCGGGACACTGCTGCTGCTGCAACACCACCTCCTACTCGTCGACGGCAAGCACCACCAGAATCAGCTCAACTGCGGCGGCGGCTTCTGCGATTCCTCGTCGGTGCTCGACCACCGCCCCAGCCCCTCCGCGAGCCCGCTCACCTCGGCATCCACACTGTCTTCGCCCCTGCGCGCGGCCGCCGACGTGGCGGCCCTCGCCGGCTCCAACTCCAAGAACGTCTCCCCGCCCCCGCCGGCATGGGAGGACGCCACCGCAGGGAAGGACGACTGGGTCCACCAGCTCCCGCCCCTCGACATGGCGCTCGGCGACGCCGACAACTGGGAGTCCCCCAGCGCCGTGCTGACGGAGGAGGCCCCGCACCCGCCGGGGCTCTCGCACGACAACGCCTTCCTCCGTTGGATCATTGGCGGGGACGACGCTTCGCCGGCTGTCATGGACCACCCAGTTCTTGACCTCGACCACATCCCCTCCATGCTCCCGCAGCCGCCGATGGTGGGCCCCAACCTCCCGTTCCCACCGCCCGTGGAGGACACAAAGCCGGCGCCTTTCGGTCCCCCGCCGGGCCGCCACCATCCGCACGCGACGTTCCACGGCGTGTTCCCGTCCTTCGACACGGCGCCGCCTCCGCCGAAGCGGCAGCACCCAATGCCCGGGGCGTCGACTCCAAAGCTGCCTACTTTCGGTGGCCATGCCGCGGCCGCAGGTGGCTTCGTGCCCGCGCTGAAGCCCAAGGCGGAGGCGGCGGGCGACGACACTGCCACGGCGGTGGACCAGCTCGCCGAGGCGGCCAAACTTGCCGAGGCCGGTGACGCCTTCGGCGCCCGCGAGATATTGGCGCGGCTCAATTACCGGCTACCCGCCGCTCTCACGGCCGGGACGCCACTACTCCGCTCTGCCTTCTATTTCAAGGAGGCTTTGCTCGTTGCCCTCTCCACCACCGGCGACGCCTCCTCGGCGTCCGCGGCGTCCACTCCGGTCGACGTGCTCCTCAAGCTCGGCGCCTACAAGGCCTTCTCCGAGGTATCCCCGGTGCTCCAGTTCGCGCACTTCACCTGCGTCCAGGCCGTGCTCGACGAGCTAGGTGGCGGCGGCTGCATCCACGTGCTCGACTTCGACATCGGCGTCGGCGAGCAGTGGGCATCGCTGATGCAGGAACTGGCCCAAAGCCGCCCTGGCGCGGCGCTCAAGGTCACCGCATTGGTGTCGACGGCGTCGCACCACCCGCTCGAGCTGCAACTCATCCACGAGAACCTCTCAAACTTCGCTACGGAGCTCGGCGCGCCTTTCCAATTTGCCGTCTTTAACCTTGACACCATGGACCCCACGGAGCTTCTCGCCATTGCTGGCGGCGACGCCGTCGCCGTCCACCTTCCTGTCAGCTTGGTTCACGCTCCCGCGGTGCCGTCGGTCCTTCACCTGCTCAGGCGGCTTGGTGCCAAGCTTGTTATCTCAGTCGACCGCAGCAGTGACCGCAGTGAGCTGCCGTTTGCGGCGCACTTGTTCCAGGCATTCCAGTCATGTGTGTTCCTGCTCGAGTCCCTGGACGCCGTGGGCACGGACTCTGATGTCGCAAGCAAGATCGAGCGCTTCTTGATTCAGCCAAAGATCGAGAAGTGCGTGGTCAGGAGGCACCGTGCCGCCACCGCGGGCTACAAGATACTGCCATGGCGGACAATGTTCGCATCGGCCGGGTTCGTGCCGGTGCAAATAAGCAGCTTCGCTGAGGCTCAGGCCGATTCGCTCCTGAAGAAGGTGCCCGTGAGGGGTTTCCGCGTGGAGAAGCGCGCCGGATCGCTCCTCCTGCATTGGCAACGCGGAGAGCTGGTGTCGGTGTCGGCATGGAGATGTTGAAGCTAGTTAAGGGCTCTCCGCCATGGAAACAAGCTATAGTTGTTGAAGCTAGTTAAGGGCTCTCCGCCATGGAAACAAGCTAGTGGGTTAGTTAGGACTAATGATCCTAACAGTATTTTTCTGCTGCAATCATCCAATTACTCGCTGTGCATGTCACCTCGCACTACAGGCAGCTGCAGGTTGTTCTGTCTGCTCACTTGTGTTTAAGTAGATTGTTTGGCAGATTGCGAGGTCTGGCACAGTCATCTTACTCTGCTACCGTGAAACCAATGGCTACGGTTCCGGTGTTTGAAATGTTCTGTCGATGCCATTCAAAGCATTTATCTTTGCTACTGGTGAAATCATCAGCCAGTAATTGGTAAAAGATATGAAGAAAGCCTGCTTACCCCCTAAGTACGGTGATTCGTCCACTTAAACCCCCTATTAGCTAGCCTAATGTGCTCCCTGAACTCACGGTGCAAAGAGATGAAATAAATAAATAATAAAAATCATTACAAAAGTGGGGTCACGTGTCATTGAGTGAACCTCTGACACCATCTCCTTGCGCGCCGCTCTGCCTCTGCTGCTCGCTCAGCCACGACCACGAATGCCATCGCCGCTTTCCTCCCATCCCCATCTATAAAGAAAATACAAAACCAAGCCCGCCCCTCACTCCCCTCTATCGCTTGCTCGGCCCTCTTCAACTCAAGACCCCCGAGTAGAGCTCCTCTCCACCGTTACCGCCTGCCACCGAAGCTCATATCTTAACTCAGTGAGCTACCTTGATGTTCGTTCGTGTCACTTTGTGTTCTACCCTCTTCTCATCTAAACCCCTAATTTAATTTGAGAGGAGAGAGAGAGAGAGAGAGAGAGAGAGAGAGGAGACACAGTCTATTGCCCAGAGCGATCGATCTAGAGGAGAACCTGGAGAAGGATGGGGGTCGCCTGCAGACAACCCCTCTCTGCATCTCTCTCTCCCTATGAAAAGGAAGTCCCACCACCAAGGAAATTTCTTTCAAAAAAAGGAAAATTGAACCGAATTCTATGACAAGTGGACCCCACTACTTAAAATAATTTTTAAGCTAAAGCCATCACCATGTCATCGTTCACGTCATTCGCTACTCGCTAGGCAGCAAAACTGCCTCAGAGGGTATTTAGATGGATTCATATAGTTTAGAGGGCACAAGTATTATAATAATTTAGGGGTTAAGTAGACGAACCACCGTACTTCAGAGCTAATTAAATAGGCTTTTTTCTAATTGATAAAGTTTAAGAACTTCAGGATAACCTCGGTTGCTTCACTAGAAATTTTTTTTTCAAGGAAGTACTAGATAATTGTGGTGCTTATTATCCATGATATTCATTTTCTACAAATGTATGCATATATTACCCAGAAAGGAGCCCTTACATTAATAGACAAATTGTGAATAGATTGAAAAACTAAATTTGTCAGGGAAAAAAATGTTCAGCTTTGCTGACGGTGTGGACTGTTTATTCACAATTATGTCAAGATTTCCATGTTAACCATAATTCTTCCTTTTGAATGAGTTGAGAAGAATAAGAAGACTTAGGCTTTCATTCTTCTAGGACGTGTCAAATTGTCATATGAAATGATCAACTTCTGCGGACTTGTAACATCCCGAAAAATATAATAAAATGAAAATGAATATTTTGGATTTGAATATATTTATTTCTGAGTTTTCTGAGAATTATTGGTTTTATTTGGATTTTCTTTGGATTTATGCTTTATATGAAAAGTTCAGTAAATAGAATTATTAAATGGGAAATGGCAAGAATGTAAAGAGGTAAAAGTAAAAATGGGAAAAATTACCATGAGACCTTATTCATGCTGGTAAACCAGTAAAACTATCTAGTAAATATCCTAGGTGCTGAAATGTAATCAAATAAAATAATTGATTGTCTCTTGTTGACTAAAAACAGTGAAGTAAGAATTAAATAAAAATAATAGAAACTTATCAGGATCCATAAACATTACCATAGCACCCTCAGAGCAGTATACACATTTGGTAAAAATCTCAGGAATTTATCATGTCGGCAAAGCCTTCTAAAAATTCAAGAACAGAGGCAATTAAAAACTGAAAATCATCATGTCAGAATTTCTATAAAATATTTAATTAATATTTTGACTTGAAATTTTTATGGACATATCCATAATCCAAACTTAACTACTATAAAAAGTTTGGGAAATAATTAATATGGTTTACGCCCTTCAATAAATAGAATACCAAAATGCAAATCCTGTACAGTGCTCAGTGTCAGAATTTTAATTAATTAATTATAGGATATTTTAGCCAAAAAATTTTACTGGGGGGTTAAAACTTCCAGAATATGTCGGTCAAAAAGTTTCAGAAAAATCTACCATGATTTGATAGCCATTTTAATGCCCACATGGAGCTGTCCCGGCCAGATTTATCTTTTGACTCATCTCCACTCACTGAAATGCGGGCCCGGGCGTTGAAGCAACTCGACGCGCTGGTAGCTGAGCTGGAGCGTATCTCTCGCTGCCCAGTGGGGTCGGACCCACCCGTCAGCCTTTGGCTTCACTGCCCCCTCTCTTTTTTCCTCTCTCGCCCGAGATGAACTCGAGCTCTCCTGAGCGTTCGCCGCCGACTCCTCTCTGCGTCTCAGTGCAAATTCCGCCGAGCCCGCACTCGTGTGTCGCCACGGCTCGTCCTCGGTCTTTCCACGCCACGCCTCGCCCATACCGCGCTGTCCCGAGCCCTGAAAACCGTGCGCCACCTCGCCGTTTCCGTGCCAAGTTGAGCCGAGCCTCGCGCGTGTGATCAAGCCCTGGTGAGACCGCCTCACCTCGGTTATAACACGCCCAGATCACCATTGAGACCCCCATCCTCTTCTTCCCTGAGAGTCACTGAGTCTCGAGTCAATTGCAGCCTCATCTCTGTTCTGCCGCCGGAGCCGAAAAGGGGGGAAAAACTGGTGAAGCAGCCACAAGGCATCAATCCTCGAAGTTTCTTTCCCCTATAACTTCGCCGTGTCTTATTGAGCACTGACCACTCTTCATTTTCATTCGTTCTCGACTGCAACACACCCCCACCGCCGCTTTTCTTCTTCTCGACCGACGACCGTTGGCAGCTGATTTCGGCGAACCTTCAACCACTTCATTAGGTGAGATAAGACTAGGAGCGATGGCCCGGTGAAAAGATGACCGGCGGCGAGCTTTTGCTTGCTCGGCAGTGGCACCGTCACACCCCCACGGTGGCAGCCACCTTTCCGGCCATCTCCCAGCGAATGGATACCACCCCTAGGTGTGCCTCGGCACACTGGTGCTCATGGCGCTACCCATTCCGCCGCGGCGGAGCTAGTTCGCTGGTGGCAAGCCTAAAACCGACGACCTCTGCTTAGTGTCGCTGACAATTGGGACCCAACTGACAGCGCCTTGCATGAGTATGCTACCGACTCGTGGGTCCGACTTGGCAGTCACTCCGTGACACAGGCCCACGCGTCAGTGGTTTTCCTCTCCTTCGCGCTCGCTGGCAGGTGGGCCACGACTGTCAGCCGCTCGGCAGTTTCGCGCGTGCGCGCTAGCTCGGTCGTTAACGAGCGGGGCTGGCTGGTCAGCTAAACCGGATCGGTTCAAACGCGCCGACGCGCCAAAAATCGGAAGACGTCTTCCAAGCAGCGAAAACGTATTTTGGAATTTCAGTACATTTTCCAAAACCGAGTTACTTCAAGTATCCATAAATTTTGAATCATAACTCCAAAATTGGTGAAATAAAATTCTATAATCATGTAAAATCAAGTTCTTTCAGAATATGCAAAAATATTTTGAAAATCATCTCTGGGTTATTTTGAAATTCAAATTTTAATAAAGGCCTAAAGACATATTTTATACAAAATTTCTGCAAATAGGCTTAGAAGTTAATGGAACTAATTTTTCTGGGATCCTCATGTTTCCAGGAGCTCAAATATATAAAAATATTTAATTTTCATGTATGTTTGGATTACTTTCTAATTAAGTTTTGCTTTCAATACACTAATAATTCAAATATATATATAATAGTATAAAGGGAATATGAAAGAAACAAAAATTTAATTCATGAATAATGGGATGACAGTAGAATAATTGATCTTGCCAAAATAACCAAAGATTTGATTTGTTTGGATCTACCATTAGAAATATGGAGTAGCTATTGTGCCAAATGCACTCACACATATATATGTGCATAGGAAGTTAAATGATTGGATATAGATTGAATGGTTTCAAGCCATGAACGAAACTAGTATCATAGCTTAAAAAGATTTAGTGCAATCAACCCCTTTATCTTATGTTTTAAGTTTTATTGGTTTATATAATTTTAGCATCTATAATTCGAAGTTGTAAATATTAGAATTCATAATTTTAGCCTCTTGAATTCGTAATTTAAGAATAAATAATCTATAAGAAAAACCTATGTTTGTTCATCATAAAAGTCATTAACGTCGTGAATATGTAATTATTTTAATCATAAAGTCTTTAAATTTCATAATCCAAACCCTAAGTTATACCCCTGTTTTCTGCAGTTATTTTTTTATTTGGTTTACTGTCTGTTTTCTTTTTGCCCTTATTGAAATTTAATAATTCCTATATTTCCGATTGATCGACGTGTAGAGTCCGACGTGCTCGAAGAAGAAGACGACGCCGTCACTGATCCAGATCTGGAGCTAGACAGCGAGTTGCAAGGCAAGCAACCCCTTGATCATGTCGAGCCTGATACTTTACCTACATTATGTTGTTTCTGTCTATGTACTATGCATCCGGATAATTCTCCCTAGAAATGCTAATTTGGGTTGGGCGTAGTTAATCCTGTAAATTATGGTTTACCTCAATCTGTATGAATATGTGAACCTTGCAAACCTTAGTTTGATCTAGACATGCTAAATGTCATTTTGGGTATAACCGCTAGCATAATATACCTGCTTAAGCTGCTTGATGTTGCTTTCAGTCTTTTCAACAAAGGTATGGTCCTCATTTGGAAAATGTTGCTGGTATTTGGTTAAAAACCCAAAATAAAACTATGGTTTGACGCGGGCGATTATTGGCGCTAGCCGGAGGTGTAGAGGGATTTGCACGTAGTGTAGGGTGAAGTATCGCTCGTGTCGGATTAAGGACCGAGCAATGGGACGCTATAGATCCAAGATTTTCGTACAACCACGAGGGCTTGTATAGGCGGGTCTTAGCCTATTAAGTTGTTTAGATGTGGCTTTGCATCTAAGGAAGGCGGGAGATTTGCACAGGCATTCCGGTTTGGTTTGCTTGTAGGGGTTTCTACATGCCAATGCAACGGTGTACGTCTTGCCATGAACAGAAATGTGGTGTTGGGTGTGATGAAAATGGATCCACGACTTGGGTGAGTGATTCTGTTTTTATGGCGAGGGTTAAACGTCCCGGGCTGGTTCAAAGCTACATCTAGATAATGTAACGGCTTTGTATGATCTCCTTGCCGACACACCAAAGGAAGTGTGTTATCTGGCCTGGCAAAAGAGGTTGATCATTCCTTGTGGGTAAAGCTGTACTCCTCTACAGAGTGTAAACCTAATCGATTAGCCGCGTCCACGGTCAAGGACACTTGGTGAAGTCATTCCAGTGTTAGAGTTTTGGTTTTTTTCTGGAAAAATGGATTTGGGATGGAAACCAATTTCGCAACTAGCTTTTGTGTCAAAGGACAGACACCGGGGACTTTTGCAGTCGGGTAGACTGGGTTGAAAGACTTGAATATTTACTTATCAAATTATGCTTCAATTTGCCTATTTAAAGATGCGACATTTCAATCTACTGTATTGGTATTTTAAATGTTTATGCAACTGCAAAATAACTTGTAACCTGCCTTTGCTTAGCCTGCATGATTAATTATTTGCATTTGTTAAACACTATAAGTCTTGCTGAGTACCAATGTACTCAATCTTGCATCTGCTGTCTCAGAGGACGAAACCTGCGAAGTGCTAGACGATTCTTGCTTTAACACAGGGTACGGGGTGTTGGGCGATGATTTCCCCTAGGTTTGCCAAGTCAGTTGCCTGAGGGTTAGCGGGCAAACCACGAGGCTTTTGGAGTTTCTTTAAACTCTCTATTTTCCGCTGTTTGATCTTTGTAAATTTTAAACTCTGTATAATTATTTCTGCTTGTAATATATGCTTATCAGTTTGTTACCTTGTGGTTGTGATATGAATGTTGTAAACATGTGAGTGCTAGCTACTGATCATAGGACTAGTACAATAATCACAGGGAGGTTCATGTTTGTAAGAACGGGGTCTCACAGGACTTGCGTAATAAGGTCCTTAAAGGTTATGAGCAATTTAAAGTACTACCCTATCGCTGTAAACAGGAGGATTATAAATGATTGGTGCATCGAACTATATATGTCCATCAAATTTACGAAAATTATTATTCTAACGGGTACATGACCTCTTAATTCCCATGCACCTTTGCTTTGTGAGACTTAACAGTCTAACACTATCTAACTGCATTAACTATATGAAGATACTTCCCGAATGCAATTTTAAACAAAGTGCTTGATTTTACAATGTGTCCTCTTCTCCCAAACCTAGCTGAGTGAACTTCTGAAACTAGAAGAAACACTTGGTTTTAGCCAAACTTTCTTTGGTTCAGATCAATGCAGATTGCAGATGTTGATCTAACATTTTAGCCAGTTTAATTAAAATCATTGCAAACCTGGCTAAGGTGCAAATTCGATTACCTTTGGGATGACCTGTGATCAGATCGATGTGTCTATAATTATTGTTTTCTATTTTTTATGCAGTCCATAATATTGAGAAAACTTTCATATCATCTTGTCTAGTGTGTATGAGCGATGAGTTACAGTGAGAACAAAACATTATACTTAAGTCCCCGTGATCGGATACCTTGAAATGCTTTCTCCTCACGAACCTTCAAACACCTGGAAAGAATAATTACACGAGAAATGCATGTTTTAAGAATAATGTTAGCCTTTTTGATATTGTACGTTGGAAGAACATTTCCAAGTTGACAATTGTGGAATGCAACAGACACGGATTGGGAATAAAGTTGCGCTGGATGTTATAGGCAGGCATAAAGCAGCAGAATTTTTTTGGTTGTGAGTGGGATTCTGATTTGCATTATATTATCACTAAAGGGTGCTCAAGAGTTAAGTCTGTCATTTATCTATTGATGACGCTGAATGGATACGAGTAGGCTATATGCTAGCACAAATTAATAATTCTATCGTGTAAACTAGGAAGCCAAGTGAGTAAGTGATCATAAATCATTACCACTAGATGCGCAGTACAGCGGAAGGAAAGTTGATGCAGCTTGATTCAACGTATCGCTCGTCCTGTTGCGGTGTTCGATCTTCCTCGTACGGTGGTCGATCATCCCTGTGCGGTAGTCGAACATCTTGATCAGTGCCGCAGTAGCAGCAACACCTCTACCGAAGTTCACACGTTCGGGGAAGGAACGCTGTGTGTCGGTGTGATAGCACCAACGCACACAGGAAGGCTCGAGTGGTGACACCTAGGGTTTCGGTGTGTCCGGATGTACCACAATTGCGAGCGCGAACTCCTTTTAAATAGCCACCCCTTTCGGTTGAACCCTACGTTAGGACCTAACCAAGGTGCAAAGCCTACTTGTCCTGTTGGTGACGGATCTAATCCGAACCACTATATTTCAACTCGTTAAGTGTGTGACCCTGTAGGCTCATGCATAATCAGCTATGGGCCAAAACTCCTTTCGGCCCATAAGTCTGCAGCAGCCCTTAACAGGATATAGCGACTTCCAAATACACACAAAAATTATATCGAACGAACCTATATAGTACTCATGTACTAATCCTTTTGCCTCATGATACCAGATCGAAATCAAGGCAAGAAACATGCCACCCTATGATAGCTTGATCCTTCACTCGTTCTGTAGTGGATTACTAAGTTGCAATTGACTCCTCAATTACATTTGGTATGACCCTGCACTTTCTTAATCCAACTACATTGAGGGGCCTAGAGAAATCTCTCTCGTTATATAAATAGGGCAAATTCCATCTTGATCGCTCACATTCCTTTGCATATTTTATAGTAAACCCGAAAGCTACCTTCATAACTACCTAGTTACAGAGTAGCGTTTGTCAACCTCTAAGTACACTATTACACATGTAGTAAATCATGACAATCTCAGATATAAAGATCCCACATACACTATATATGAGACCAACTGATGACACATAAGAATATAACAATTTCCACAGTGTCTCATGGTGGATCACTCCAACATGTGTCCACATTATTGATTTGATATCCCTATATCTATGATCCGTGAAACATGATCATCAATCAATACATGTGCTGACCTATAAATCACAATTGTCCCATATGATGATATAAGGTCAGGGATAATTCAGAATAATATCAAAACATAAACAAGGAGTTTCACGAACAAGTCACGTACTTGTTTATCGACACTAATGATATTTATTCAAAAAACAAAATAATCATATTATTACATAAAAATAGACATGATACAATCATTTATATGATTGCCTCAAGAGCATATCACTAACAGACACCTTTGACAAAGTTTTGTATCTGCATAATTAATTTTTTATCCAGTACTACTGTTTGATCAGATTTACGAGCTATAACTTGTATAGTATATGGTGTCATAGCTTAGCAATCTGGTATCTGTCACTACCTCAATACTTGCAGCATCTTACCTTGGTTAACCCAAATATCATCAAATCACCAATTTTTTGTTGCTTCGTATTGTCAGGTGAAAATTAAAAACATCAGTCTCATAGGTAAGTGTGCTATTTTATAGCCCAAGGTATCTGCTTCTAATGTGCACTACAAGGATTGATCTCTAGTAATCAACCTCTGACTAGTTGAGAAGTACCCTACTGCTCCAGCTATCTTCCGGTTCTGAAATTCTGAATGTGTACTACAGTTGATATGGACCACAGGTGTATCATCCAAGCTCAAATATGACAGCTTAAGTACAAGTAATCTTTATCTGAGGAATTCCTCAGGGAGAAAGAAATAATAAATATCATGTTGGAATCTTTTTTTGAGCAGATAAGAGAGCTTGTTCCAGCTGTTGTTGGCACAAGACTAGCTAGGGTGATCGACGCGCGCGTGTAGTCGTTGTTTATCATGATGGAATTTCTCTCTGCAACATGGACCGAATCGTGTTCGTGTGTTTGTTCTGATGGAAATGCAAAGATGGACGGCAATCGCAATGTAAAGTGGCCGTGCTTTACCGGCCTCAATGGCGGCAAGCATCTCTAACTAGCTTGTCATCAGCAATTTGTACTGCTAATTGGAGTACCAAATTTGTCCACGTTGTACTGTCCAATATGCTATGCTATGCTGCCCCCCTGATGCTATCCGCAGGATCGGATGAATGTAGAGATGAGGGTTAGCTGTTTTCCGAGAGGTGCAGAGCTCCCTCATTCAGATTTGCACGTCGCCAGACAAGAATATGTGGCAATTATATATAGGAATGCATTCTGATATCTGAGATGACAAAACGCGTGTAAGCCTGTTGCTCCAAAATTAATGTTGAGCAAAAGGTTATATAAACAAGTTGTAGAGACAGGCTTGTAGGATTGATCAAGAACATGGATGCATGAGAGCATCCAGCACTAGCAGCATGCATGTTTGATCACTGCTCAGCCGGGCGGGCCTACTGTTTAACAGTACATCGCCTGCGCCCTTTTCAAGCACTGGACCAGTTGACCTGACCTGTGGGCCCTCATCGTCTTGACAGTGAGTTGAGTTGTCGATGCGATGATCTAATAATCTATGTCGATCGATTGGTGACTGCCTGACTGCTGATGTCGGTACTTGATGCAAGCATTCTCCATCGAGTTTTAATGGCGATCGACCATCAAAAAACCACACGAAACGCATATGCAGGCATTCAGGCAGGCAGCCAGTACGTACTGCGACAGAGAGCGAGGCCGAGGCCCCAGCGCAACAGCTGCAGCGGTGCGACAGGCGGCGATTCGATCGGTTAGCTTAGCTGCTAGAGGAGTACTGCGCACTGCAGCGGACCGGCCGTGAGCTGATGCAAATACTCCACCGGGCGAGACTTCGTCTGCAATATTCTGCTCTGCATTCACCAAACCGCACCCAAATGCATCGCATCGCATGTCAGTCAATCCAAGCCGATCGAATTGAAGCGACCGCCATTCTTGTCTTTCTGTCCATCTATTCTCCATATGCCACACCGACCGCCCACAGTATAAGCAGTATCCTTGAGATCTTCAGAGTTTCCACATCATCAGATATGACTGACGCGCTCTTCACTCTTTGCCAGTGTGTGCCTGCGTTCTCATTATTGTTTAGTAATCTTGTATCCATGCATTTCAGCATTTCACTAGCTCCAAAGTTAATTTGAAGGTTCAGATAATGTTAGTTTCACAAGTAAAGTATGGTCTCCCTCTCCCACAATCGATCGATGCATCTGCGGTAATTCTGTGCTAGCTAGCTAGCTAACTGTAAAAGGTAACAACATTGCCGAGTTGATCATGAGCACTCACTGACTGAATATATGAGTACGTCTATTTTCTTTATGAACCATTCCTCAGCCATCCATCAATCCATATTGCAACCATTACAAAACAACCTAACCACATACGGGATTCTGCCCCTACCTATCAATCACTTGCAAAGGCAAGAACCTACTTTATTCCCCATCCATCCATCCACCTCCTAACATTATTTAAAATTTTAAGCTGTATACTTTTGCTTAGTTCAAAGATCGATCGGACAGTCGAAGTATCATGAATGAATCACTAGATCACAAAAGGAGGGCAATTCTTATCTGCAACAAGACCTGAAAGCTGGGAATCGAATCCGACCACACAAGATCGAGATAATAACAAGGAAATGCCTTCAGATACACACCTACGCAGTACTGGCTCATCCATAGATTGAGATCACACTAACCATGAAATGAAAGTATCGATCCATGGAGTACGAGTAGTAGCAGTGCACCAAGCTTGTGGGCACCAACACAAGGAGTACGTGCTGCCGGGCCTTGGAAAGGGCTAAAGATATGCACCTTTCTAAGCTAGCTATCTAAAGGAAAAAAAGAAAAAGAGATGTCATGCTGAAGCCTCCTCGATCGGAGAGGGCGATTCTGTTCCAACCTCAAGCTCCAGGTTGTTGTTGCGTCATGGGTCACACCATGCGATCGATTCATTGCCCAGCCTTTTCTTCCTCACTTTTCTTTCTTCTAAAATACTAGTGTTCTTTTTCTTTTCTTTTTTTTGGCCAAGGAAAAGATGTATAGAGCTGCCTGTCAAGCCCTCCAAGCTAATAATATCTTTTAACGCCATCTTTCAGTTTCAGCTTGCAGAAGAAAGAAGAGAGGAGCAAAAAGGATGACAACAAAATACATGACTATATTGAATCTGTTCATATCCAGTCTTAATTAAGATAGAAGTAGAAAAGGAGACTCCGAAATGTGTTCGTCCGTGAACAATATATTCTCATGCCCTCTGAATGACCGCAGAGTTACTGCTGTGAGAGGTTATTGTTTCAACACTCGGATTGAAACAAATGAAATGGTTAGGAATTGAAAGAAAACAGAAACAAAAAAAAACAAATTTTCTTAGCTAAACTCGTGCTTTTCTGAAGGAAAGCCAAGCCACTGTTAGTGGTCATTTGAAGCACGACACATTAACAGATGGCATTGGTTCTTTGACGGTGATGGAATGTTGCTTTTAGGTAACACATCATTTCTCAAGCTAAAGGCACAGGCAGCTGTATGTGCACAAACAAAAGTACGACGGTTCCTTAGGCGATTTGACTACATTACCAACTTATCTGGGGTCAACTACAGAGTCATGTTAGCTAAGTTGCAGCTGTACATCCAACGTAAGTCTATCAGAAGACACTTGAAGAGCACAGATAGACCGGACAGGCGAAGCCATGCCTAATTAATACATGTCAAAGAATTCTATGTCAAGACGAAGTGAAAGGTTACTAACCCTACAGCCTCTTTTTTCTCTTACAGACACAAGTGAAATCGCGTGTACTACTACTGCTTGGTAATGGTAAGAAACCCTGTAGAGGAATCACTTACCAGGACAAGTTTAATTGGTCTGGATTGCCAGGCGGCATCGCAGAGAGAAACTTGGCTGCTTTTGTTCCTCAGCTGACAAAAATCGGATGCAGGTACCATTCAGAAAGAAAAATAAACTTCGCAAACTTAGTTAAGCGAAGGCAGCTAGAACCTTCCGTAATTGTCATTAATTTCATGCCGAGGAGCAAGAATATTGTTTGTCATCAGATCAATTGCGAGGACCATAATCTACCTTGACATATGACGAAAGAGAACCAGCAACCAACATGATAAAACCGCTCACTGTGCAGTGTACAATGGAATAAAAGATATTGTTCTCCAAGGACCTTTCGGAGAAGAGCAGATTTCTCTACGAGGAAGGGGCTTGTGTTTCCATGTTTCTCTAAAATATCATGTCCTGATTAAATTAAACAGTCAAATTCTTTTCGTTTCTAACACCAGGTGCATCGTGCCACTTTCCTATCCCTTAATAATAGATGGAAAAAGAAAATCAGCATTGCGATAATTACAATTCCATAGAGCAGGAACATCTCTCTTAAAAATCCCTAATGCGCTTACACCAAACCACACGTCTTCCGTAAGGCATCTAGCAAATGAAAAGGATGAAAGGAGATGCTCTTTTACCTTGGCGAAGAAGGTTCCTCCGATTTTAATAACAATATGTTTTATGGAGAATCTTACAAAAGCTTTACATAATGGCTACAGTATGAAAGAGGCTACAACTGTACAACGGAGAATTGTCGTCAACGGTTGGCTGCAGTATATGGCATCATGCATTCCCTTCGACGGCTGGTCGTGCAGGCTCTTTCAGAAGGCCAGAAACCAGAAAACGAAAAAATGATAGTAGTATCAGCCAAATGTAGCAACAAGGTGATAATCTCTTGAAAAGAAAAACAGCAGTAAACCAAGGAGTGTAGACCAAGGTTGTTCTCTAAGTTTTTAGCTTAAAGAAAATAACACAAATCTAACAGTTAGGAATGGAGTTACAAGTATGCAAGTGGGTAACAGTACCCTCAGTATGAGGTCCGTCCGGCTACGCAGTGTGTGCAAGTGGACATCACCAGCCTTGCATGTAGGATACATTCTGTAACATCATGTTTCAAATTTTAACCTCCCACAGTGACTAGACTATTTAGCTGTTTTCAGTCAGAAAGGACTGCTGAGTGCTGACACGAGAGGGGTTCTTACTACCTATTGAGGCACTTTCATGCAGCTGCTTCTGAACATTAAACGCTGCCACCTCTGAACTGAGACACTAAATACTTCTTCCTCTGAAGGAAGGCAGCACATACCATGAACATTCACACCACTGAACTCACGCTTTTATTCTAGTCTATACCAGTGTGCAAACACAGTAAGGTACATAATAAGATAGCCCAAAGATGCTCAAGTAAATGAGCCCAGAGAATGTGCAAAGCTTTTATCCTCCGACAGGAGTCAGGGAAGATCGCAGCGTGCGCAAACAAAATAAGATGCATGATCAGGCAACGACACTGACACCATATGACTGCACAAATGATGACGTGTTAGCAACGGCTATTGCAAGAAAATATTATGACCCTTGTTAGACAAGTGACTCTGCTGCATCACCAAGTTAAACAAGTCCCGTTTGCAACATGATGGCCAGTTCGTCACCACATTCAAACATGCCATCAATTGTGCAGGCCTTTCTTTGCTTCTCAAAGGTCAGGTTAGTGCAGAAAGCTGACCATGGTTTCATGGGGTTTTACCGTCAGTTTTGCATGTTCAAAGCATGCCAGCATTTGGACAGATTCCCAGCTTAACATGTTCTCAGGGCACCTATCAAATTGTTGATGTTTGGTAATTGGGCAATGCAAACCCATTTGTGGACCTAGCATGCATCGGAGAAACACACGATGGCACCAAAAATGAAAAACAATGCATATGTGGGTAATAGCACTCCTCAAGTTACCAAGTTTGAAGTCACATTATTATATTTTAAGGCAACCAAGTACACCCACTGATACAAGTACTCACAACAGCATAAGTTAATACCCATGACAGTTTATACTACAACAGTTACTAGGGACAGATCCACATCCAACTTGAAGATGACAAGGTCATGTGGGATTTCAAGATAACAAAGACTTGTAGGCAGTACATATTGGAGTGCATTCACTTCAGGAGGGTTTTCACAATGGATTTCACGTTGAGCTTCTTGAGGTCAGTGTAAGACTGACCACATCCAACAAACATGACTGGAGCTCCAGATATGTAAACCATGGAAAGCGCGGCTCCAACCTACATATTTTATAAAAGTCATCAAAATACTTTAAAAGGGAGGTTTTAGTAATTAATCAAGTACTCCCTCTATTCCTGAATACATGTCATTCTAGCTTTCAAATTGTGTTCCTAAATACATATCATTCTACAATTTTGAGATGACTTTTTACAATTTTTCCCTTGTATATCCCTCCCCTTTTCCAATGCCATTTACTACTATGAACTAGAGTAAGACACACCTTCCAAGGAACAATAAGTGATCTAATGAAGAGGGGTAATGCAGCCTTTCGTACATGTTTCATGGTGGACGTGCAATATCCTAGAATGACATCTATTCTGGAACAAAGGGAGTATACATTTTGTACAAGTTCATACCTTGTCGTCAATGGTGTCAAACTTAGTGAGCAGAATTCCATCTATCAATCTAGCGGTAGGAACAGTGGAAAGGTCTGCTAATTTCTGTTCATCAAATAAAATTGCTCAATGCAGTCAGTAATAAAACACAACTTCCATATTGCAACTGAAATAGGCATTACTCTGTGACATCCATCTGTCCTTAAAAAACCATTACCTGGTTAAATTTAGTGAGTTGATCAACAGCATCATTTCCAACTAATGCTTCCCCAACAAATAAAACTAGATCTGGGTTATTGAGATTGATGAGCTTGGAGAGTGCTCTCATAAGTGGCTCATTATCCTGGCAATGTCAGTTCACCAGAAAGGGTATGTCAGACCAGTGTTAGAGCAAGAAGATTAAGAAAAATACATTCCAAGAAGGACATAAAAAGATAAGAGAGTAGGTCGCAGTTAAGCCACTTGACCAACCTGCATACGTCCAGCAGTGTCAACAAGAACAACATCTGATTTATTTCGAGTGGCTTCCTGAATAGCTTCCTTCGCTACAACTGCTGGATCCTTTTCATACCCCTTCTCAAATATAGGTATCTGTACACAATGTTGTCATGTAAATATCCAGGTATAAATGGTGCATTTGGGATGGAAAACACGCACATAGTATAACTCAACAAACAGCATTGAGATCTGAGAGCAATACTAAGTGGAGCTAAGTAGCTAAACCCTTGGACTGTTTTCCTTTTTCTGTGATAACATTAGGAAGCCGTTAGAGAGAACTTTCTTTTGGGCGTGTTGGTGCGCGCGCGCGCATTTTGGCCAAGAGAAGTTACATAGAAGATGTGCTATGCCCATGAGGTCACATCCAGACAGGCGACCCAAACTAAAGAGAAACAGCAACTAAACCCACAGATGGGAGTTGGAGTTTCAGCAGGTACATTATATTGCTTGAGTGGAATAAAATCATTTGGTCACTACATGCAAACAAGCTCCAGAGAATGCAAACTATTATTATATAACTATCCTTAGGTGATTATGAACTTTACCCTAATTCAAACAAATGCAACGCCTAAAAAAATTTGATGTCATTGTAGCAAAACTGGGTGCCTACGATTGTTGTGTTATTCAAAAGAGTTAGGTCACTACCTGAAGCCTGCGAGCATGAGTGCGCAGCTGCTCAACAGCACCAGATCTAAAGGTATCACATGCTGCCAGCATTACACTGAGGTTATGCTGAATAAGCCAATAAGCAACCTGTGAAGTTATAAGACCGGCTGAAGTGAGCAAATTTCCAAGGAACTACTGCTTTGTCATGGATGGTGTTTGAAAAAGATATTTATACCTTTGCAAGATTGGTAGATTTGCCAACTCCATTCACTCCAACAAAAACAATGACATATGGCTTCCCACGCTCCTTGGCAGTGTGTACATCCCTCAATATGTCAATAGATCGCCTTGGAGTTAAAATGCGAAGAAGAGCCTCCTCCATAGCTGTCTGCAGTAGTGACCATCAAATGACGTGTATTAGGAAGCTACATAGAATGTACGAGTTAAGTTAAAATGTGCAAGAAATTTGGAGAGGAATGTGCTACTAACCTGAACAGTAGAGGATATTCTTGTGAAGGATCCTAGCTTTTTGCCCTCAAGGCTAGCTGCTACTGATTCACAAAGCTTTTCTGCAATTTCTTCAGCCTGCATAGACATGGTCAATCTTCTTTACCCGGACAGATAACGAACCAAAGGACAAAAGAGCCGGTCTAGTAAGCTTATCAAATATCAAATAGGTAATTTGAAGAAATGCATACCACATTCTTTGTCATCAGCCTATCTTTAAGAGCTTTGAGTGCAGGTTGCAGATCAGATTTCTCAAGTACACTGTTACCTGCAATGCTGAGCACAGGAGAAATACAAAATGCTGCCATTAAGTGAGATGTTTGCGGATTGAGAAATTGCAAGAGAAATCTACAAAGCTGGCGATTACTAATACTTGAATAAAAGATCTTATAAGAAACAAAAGCCAGCAATTTCATTATGTGCGCGGTGACATGGGAACAGGTAAAAAATGAGAGGCAAAACAGATTACAGGCAGCAAAAGACTAGCCACTACCACAGACTTCTATCACTGTATCATGGCTAATAAACTCAAGCTGTCGTTCTACACTGCATCTGTTTTCTAGGTTTTATTTAGGATATAACAACACCACAGTGCATGAAGAACACAATAAAATTATTGGAAAGTGGTTTTACTACTGTATCAGGTGTGTGCGTATAAAGTGAGTAAACTCAGGGGGGCAGGTGCCCTGGCAATACTTCCCCTAACGCAGCCAGCTAATAGTTTACTAACAGATTTGGGTGAATAGATGTGGTTTGAAATATCTGCATCTTTTCCCTCCACAAAAACGTGTACTATACAAATAGCAAATTGTTTAGCCAAGAAATTGAGTAGAGATATTATTAGGCTAATGGTATCAGCAAATGTGGAACATATGTATTACCTCTGAAACATGGAGGAGAACCATCCTTTCTTTTTTTGGCCACTTCCAGCATTTTCCTCTCCATCTTCCTCTTGCTCCTCATCATCGCTGCTCACAGCTTCATCCTTATCCATCATGCTTTCCCCCTGGTTGACAGCCTCCTGGTCTATCACCTCATCCCCTCTCTCATCAGCTGGGTCCGTGAAATCCAGCTTCTTGTTTTTGGTAGGTGCATCATCCCAAATCCTCATTTGTTTAACATTCTTCTTTGGCTCAACTTTAGGCACCTTTTTAACAGCGACATCATTCTTCTTCCCACCCTTGTTGCGCAACTTGTGTAACTTATTTACATCAAAGGCCCCATCATTGGGATTGGGGTATCCATTCTCCTTCCCTTTAACAACAACAGCACGGGCATGAGAATTGTCCTTAAGACCATTCTCCTGCCCCTTGAAGGTACCATTTGCCAAACCGTGCTCCATCGTGGAGTCCCCGTCGGAGTCATCCTTCCCAGAGCCGCCTTTCTTCTTACCAGCACCCTGAGAAGCACCGCGAGCACCTGGAGCAAGCTTCTTGGTGGCAATTGACGTTGGACGGGTTGAAACGGTTTGTTTAGTCTTCTTCATCTCCTCGGCACGCGCCTCAGCCTCAAGATGGAGCTGCCGGAATATCTCGCTGAATTCATCGTAGGAGGCGCGCTTGGGGTCATAAATCTGCGAGAACTCGTTGCGGACAGCAGCCAGGAGATCATCGACGTAGAGGAGATGGAGAATCCGCTGGTAGACGGCCACGAAGACGAGGCCGAGGTCGTTGTGGAAGGTCCACTTGAGCGCGTAGGTGTCCTGGGAGAAAGTGGCGTCGGCGGAGCGCTCCTCGAGGAGGCAGGAGCGGATGAGGGCGTCGATGGGCGAGCCCTTGAGAGCAGCGCCGCCGAGCGCGCGGCATGAGGACCACAGGATGAGGCCACCACGCGTGAAGATGAGCAGCTCCTCCAACATCTTCTTCACCAACCTGATCCGTCCAAACCGAACATCAAAATCGTCTTGAACACTATGAAATCAGGATCTGGCAGCTTGGCAAGCAATGACAAGAACAGAAACAGATCGGACTCTACCAGGGGCGAACCTAACGTGGGACATGGGTGTTCAGTTGAACCCCCAAAATTTTTGGAAAATAAACTGCTATTAGTACTCCAGCACGCAACAAACTGCACGGATTGGAGTGGAAAGAAAGATTTGGATGAATCCCCACGAGGATTTTGACGGGGATATCCGGCTGGAGCTCACAGCGCCGGCCACCGGAGAAGGGGGTGGGGGAGATCTGGAGAAAGGTGGAAACGAAGGAAGGGGAGGAGAAGAGCTCACCGCGCCGGCCGCCGGAGAAGGGGGAGGGAGGAGATCTGGAGAACGGTGGAAACGAAGGAAGGGGAGGAGAAGAGCTCACCGAGGCAGCCGCGCCGGAGAAGGAAGAGGAGAGGCGTAGAACGTGTCGGTAGCTCGTTTTGGGAAGGCGAAGCGACGTCCTGACTCCTCAAGAAGGTTATCGTCTGACGCGAAAGCGGCTCCTTGCCAGGCGGAAAAAAATTCGGTCAAATTTGGTGAAATCTCATATTTCGGTGGAAACGAGATTTAAAATCTCAGCGAAATATGTGTGTTTTTTTAAAAAAAATAAATAAATTGCTACAGCGATTTTAGATTTTTGGTTTTGGATTTGCTATTTGAATTTCGGCCAAAATTTCAGATTTCAACCGCTTCCGAAATGTGATTCGAAAATAAAATTTGAAATCTTGACTCCCACCAACATGGATGTGAAGAGCACAGGGTAATGGAAAGGAACGAAGATGCTGGCCGTCGCTTGTCAATTGGCTTACAAATCTAACCGCTTCTCTCTAATTAAACAAAACAAAGAGAATGACTAATCATCAGTTGTTCAAAATTCTAGTATTAAATTTATATCGAATCTTTTTTACTTGCTCCTACTAGTTCTTATTATAATCACAAACCATAACAATTCTAATTAGCCATTACCACCACTACCCCTACCTCACAAGACACCACTATCATGTGGCAACAACCCCTGCTAGGGGGAGGGACGTCACCCTGTCCTTGATCCGAGAGGCAACCTGTAGGGATACCCACATAGATTAAACAATATGTTCAATTATGTTTTAAAAAAATAATATGACTTTTTTATTAATTTATAAATATTTATGTTTTTTAAATATAACTTCAAAAATTGTATCCAAACTTATAGATTTAGATTAGTCTTAACGTATAAGAAAAGAACAGATTTATAAATAAAATAATGTATTGATGATTTTAATCAAGTCTTCATGAGGGACTCGTAGGAGGAAGGCGGCCCCATCCCCATCCCACTAGTGCAGTGGAGGCCAAACCTTATTCCTCGTGCAAGGAGATTAACCCCCTCCCTCGCTTGCCCCCACCCCTATAGGAATTTCCCCACGAGCCTTGTCCCACGTAGAAAATTGACATTCCTACTCTCTGCGCTTGATTCATCGTCTCAACCATCCGCCACCTTCCTAAGAGCAAATGTACCACTCATGATTGTCTTCCGTTCCATTAACACCTTTTGTCCTCTTATATACACACATTCAGCGGCGCCACCGCCACTTTGCCACCTTCCTCTATTATTGAAGATTCTAGTGAATCTAAATCCTAAATTGTGCGAACTTGAACACTAGCTCTATCAGACCGCCGAACAAGTCAAACTTTAAACTGGGTGAACTTAAACTCTAGTCCTATTAGGCTGTTGGACAAGTCGAAGGTCTTGTCGGCCTAAGCACAGAATGTGGTGCAAATCCAATGGTAAGGAATTTGATTTATTTTCTAAGATCTTTAGTTAAATAATTTTTAATAATTCTAATTAAATTATAAGGTAATATCTTTTTTTTATCAAATAGAGTAACATCTAACCTTACAATTCTATCTATATACTTTTTTGCACAATAATTATTAAAACCGTGGAGATTGAATAATTCTCCTCACTACTCTATGGAGATAAACAAACATCATGTAGTTAATTTAACCAGATAATTAGGTTTCCAATCTTGTTTTACAATTATTAGGGTCTAGCACATAAGTTCACAGAGACACATATAAGCACACATTTGGATACAACAATGTCAACATTTTATATCATAGTATTAGGAGCTTGAGAAAGGAATACACATCTTACATATCTTTTATATGCACTCTTTTCAAAATTGCATAAATAAGGTTTTAACCACTAGTTAAGATAAACGATTTTTCTCAAATTGTTATGTATATAGCTTGCGCTAATTTCTCTTCTTAGCTTTATTTGTATTTAATTAGTTCCATTATACAATTTTTTTTAAACAATAGAAAAGTGTATCATTATTTTGCGTCATTTTTTTTATGGAATGATAGCATGTATCATACCATGTTGCTCCCTTAGTCTTGCATTATATGTCTATTTCATGGAAAGCATCGTCCCACAATATATGTTTTTTGAGGAGATTAAACGTGTAGTTATTGCAATATTTCCAATTTGTGCGCCTGCTTTAATGATAAAAAAGTGGATAACTAGTTGAAGTACACCACTCAATAGGGGTAAGCATGGTTCAGTAACTTTTTATATTTAGTTCCTCCTTAATCTGTGTGTATGATGAGCTTAAAATTATATTGTAGAAAAGAAAAAACAACGATATTCACTGCATGCAAGGTGTATGCACCCAACTAGTCCTTTTAGAATGAAGAGAGATAATTTCATATGAAGGTTCTAGATTATCCAATTTTAAAATTTATAAATACTTAAAAATATCTACATGCTTTAGATTTTTTTTCTTAAAACAAACTAGATTATATTTGTGGTGATGAATCTAGTCTATAAATAAAGCAAATAACTAGTTTCTCTAAAATCAAAAGAGAGATAATTTCATATGAAGGTTCTAGATTATCCAATTTTAAAATTTATGAATACTTAGAAATATCTACGTGCTTTAGATATTTTTTCTTAAAACAAACTAAATTATATCTATGGTGATGAATCTAGTCTATATATAAAGCAAATAACTCTTTCTTGTATGCAGATATGCTAGGATAGGGTAGAAGAAAAGATGAGAGTGTAATGGCTAGATATCAGCTTAGCTTTAAAAAAGAGTGAATTGCAATAAATCTATGAAAAAATAAAGTATATTATTTTTTAATTGTAGGATGCTAGTTGAGTCGTCTAAATACTTATCATGTTAATCCCTCTAAATTCTATTTTAAATTACATCATTGTTTTTCATGGTAAAAATAATAATTTTATGAAAATACTTATATTTAGCTACATTGAAAATATATTATAATGTTTTATTTTGAACACCCATTAATAAAGTTCTGTGTCCGCCACTAGACTCTACTTATTGTAATTTCGAAAACATGAGCCCCAATCCGTCGAATTTGGCGCTAGATTTTGACAGGTCAAGGTTTGATTTAACCCTAGAGATGATGTTCAAACAGGAAAAATTCCTGAATCCAGATGCCGAGCTGAGATCCCAAAATACAGCAAATCGGAAACGGCGGAATCGTACGCAAAGAGCAGATGAGATGGGGGGCTGGGAGGAGGAGAAGGGCATGGTGTTTGTTACCTCTGGATGGGGAAATTCCAATTTCGCTTCGCTTCCAAGACGGAAATTGATTCGGTCCGCCTCCGCCGGACGGCTATATATGTATTATTATATATTGTTATTAAAGGGAGGTCCGCGTGGGTCGTGGCCATCGGACCCAGTCCAATCCACACTTGTGGCCCGGGCCACCCCCGCTGACCAAGTGTTTCAAGTTTCACATGGTATCCACTAAAATACTATACGAGCTGTGCTTTAATGTTTTCATTTTCAATACAAGTCGTACAAATTTTTGAAGTAAATGAAGAGTTAAGTAATCACTATTTACCTTTTATTTATGATTTAATATTTATACAACTATTAAAAAATAAAAGCATGAAAACATCTCTCATACCATATGAGTATTCAGAGGTGTGCGTGTTAAACTTACATGTTAAATCCAAAATATATGTAGAAGACATCTCTCATAACAGCTTGTTTAATGCCGCTTAAAGGACATTATGAGTGGATTCGATTTTTTTTTTGCACGTCTGCACAGAAAAATGTATTAGATTGAAATCATCCTTAAAACAGCTCAGGATCACTAGCAAGAAGGAAAATGAAGAATGCATATCTATTCGACATCGATTGATTTCCATCTCATATTTTACAATCATCCTAGGGTTTGCAAAACTGTCGAAAACCGATCGACCGTATCAAGCCGGTTCACAATTTAAAACCGCACGGTAAACCATGGAGTTCAAATGCAAATCTAAAAAAATGAAAAAAAAAATAGCAAAAAATGTTAATTTTTTTTGAAATTTTTTGTGTAAGGTTTTGAGGCAATGCTAATGATTTATAAAATTTTCAAATGATTATCAGACTTGTGTATTTTTTAAAAATTATGACAGTGATACTGTTAGAATATATGCACTTCAGTTTTTGATTTTCTAGAGGCAAAAAATGAAGTCTAATATTTATTAAACTTTTTTGTGATGTTCAAACGTAATTATAATGATGTTTTAGAATTTTTAGATGATGATCAGACATCTGTATTTTTTTTTAAATCTGAAGGTGCCACTATAATTGTATATGCTCTTCTGTTTTTGATTTTATATGGGCAATAAATGAAGTCTAATATTTATGAAAATTTTATTACATGATCCTTTGGCACTATTTAGTGTTATATTAAAAATTTAAGAATATAATAAATCATTTAAATATTTATAAAAAATCTGATAGTGTCTTTATTCCTTTTCATTAATTGCTATTTTGGATTTTTTAGAAGCAATAAATGATTTCAAAAATTGTTTAAATTTCTATGAGCCATTTTATAGATTAATTGAGATTTTTTAAATGTTTTCGAATTTTTTAGGATTTTTTCAAATTTCCTTCGCTGTGCTGAAAATCGAAAATCGCTTGAAAATTGAAGAAAACCGATCAAAAATCGGTGAAAATCACTCAATTTTAGCTTTTTTTTCCGCCATTGTTTGACCGCCGAGTTCAAAAAAATTGAATTTAAACTTCTTCAGTTCCTACCAATTTTCAAAAATAAAAAACGTTCGAATTTCGAATTTTCGGTTTTTGAAATCCTGAATCATCCGCATAGTGAACATTTTCACAACATAGGTAGCCATTCCTGCTCCTCCCCTCAATCTCTGTCTGTTGCAGGCAGCAGTTTCCTTAGCAAAGGCTTCTGTCTTAGATGTGATTAGTAAGCACAAGAAAATTCTATTAGTACTACACGTACAAGATTGTTACTAACACAACTCAAACAGGCAGAGGAGGAAAGATGGAAAAACAAAACTTCACCTGTTATTCAAGCCACTGGGTTGGTGAGCATGAAGGATGCAGACCCTTCAGATCTTTCTTTTTTAATAAGTGTTTACAGCCAATTTCTATTACTAGAAACCACACTACAAAGTTTGAAGCTTACAGATATCCGATCAAAAGATGCAATTCAAACCGAACCTACATCCAGGAAGCACAAATAACAGAAACATTAGCCAGAGCAAGTAAACTAAGACATCTACCAGCATCCAAACCCGATCGGAGCACTTGGGGACGGACGGGGGAGTCAGCGGCGGCCGCAGAGGACAGATGAGGAGGATGGGGAGTCGGTGGCATGCGCGGATGTAGGATTAAGGATAACTGACTAGAGGGGGTGAATAGGAGATTTAAAAAAATAGCTCTAATTGCAATAAATGTCAAACAATACTAGAATTAAGAATTTTAACAATTAAAGTCTAAATCGTCTAGATTTCACTAAGTGCACAAACAAGCTATGACAAACCAAATTATACAATCCTAGAATATGAGCAAACACTAAGCACACTAGGAATATAAATTTGCACAAATGAACACAAGAGATGAACACAAAATTTTTATCCTGTGATCTCGAAGACTTGCTGGTCTCCTCTAATCCACGCTGAGGAAGCTTGAACAAATCAAGCAAGCTCCTTGCGTAAGTGAACTTCCCTCGATCACTAGTGGTAGCTCTTCCCTACTCGAGGTAATTGAGCTCCAACCTTCACAATCTACTGGTCCTTCTCAAAAGTTCCTTTGAGAAGATCACCAGTTCTCACACCTCCAAGCCGTCTAGGAGGCAGTAACCTCCAAGAGAGTAGACCTTGACGCTTGCTTGAGGTTATTAAGTGTCTAATGGCTCAACTTTAATGCACACACTTGAATTCTCTCAATAACTCATAAAATATGAATTAAATGCACTAGAGATGAAGAGAGACTTGCAAGAGCTCACAAATATGCAATTAATGTCCAAGAGTATACCCTTACTACAGGTGGGGGTGTATTTATAACCTCCACCAATAAATCTAGCCGTTACCACCTAATTCCTGAAAAATTTAGGAAAGTATGCACTACCGACCAAGTAGGGCCGGTAGTGACGGCCTTAGGCTCCACGGTCGACTGTAGCATTTAATGCTGAGAGTAACTAGCCATTGCTATAGTACCCCTGCCACTACCGCCCATGTAGGATCGGTAGTGCCAGCCATAAGTACTCAGAAATGTGCATTTTCATATTTTTCTAGTAAAAGACTGCCGTTCATTTGGGTCGGTACTACCGCACCTGCGGCAGTATCGCTCCCAGATGGGTGGTAGTGCTGACCGAACAAAACACTAGAAAATGCACCGTTCTGGAAAACAACTACCGACCACTTGAGCCGGTACTACCGCACCTGCGGCAGTACCGCCCTAAGTGGGTTGGTAGTGCCAACCGAGGCACTCCCCAAAATTAGCCAATCTGTAAAATAACTACCGATCACTGGGGCCAGTACTACCGCACCTGCAGCAGTACCGCTCCCAGATGGTTGGTAGTGCTGGCCTGTAAAACCCCCAAAAACACCCCTCTCTGTTAAAAAGTTACCGACCCTTGAGCCGGTACTGCCACCATTGCGGCAGTACCGCTCCTAGATGGTCGATAGGGCCGACATTACTGATTTCAAAAAGGATCTCAAGGGATTTCCCAAGAAATGCATGTGATCAAAGTTGAGCATAAATTTGAGCCATTAACACTAAATTAACTTCAAGATACAAGACAAAGATCACTCTTAATATTACGGCACCTATACTAGCAATCCGATCTTTTCTTCAAATACCTAGATCGGCAAAAAACTAGAAAAGAGTCTTACAGCTTATACCTTTGAATTAGCTTGATGTTCTAATTCCCTTAAAGCTCACGATTTCACCTCTTCATAGGACCAACCTATTTTTCATAACCTCAAGAAAAATTGTTAGTCCCTAAAACATGATTGTCATTAATTACCAAAACCAAACACGAAATTTGGGGCCTAGATGCTTCAGCGGAGGGCAATGATAGAGAGAGGTGGACCAAGGTGGTGGACAACAGTGGTGGCGTCGCATGGAGGAGAAGGGAGGTGGGCCGGGCCGAAGACAGAGGTGACGACGTCACTCGGAGGCAAAGTGAGGCGATCCAGGTCGAAGGTGGGGGCGCAACAACCTGGTAGGAGGCGGTGGAGACCAGGGAGGAGGGCAGCGCACGCTGGGGCGGCCGTGGCTCTGCGTGAAACCCTAGAGTTGTTGTTCCCCTCTCTACTCAAGTTTGGATAGGGAGAATTGGGGAGGGATGGGTGAGTTTGGATCTTTTATACATGGTATGTAGTGGGTAATTTTTATTCAACTATAGGGGTAAACTTAGAACCCTAACCCATAAAAGTTATAGCAATCTACCCTAAATCAGCTTTCGACTTCTAGCGATGAGGAAGCCTGCTGTTTGAGACGGCTTTCGACTTCCATAAAGTTGCAGCCGTTTTAGAAGCCGTCCCAAATAGGTACTCTATTTGTTCTTTCATTCTCTTGTACCTATCTCGTCACACAGCACAAAACAGGCGCAACGCAACACTGCAGTCCTGCCAGCTGATTAAATGCACAAGCAAGCAGCAACAGCATGTGTATTACGTGCTAGGTACACTAACAATTAGTTGACTCAGTTGGCTACAGTTCGGTCCACGGCTGCACCAGCACTGCACATACAGAGATAGCCTAATGAATCTAATCTTGTACATCCATGCAACATCGGCGCTCAAACAGATAGTTGCCTCTACTGCTTAGCTTGGGCGAGGCAAGAGTAGAGTAGAAATGATGGACTGGACTGGAGCACCAACAAATGCCACACTAACGGGCAACATGACACGATCCCAGACCACAAAGCTACTAGCCATTGACTGCCTAATGCTGCTGCTAGGAGTATTAATCCAATGCTAACTAATGCTAGGGTGTGAGTCAAGTCGGTAGAGGAGAGGGTTTGTGCATGTTTGCGTGCATGTGGGAGGGGCAGGGCACATGTGGAGGGGCCCTCGACTCGAGTCCTGGACTACCTAGCTGTTCATCATATGAGAATCAGATCTGGTTTTTGATGTAGAGCCATGGTTCCAAATCTTATCGAGATTTTAGATTTTGGTCGGGTCGAGATTTCAAATCTTGACTGGAAAAAAAATTGGAAATTAGGGTTTGCTACAGTACATTTAGAGAGATTTTGTTTTTTAAATCGGTTTTCATGTTTTTAGACCAGATTTGGCACCAATTTTTTATGTGCAGAATTGTAATCTCTTTTATGAGGAATACATGTGAAAATTTTGCAAAAAAATACATATACAAATTATGTAACCCTAAACCCTAACATGGATTTGGTCTTAAATGATGTATTTCAGCCTAAACCCTAAGCCCTAACTTAGATTTCGGTCTTAAATAATGTATTTCAGCCTTAAATTGTATTTCGGCCTAAACACTAATCTCTAACTTAGAATTCAGCCTTAAATGATGTATTTCGGCCCAAACCCTAAACCCTAACTTGGATTTCGACCTAAACCCTAACTTGAGAATTTTATTGACAACTTAGTATTTTTCATTCAAACGGATAGAAAATGTAGATAAATGATTGCATGTTTTTTATATTTTTTCTATCCTCGAGAGATCATTTTCGTATGGGTTGAAAATCACCAAAATTTCGGTTAATTTCGTTGAAATTTTGGTGATTTTGGCTGAAATTTCATTTTAGGGCCTAACAAATTTTGGATTTCAAATTTGATTTTTGAATTTATGCTGAAATTTTGGATTTTGGCCACCCCAAGATGTGATCCAAAAATAAAATTTTAAACCTTGTGTAGAGTTGAGATAAACACACATACATATGGTATCTAAATGAGGCTATGAGGCAGGGCACTGCGGCACGTGCTTAAGGTCCTGTTTGGGAGAGCTATAGCTTTTTTTATAACTGCTTGTTGGCTTTTCTAGATTGAAAAGCAACTATAGCTTTTGAGGGACCGTTTGGCAAACAACTAATTCTCCCCAGTAATAAGTTGTAAAAGCACGTCCCATCTTGCTTTTGAATTTTGCTAGTTATATGTGGCTTCTGGCTTACGTCTAAAGCCGCTTAAAAGGTAACCCATTTGGAGGGTTTACTAGCTTTCTGGAAGCTAAAGTTAACTTTAAGCCCCCCTCCTTCCCAAACAAGGCCTAAGAAGTTGCACATGCTGCAACCAAAGCAAAGGTAGCACAGGCAGCATTGCCACTATGCGTTGGCCTTCCTTCCTTGTGCATAATGCTGAAGTGGATCAGACGCTCAAAAGAGAGGGTAAATTGGAACACTTTTACACGACGGTTAAATTAAAATTTTAATATTTACTTACACATCCTAAGTGACCAGCATTTCTAGTGAAGTTTTGCAACCTAGTTCTAGATCTTCGCAATTCTATTGTGCTAAGAAATGAAATACAATAAAGTAAGTGCGGAAATATAAAAGATAAATGAATGCAATTGCTTTCTTACCGAGGTCTGGAGATTTGGTGACCTCCTCTACTCCTTGCTGGAGCACTCATGCAAGAGTCTAGCTCCGACTTGAGACTGCACAAGGACTCAAGCGATCCACTCATGGTAGTTCGTCTCCACCTCGAATAGGTGGATTCCAAGCCTTGACAAGTTGCCAGTGCTTACCACAAGCTCCTCCAAAGAAGGTCACTGAGCAAACGCCTCCAAACCATCTAGGCGACGCCGATCTCCAAAAGTAATAAGTTAAAAGAGTTTAGAGCCCATCAAGGTCAAGCAACTATGTGAGTGATGCACAATCTAAACCTAACCTACTCTTCCAAACACTTAAAGATCTTCAATCCAATCTTCAAAGTGTCCTAAAGCTCCTCAATAGGATAAACACTGAAATGGAGTCACAAGAGCTTAGACTTGAACCCCATAGGGTCTATATGTAGCTTCCCTACTCAAAAACTAGCCGATAGACACAAATATTTTAAAATATCTCTTTGATTCGGATCATGTGATCCACTCGGGTTATCTAGCTTAAACGTTTTTAACGGTAAAAAATATAGCCACTGCACACACACTCGAATCTTCCAACCTGTATAAGATTATCTAACCTACTCAGATAATCCACATGGCTCGGATTTCTAAGCTAGTACAAATCCTAAGAACATTTTCTCTATTTAATTGACCCAAGTCATGCTTCAACCCACTTGAATCATCTGACTCACATGGAAACATCTCAAACTAAGTCTCTATCAAATAGATCTGATGGATCATCTGACTCACATGGAAACATCTCAGACTAAGTCTCTATCAAATAGATCCGACCCTTAGTCTGACCCACTTGGATCATCCAAATCCTTTTGACTACTCTGTAAAATCGATCCGACTCATAGTCCGACTCACACTGAAACTTCTACACATGCCATGTGTAATATTGATCTGACCCATTCTCTCAGTCACTCGGATCTTCTGACTCCCATTGAAGTCCTCTCGTCATGTTCTTTGTTGAATTGATCCGACTTAGTAGAATTATCCGACTTAATTCTGAATTTTTTTTGAATAAATCTAAAGTTTTACACACTTTCTAATTTTGGCACTCTCACTTGGATTCTTAGCTTCCTCTGACTAGATGTGAGCTAAAGAGACCCAGTGTGCATAATAAATAGATATCTAGCCTCACCAAACTCAAGCTACTAGTCTTGAATCCCCTTAATAATATGACAAAAGCAAAAAAAACAAAACAAAACCTATCACTAAAATGATCCAAACTTGGATCGTTTCTAGTTACAAGGTCCTCAATCTTCATAATTTGCCCTCATTTACACTTTTGGGGATCCATGAATAGCAAAAACTCCTAATATACCAATATCAAGCACTAACTCATCTTAAAACTTTGAAACATATATTAGTATTGACAAAAAACATCATTAGTCATCAGAACACTTAAAAATATGAAATTAGGGGTCTGGATTCTTACAACCGTACCACACCACACCAAGCAGTCGAGCACTCCTCCAATGTGACTACAACACAAATCCAAGGGATGTTTGGTTCACTACCAGACTTTGCCAAATCAAAGTTACACAAATTTGAATTTATATGGCAAACATTTTGTTCATGAATGCTATAATTCCTTAACATCCTGGCCTACTCTTATGGACAATTTGCCAACCGAACAATGCCTAACTTGTGGCCATTCGATTTGGTTGCAATAGTAGATGTGGCAAAGTGTAGTAGCCATCCAAACATGCCCTAGCAGTGCATGCGTTGCAAGCATACGAGGATTTGATAGCTACCTCAGTTTCGGCATGACTAATGAGTTGCATAAAACATCATTTTTTAAAACTAAACACTTAGTTAGCCACAAATTTCACAAAAAATTATCTGCTTAGCTCCACATGACAATGGGCAGTGGTGGGAACTGAACATGAAACTAGGTATATTTGCTATGGAGTAAGCAACTTTTCGAAGTTGGGTGATAATAAATTGGATGCTATTGACAATTGAGTTTGGTTGGGCAGGGAGGCAAGGGTAATGATTGTGGGCGAGGTTGGAGTAGAAGACATGAGGATGAAGGAGGTGCAATGCTGAGTTTGTTGATGTGCTTTGAGGTAGGTCCCACCATGCAATAGTTACAAATAAGCGCACATTCACTCGTTAGAGATGCCTAGAACTATTGGCAAACATTTAACATGTCTAATATGAAAGGATTGAATTCAATAAAAATCTGTTTCAAAGACGCCTAAACATTTAACAGTCATGCTGGAGCATTTGTTTCAACGATATCGGCCTTGCAAACCTACCTACATGCTATACAATATACTCCACTCCATACGATTATAAAGTGAAGATAAACCGGATTGCCAGTGGTAACTAAAACTTGAAAAAATAAATAAGGGCCTGTTTCTTTTAGCTTTGGATTCTCTAAAAGCTGATTCTGAATTGTGGTTGTAGGGAAGCTGATTCTCCAAAAGCTGGAATCCAAAGGCCCCCTTCAGGATAAATTCTGATTGTGTAGATTCTGGATTCTAGCCAGCTGTCTAGAGAAGTGGCTGCCTGAAGAATACGCTTGCTGGAGAATCTGGTCATTTGGCAGTCCTAATTGTTTATGGGGCTAATTGTCTGTGTTGAGTGGGAGATGACTAGAATGTCCTGAAGGGAATGAGGGATTGTTTTGTTGCTGGTTTAGTGTACATATCATTGTTTTATTACTATTGGACAATTTTGAATGATCTTTTTTGTTAATGATGTAAAATAGTGATGGGATAATTTCGAATGTATTTGTAATGATGCAAATGAGGACTTGTTTCGGTACTAACATTGATATGCAAATGAGGACTTGTTTGGGTACTAACATTGATATGTAAAATAGTGATGGGATAATTTCGAATGTATTTGTAATGTATTTGTACTAACATTGATATGTAAAATAGTGATGGGATAATTTCGAATGTATTTGTAATGATGCAAATGACGCATTAGTTAACAAAAGATCCACACAAACACTAAAAAGATTCACACAAGCACTGATATGGCTAGGTTCAACAAACATATCATACAACACTACTTTCAAATCAAAGCTGCAGCTATAGCGTCACACAATGCTGCCATATCATCACCACCCTCTGTGGTTTCATCACCATCTTCCTCAATATCTTCATTAGACATATCTCCATCAACATAGGCTTCGTCTATTTCTAGATTATCAAAATGAGCATCACCTAAAGAATTGTCTATAATGAAGTTATGTAGAGCCATCATAGCCATAATGATTTTTGCTTGCTTCTCTATTGGGTAGCTAGGCACGTTCAAGAGAATACGCCATTTCATCTTGAGAACTCCAAATGCACGTTCAATCACATTTCGTAGAGATGAGTGCGCATGGTTGAACACCTCTTTCAATCCAATTGGTCGATGACCTTGTTGGAATTCAGGTATATGGTATCTCTGGCCCTTGTATGGTGGTAGATAACCCTTCCGAATAGGGTATCCTGAATCCACAAGATAGTATTTCCTTAAAATAAATTTGAGTTAGCATTTAATATATGGGTTGAGCACAAGATTACTTAAGAGAATCAGTTACCTTCTAGAGGATGCAGAAATTTTTCCTTGAAGGTGAACATAATAGTGTCCAAAAATTCGCGAGTGTCATAAACAGACCCAGGCCAACCAGTCACAACAAAAATGAATCTCATATCGAAGTCACAAACAACCATGACATTTTGTGTAGGACATCCATGTCTCCTAAAGTACTTATGTTGTTCACTTAATGGCACAGTTACAGGTATATGTGTCCCATCTATAGCACCAATACAATTCCTAAAATGAGGCTAAAATCTAGCATCTTTGAGCCTAGAATGGGTTGTAGTGAACTGAGGATCTAAATCTAGAATCTAGGTTTAATGACGTCAGCAGCTAACCGGTTTATAGATTGTAACACCTCATTGAACTTCCTACTAACAGTGTCTCTAGAATGGCCAAAGCGATTTTGTACTTGGCTATTAGATTTGGGTGCTCCACAAGTCTACAAAAACATAGCTAATGCTTCATTAGAACAAATTTCTTTAGATGATTTGAGACCGTAATTGTTATCCAATGTTTCATGTAACTTCAGAACGGCTGACATTCTCATTCTGAATATATTGTAACACTTATCCGAGTCCTGTAGTTGCTCCTCAACCCACTAAATTCCAGTTATGGTAGGGACTCTCGTTGGCTTCTTGGTAGTAGATTCACCGTGATAATCCTCATAGTCCAAAGCAATAAGTGCAATCAATCTCTTTTTCATATCATCTCCTCCTTGTTGACTTTCACCATTAGTGACAACCTCTTCATCATATGAATCATCACTTGAATCAATTAAACTTGAAGAGCTCATCTGCCAACATAATAATAACAAAGGTTCAAACAACACAATACATTAATAGGTTCAAATAGCATAGATACATAACACATGAATAGATTCAAATAGCACAACACATCACATTAATAAAAGGTTCAAATAGCACAACACAACACATTAATAAAAGGTTCAAACAACACATAATTATCTAACGTATCTTCCTGTCCTCCTATGCTCTCCTGAGCCATGCAACTCTCCCAGTTGGTGTCTTGAAAGTGACAAACACATCACGGTATTACTTTTTTGATAAGAAGTTGTGTCGCATAATAGTGCTCATCACTGCCTTCTTCAGCCCCAACTTGAATAACTGAATCAAGCATTCCAACTTGAATAACTGAATCAAGCATTTCAACTATCTCTTGCCTAAAAGGATCAACCACTGTAGTACTTGTAGAATTGACAGAATTTTTACTAGTTTCAGATCTCTCCCATAAGTCGACAATGCGCTTCATCTGGATATCTCTAAAAGTCCTCTTCACCCTCTTTCCCTTAGGTGAGCTTTGAGCAGACCTTTTCTCTTTGGTGCACTTGTCTACATTGGATGAGACTCCATGTGTACCACTGCCCTCTCCATTTGCACCATAATCAGCATCTTTACCTCCATCTTGAAAGTCCATATAGGCTACCCCATCAACTCCTAGTATCACTGCAGACCCATTTGTACAGCTTGCACCACCAAACATAATGCTTAGTTCTGCTTCGTGCTCAAGGGGTGCATACCGGAAGATGTGGCAGCCTGGCATGGCCTGAAAACAAAATAAGCAAGCTAAGTAATTTTCCACATTCCATTTATACATCAACATAAGCAACATATGTACCACTCACGTCTTGTTCTTTCCACCATTCATCACTAGCAAGAATGCATCTAGTGGCAGGATCCCTTCCTAAACCCGAGGCTCTTCTATTCAGTTGCTTCCACATCACATAATGGTGTTTCAAGGTATCCCATCTGTTTTTCAATTGCAAGCGGGTATACGTCCTCTTTGTGTGTTCATGAAACTTTTGCATAAGGTTGTGGTAGCCTCTGTTATTCAAACATTGTTGCGGCATGAACTTCTTCCACACATATTTGTATGAACACCCCATTTGCAAATGAATCCCAAGTTACTTTGGTCTTTGTGGGGTTTTCCATCTATGGACAGTGATGGTTAAACAAAAACAAGTAATGAACTCTGCTACAACCAACCATTCCAACCAAAAAAACAAGGTGCACTACTCAGCATGGTCAATCACATTCCGCCGAACTTCATCGAATCAAAATAGGTCGTGCGAATGCAAGATTGACAGTTTGTGTTTAATTCATCATAGAACATAGCATTCAAAAGTAGCATAGCAAGTTTAATATGGAGTAGAATCTACACATGCATCAACTGCTTTACCCTGAAGGATGTCTCCCAAGCATTAACTGTTAATCATGTCTCACGGCAACTTAGTCTTAAAAATTCATAATCACCCAAACACCCACACCTGCAGTCTCTTGCCTTTCTTTTTCCCTTACAATTACAGAAATCATGTCTTCTAACTAAATGACAGGCTAAACTCACGGCAATTCAGTACTTAGGACCATTGGTCCAGTATCATCTAGTACCAAAATTCATTACAGCATGGACAAACCAATTATTTAAGGGTCATCATCAAGATTTATTATCGTACTACTAACTTCCTTCATGGCAGTATACATGGAATTCCATTTCAAAGAGCTATAGAAATCTCCAACAAGGTTAGTAAATTAACTTGGCTAGCTACCATCAAAACTTTTCTGCTTAACAAATCAAGTAAAATATCAACAATAAGAATAGGTGAATCAATTTTTACAGATTGCCACATATCATCAATTCTCAGATCTAGCAATAATCATACATGAAGACCAAAAGAGCTCTGTTCTTATCTCTAATACTACCACTACCCAGTCACATATCATCAATTTTCACATATTGAATCATGGATCTTGACCTGGAGCTTATCGACGGTCGGTGGTTACTGGATCTGGAGGGGCAGTGTTGGCGGCTCGAGCTCCTTCGCTGGACGACCGGAGGAGGGTGGCGGGGCAAGGGGTGGACGACCTCGAGCCAGCGGCGGAGGGGCGCGGCTGCGAGCTGGCGACGGAGGGGCCTCGGACCGACGGGGACTCGTGGGGAGGCGGATCGTCGGGGCCGATGGCGACTTTTGGGGAAGCCGAAGCCCTCAGGGCGCCGTAGACTCGTGGGGAGGCCGAAGAACCCTAATCGTCTCTCGGGCTCGACCGGGAGGAACTCGGAGACACGCGTGGGAGAGTGGGGGTCGGGAACCTGGGTTGGCATCCGGTGGCAAAGCGGGTATTTTTTTGAGCAACTGCGTGGGCAATTTGCTACTTGCACGGCGAAGAATTGATTCCATCCCGCAGAATCGGCTGGCTGCCCGCTTTTGATTTAATGTACAAACAATGCTTCGGATTATTTGAAAATCTGTGCAGAATCGTTCCGTTCGGGACTCAATAAACATTTTTTTTAAGCAGAAGCCGTGTATAATCGGTACCGAACGGGGCTAAAAGCACATATGAAGTGGATTGTGAATTCTAATGTATATAGGTGGGCTGGATTGTGAGAATCGAACTGTTTATTTTTTATTCTGTTTTTAAGGTTAGAATACAGCTAAACTGAATTGCGGAATTATGAGCTCAACTGCTCATCGAGTGTTCTAAAATGTGGAGCGCTTTACTTAAAAAAAAGAAGAAGGAGAAGGAATTGTAACCTAACCGTTATGGGGACCGGGCTGGCAGTGGCAGCCGCCCATCGAAAATCCCCCCCAGATTCCCCCTCTCCCGAAAATTTCAAAATTCGAATTCCCTCCGGCCGGGTCCAGCAGACGCAGCGCAGAGCCCACCATCTATAAAAACTGGGGCCACCCCGACTCCCCCAAACCCTAACACTCCAGCTACACCCCGCCGCCGCCCCAATCTCACTCTCCTCTCCTCTCCTCTTCTGCCCGCCGCCGCGCCGCTCGCCAGGAGGAAGATGAGGGAGATCCTGCACATCCAGGGCGGCCAGTGCGGCAACCAGATCGGCGCCAAGTTCTGGGAGGTGGTCTGCGCCGAGCACGGCATCGACGCCACAGGCCGCTACGACGGCGACTCCGACCTCCAGCTTGAGCGCGTCAACGTCTACTACAATGAGGCCTCCTGCGGCCGCTTCGTCCCCCGCGCCGTCCTCATGGACCTCGAGCCCGGCACCATGGACTCGGTGCGCTCCGGCCCCTACGGTCACATCTTCCGCCCCGACAACTTCGTCTTCGGCCAGTCCGGCGCCGGCAACAACTGGGCCAAGGGGCACTACACCGAGGGCGCCGAGCTCATCGACTCGGTCCTCGACGTCGTCCGCAAGGAGGCCGAGAACTGCGACTGCCTCCAAGGTCACTACTCCCTTCTTCCTCTTCCCCAACCAGATCAGATCTGCTAGATCTGGATCTGAAAAACAAATCAGAGCTCACAGGTTTATCTCTCTCTCTCTCTCTCTGTGTGTGATGGCGCGCAGGGTTCCAGGTTTGCCACTCGCTGGGTGGCGGCACGGGGTCGGGCATGGGGACGCTGCTCATCTCCAAGATCCGCGAGGAGTACCCGGACCGCATGATGCTCACCTTCTCCGTCTTCCCCTCGCCCAAGGTCTCCGACACCGTCGTCGAGCCCTACAACGCGACCCTCTCTGTCCACCAGCTCGTCGAGAACGCCGACGAGTGCATGGTGCTCGACAACGAGGCCCTCTACGACATCTGCTTTCGCACCCTCAAGCTGACGACGCCAAGCTGTGAGTAAAAATGGAAACTCTTTAGCCAACGTCTTGATGTCGTTCGATTTCTGACCCGATGTCAACGAATGGTCCAACAGTTGGTGACCTGAACCACCTCATCTCGGCCACCATGAGCGGCGTCACCTGCTGCCTCCGCTTCCCGGGGCAGCTCAACTCCGACCTCCGCAAGCTCGCCGTCAACCTCATCCCCTTCCCGCGGCTCCACTTCTTCATGGTCGGCTTTGCGCCGCTCACATCCCGCGGCTCGCAGCAGTACCGCGCACTGACCGTGCCCGAGCTCACCCAGCAGATGTGGGACGCCAAGAACATGATGTGCGCGGCTGACCCCCGCCACGGCCGCTACCTCACGGCGTCCGCCATGTTCCGCGGCAAGATGAGCACCAAGGAGGTGGACGAGCAGATGCTCAACGTCCAGAACAAGAACTCGTCCTACTTCGTCGAGTGGATCCCCAACAACGTCAAGTCCACTGTGTGCGACATCCCACCCACCGGCCTCAAGATGGCGTCCACGTTCATCGGCAACTCCACTTCCATCCAGGAGATGTTCCGCCGTGTGAGCGAGCAGTTCACTGCTATGTTCCGCAGGAAGGCTTTCTTGCACTGGTACACCGGGGAGGGCATGGACGAGATGGAGTTTACCGAGGCCGAGAGCAACATGAACGATCTCGTGTCGGAGTATCAGCAGTACCAGGATGCGGCCGCCGACGAGGAGGGCGAATACGAGGACGAGGAGGAAGCTGATCTACAGGACTAGGCCTGCAAAATCGACTGAATGCTGCTGCTGCTGCTGCTTATGTTTAATGGTTTTCTTGTGTTGTTTAGGCTGCTATCTTTTTTTCTTTCCTCTTAGTATTAATTAAGCAGACTGGTTAAGGGTTTAGGGTTGTCGATGATGTATTTTGGTTTGGGGCAATACCCTGTTGCGTCTTCTTTTTCCTCTCGCTGCTGTTATGTGCCTGCTGACTGGACTGACGCTGCTCTGCTCTTGTGTCCATCCATCTATCTATCTATCTAATCCACAATGTTTTATTTTATTTGCTTCCCTGCTGCACACCGTTTAACTGCTAGTGGTAATCGAATTCATCGTTTTTAAAAAAAATTTAGTTGGTGCAATTTGATCAACGAGTGCAGATCATCATCATCGATTATTCCAATCCAGTGTTCTCTGATAATCCTGCTCTGCATGCCTCATGCTGTGTATAATATATCTATCTACTTCTCCTTGTCCGATCGATGTGCCCTGCCCTCGGTTTGTCTCCAAGAGGTAGCAACACTTCAGGATCACGTAGGCCATCAAGGTTCTTCCTTGGGACTGTCAATGTCATTTCTATCTGTTCACCCAATCTGTAATCAAGATCCACTGCGACGCGATCTGAAACAAAAGAACATGTCATGAACTAGGTCTGCAGCTCATTCTGTGCAATACTGTAGATACAGGATTTGTCAGGCAAAACTCAAAACTTGCACGAGTATATTGAGGCTTATTTGGGGGCTTAAAAGCTAGTTTTAGATTCTGGAAAACCAATAAGCCTCGAAGAGTTTAGTTTTTAAGCGGTTTTTGATGTAAGTTAAAAGCCATATATAGCTAACAAAAGTTAAAAGCTGAGTTGGATCTGCTTTTGCAGCTTATTGCTAAGAAAAATTAGCTATTTATTAAACGATCTCTTATAAAAAAAACTACATCCACTTTTTAGTTCAGAAAATAAAAAAAAATAACTTTTCAAAAAAACTACAACCACAAATAGACCCTGAGAAAGGAGTACTTGACAATCAGTTCAGGCTCCAGGCACCGATGCTTATGAGATCAGATGGTTTTGTCGGCAGGAGGAGACGCTGTGCTGCTGCATCCTCCCTCTCACCCAACGACAGCCTGAGCCTGCCGCTTCGCTGGTGATCACTTACCAGTCACATCTCATCATTTTGAGCAGCTCTGCTTCGTTGCCAAGATTTGACAAAGCAGAACAATACTTGCTTTTCCGCAATGAAATGGCATAAACAGGGTTGTAGGATTCAGCCATACGGTTGTGCAAAGATGCATACATGTAACTCATTCACTGACTATGATTACCATTTTAACTTGAGAAGTCAAAACACTTACCCAGAATTGCAACGTACATGAGATTTCAATTTACAGTTGCATCTTTGTCCAGCTGACTGGTACATTTAAGGAGTTAAGTGGACAATTAATTGCTAACTCTTAGAATTAGTGCCTTTTATTGAATGGGTGCCTTTTAGACACCATCAACTTTCACACATTAGCTTGTGTAAATATGTAACACATATGCAATAAAAAGTGATCTCTCATTCTCGAGTTCAATCTCTACTCTACTTTCAACACGTTATAAGCACCGCTCTAATCCATGAGCACGACGGCCACTGAGCATGGGCAAACAGAGGCCGGCGGTAGACGGGAGGATCACCGGCCACATCCCGGACATGAATTTGGTGGTACAATCCAATGGAGGACGAAATATATCTTATTGACAGTGGTACCACAAATACAATATTAAAGGAAACAAAATATTTTCAGACTTTGACAAATAAAAGTGGAAATATAATGATTATCGTTAGAAGCGATAATCTAATTGTTGGCACTGGAAGAGCCATCATAGTTCTCCCTATGGGTACACAATTGACGATTGAAGATGCTCTGTTGTATCCCCAATCAAATCGTACCCTACTAAGTTTTAAAGATATCCGTCTTAATGGTTTTCATGTGGAAACTACTAGTGAGGGAGACGATGAATATATTCTCCTCACTAAAGTTGATAGATATGGGAAACAAGTGGTTAAAAAACTTCCTTCATATTCATTCGGATTGTACTACACGTACGTCAAACCTGAACCACATGTTGCGTTCAAAACAAAATTTCAAAATCTTGACAAATTCAAGATTTGGCATGATCGCCTAGGTTATCTTGGTACGGGGATGATGAGAAAAATTGTAAACTGTTCTGTTGACTATAATATTAAAACTTCAAATTTCCCAAAATCAGAGGATTTCATGTGCAGTGCTTGTGCTAAAGGAAAATTGATTTTGAGGCCATCATACGTCAAAGTAAAAAATGAGTCGCTGAATTTTCTGAACAGAATTCAGGGCGGCGTCTGATGACCTATTCAGCCCTTAAGTGGGCCGTTTAGATACTTTATGATTTTAATAGATGCTTCTACAAAATGGTCTCATGTGTGTTTATTAAGCACATGGAACCATACCTTTGCTAGATTAATGGCCCAAATAATTAAGTTAAGAGCCATTTTTTCTCAAAACAGGATCAAATCCATTAGATTGGATAGTGCCACTGAGTTCTCGTCAAGGACATTTAATGACTATTGTATGACTCTGGGTATTAATGTAGAGTATTTTGTGCCATATGTCCACATACAAAATGGTCTAGCATAATCTTTGATAAAGAGGGTCAAACTGATTGCTAGACCTCTTTTACAAATTTGTAGGTTGTCAACAAGTTGTTGGGGCCATGCGGTCTTGCATGCCGCAGAACAAATCCAAATAATACTAATTGCATATCATACGGTCTCTCCGTTGCAATTAGTAAGTGGAAATGAACCAAGTATTTCCCATCTGTGAAAATTTGGTTGCGCAGTATACGTACCGATTTCACCACCACAGCTTACATCAATGGGTCCTTACAGGAAGTTGGGGATCTATGTAGGGTATAATTCTCCGTCAATAATAAAATACCTTGAGCCATCAACAGGGGATTTGTTTATAGTTTAGTACGCTGATTGTATTTTTGATGAGGACAATTTCCCGTCATTAGGGGGAGATAAGTACCACAAAGAATGTCGAGAAATAGATTGAAATGCCACTGAAATTCAGTCCTTAGATCCACGTACTAAAGAATCTGAACTGGAGGTCAAGAGAATAATAAATTTGCAACAAATTGCAAATAATCTGCCAGATGCATTTACTGATTACAAGTGTGTTACAAAATCATATATACCAGAGGTCAATATACCATAAAGAGTGGAGGTACCTCAGAATGCTACTCTTGCCCTTAATGAGAAGAAGAGGGGGGAGAATTTCAGATAAAAAGGACTTAGTTCCACGAAGACGTCCGCAAAAATGGAATTCTTCTAAAGGTAAAGGTACAATACTTGAATTAGTAAAAGAAATTCAACATGAGGTTGAGAACCATCGAAGGAATGGTAAACCCGACATCAAAGTGCGCACAAATTTAGATGCTGGGACATCGGAACCCCTAGACTCCATTGTTATGGGAAATCACAAAGAGTTAGAGGATGTAAATGAAGAAATTTCCACGAATTATGTCAATACGAGAGAATTATATAAAAGAGATACTACAATTGTCGACATACATTTTGCCTCAAAGATTGTTGAGAGCCTTCAACTGGATCTAGAACCAAAGACCATGGCAGAGTGCATGAAGCGCTCAGATTGGGTCAAATGGAAGAAAACAATTGAAGTAGAATTGCTCTCGCTTAATAAAAGGGAGGTATTTGGTACTGTAATACCAACTTATCCTAAAGTGTTTCCTATGGAAAACAAATGGGCTTTCATTTGGAAAAGGAATGAAAACAATGAAGTGGTAAGATATAAAGCGAGGCTTGTAGCCCAAGGGTTCACGCAGAGACCCGGAATCAATTATGATGAGACATACTCTCCCGTTATGAGTGGAATAACATTCTGATATCTAATATCTCTGGCAGTTAATATGAAAGTATCAATGCAATTAATGGATGTAGTGACTGCATATTTGTATGGGTCATTAGATTTGAATATTTACATGAAAGTCCCTGAAGGGGTTAAAATTCCGAATCCTAATGCAAATCGCAACATGTATAGCGTCAAGTTGAAAAAATCGCTATATGGATTAAAGCAGTCGGAAAGGATGTGGACAACCGACTAAGTGAGTTTCTTTTGAAGAAAGGATACTCCAATAATGATGATTATCCATGTGTGTTTATAAAGAAATCCCAAAGTGGATTCTATATTATCTTAGTATATGTTGATGATTTAAATATCATCAAAACCACAAGGGACATAGAAGAGGCAAATAACCATATTGTGACGGAGTTTGAGATGAAAGATTTGGGTAAGACCAAATTCTGCTTAGGCTTATAGCTTGAGCATGTTCATGAAGGAACATTTATGCACCAGTCTGCATATATCCAGAAGATACTGGAGAAATTCAATATGGATAAATCGTATCCAACGAAAACACCTATGGTCATGAGATTCCTTGATGTGGATAAAGACCCATTCAGACTTAGGGAAGAGGATGAAGAGATATTAGGACCGAAAGTTCCATATCTTAGTGCCATCGGAGCACTAATGTATCTTGCAAATTGCACGAGGCCCGACATTGTATTTGCAGTCAATCTATTGGCTAGATACAACGCATCACCAACAAAAAGGCATTTGGCTGGTGTTAAACAAGTCCTCAGGTACCTTAATGGTACAAAGGATCTTGGTTTGATGTTTCAAAGAAATCAAGATATGACTTTAATTGGATACACAGATGCTGATTATCTGTCTGATCGTCACAGTGCCAAGTCACAGACTGGATTTGTTTTCTTTTATGGTGATACGGCTATTTCATGGAAGTCTTGTAAATAGACTTTAGTAGCCACTTCCATTAATCATTCTGAAATAATTGCTTTATATGAAGCATCACGTGAATATATATGGCTTCGCGGAATGATTAACCACATATAAAGGTCATATGATATTAATTCATTGGAATCTCCTACCATTATCTATGAAGATAATGTTGCCTGTGTTGTTCAGATGCAAACAAGCTATATAAAGAGTAATATAACAAAACATATTGCTCATAAGCTATTTTATCCTCACGAACTTCAAAAGAGTGGTGTGATAAATGCCTTGCAAACGAAGTCATGTGAAAATCTAACCGATTTATTCACTAAGTCTTTACCGACGTCCTTGTTTCAAAGATGTGTCCAGGAGATCGGTATGAGACGGCTTCGTTAGTTGCAAGGTTCAGGGGGAGTTAACCCTTAAATTAGAACATGTTCCACTCTTTTCCTTTATGAGTTTTATATAAAGGGTGATACTAGCGTCCGAACGTCCGATTACTGTTCATATCATCGGACGCTCGCTGCAACATTTTTTTCAATATTTGCAACATTTTGTTTCGCGCGTACATTTCTACTGTTATCGAAGGAAAAATGTTTCACACGTAGGAAAAAAATGTTTCACGCGTAGGAAAAAAATGTTGCAGGCATCTGAAAAAAACGGACACCCGATCACAAGTCATTAGGTTATATAAATAATTTCTCATAGAAGGTTTTTAATGAGGAAACATTGAATGTGAACTTACGCCATAAAGTTTCTTACATTTTTCCCATTAGGTTTTAAAGGAGTTTTAGATGGTATATAATTATGAGAACGAATTTATCCTCATATTTTTTCATAGGGTTTTTAGAGCAGTTTATCGAAACACATGAATGCTATGTTATTCGCTCAAGAGAGAGTGTTAAGGAGTTAAGGGCCCGTTTGTTTTTGCTTTGGATTCTCTAAAAGCTGATTCTGGATTATGGTTGTAGAGAAGCTGATTATCCAAAAGCTAGAATTCAAAGGCATATATGAAGTGGATTGTGGATTCAGTGTATATGGGTGGGCTGGATTGTGAGAATCGATTCCTAGAATCATGTTGTTTGTTTTTATTCTGCTTATGGGGTCAAAATCCATAATCAAAATAAAAAACAAACATGCCTTTAGTGGGCAATTAACTGCCAACTCTTAGAATGGATGTCTTTTTGTCGAATGGGTGTCTTACACTATCAACTTTCATCCATTAGCTTGTATAAATATATAATATATGTGCAATAAAAATCGCCATGGGGTCAAGTTTCAAGCGCTAGCGAACCTTTGATGCTTATTGCCCATGGAGATGTTTCCAAGTTTTCACCAACACCTGCCTTCAAATCATGCAAGGGCACGATTCATCTGGAGAACTAGATGAGTGGGTGCGGCGCACGCCGTGTCATCCGTCACGTGTCCAACGGCTGAAAATCGCGCGGCTCAAAAAAAAAGTTCGAAAATTTTTTAGGGGTCTTTTTGGTGGAAAAAATTCGACGTTTTTGGCAAACTGAGATCAGTGTAGTAATTGAAGCTCAACAATCCAATGATGAAATCATGCAATTCTCATTGCAGTCTCTCACACCAAACTCAGTAATTAGATCACACAGAATACATAGTAAAAAAATGGTTCCGTAGCTATGCAGCGAATGCTCCAATCGAACATACATCACTCCAAAATTCCCGAATGTGTAGCTGGCTACCACAACATCACGACATACATTTTCCATGATGCGTTAAAATCAAACAGGAAAACCGTTTAGAAAATACATTAATCGTCACCTTGAAGTACCTGAAAAAGGGCAGCGTGACGAGGTCATGCAGGATAGGGTGCAGCACCTCCTTGTTGATGGCGTCCACCGCCACCGTGTACTTTCTCGCACCCTAATGAAACGCAAAACACCACCCAAAACAATCACATCGCTAAATCAAGCCAGCAAAATTTCTTGGACCAGAGGGTTTAGGTATGCACTACTAACGGATGTGTTGTGCATTTAGCCACCTAGAAAACGATTCAAATGCGTGTACAGGGAAGATGAGCGGCATGAAGAAACTGGCACAGCTTACCATTGCCTTTGAATCATCTCCTTTCGCTTTTTCACTAAATGAAACAACTCTCCCTGTGCCGTTTATGTCCATTAGACTAAAATCAGATGCTTGGTTGACATGATAAATAGTCATCAATGTTAAAGTCCACAAGGACCAAATAATAGTGTTAACACATAAGAGTTTTTAATATATGCTGGAAATCAAACTTATGTCTTAGCAAAATAAAGACAACTGAATTGATCTAAATATTTCAAATGGAAGCAATCCGAACGTTAATGAATAACAATTCTTTGAAGCGGAAAGGAATCACCGGTCATCAATAGGCAAGCAACATATGATGATGCATGCACCTCTTTGGTGATGTACGCAAATTAAATCACCAAAACCAATTTAGCTATATTACTTCAACATCCGGTGCAAAAATAATCTATCTCAGTGGTTACCCGAACAAAGTCCACGTAGTCCAATCGGTAGAGGTGATCACCAGGAAGAATTAAGAAATGTCAAGACCATAGTAGAAGACTTCACATATGATCGAAGGTACGCATGCACCAATTAAACAACATATATGCAAGAACGGGTGAAGCTCGGTGTGTGCAGCATCCTAAAATGAGAACACAACACAAATGCGCCACCTTAGAAAGAAATCATCATAGAAAGAAATTCTCTTTAACAGTGATTAGTGAGTTGTTCAATCTGTAGAAAAGCACAATGTTTACCTGTAGTCCTGTGTGGCTGTGATATAAGCACAGTTAAATCCATTTCCTACTCAAGTATCTCGATCCACATTCTTCCTAGGCATTCTCTCTAAGGAAACACATAGCTGGTTCAATTGCGCATTGAACAAGATGACTGGTAGTTGACATTTGCAGTTTTGCACCACACAAAAAGGAAATGGAAGATCTAAAAATACAATATCTAACGAAATACACAGCTGGTTCAATTGCGCATTGGACACGATGTTTGCTGGTAGTTGACATTTGGAGTTTTGCACCACACAAAAAGGAAATGAAAAATCTGAATATGCAAGCAACATCTACCTGTTCTGCTTTTCTTGGCTTTGCATACATCTCTCTCTGAGAAACTGGTTCTGCACTGCATTCCGACTGAAATGGACTAAGCAAATTTTAGCACAAGCACAACTAAACAAAATCCTTTTTGTATTGAGATCGCAAGCATGATTTGGTTGTTTCTGCAACAATAAAATGTCGTAAAAAGAATAGGAAGCAAGAGGTCAAACTTGTTTCTGGAAACCAGAGGCATTGTCATTTAACTAAAATAACAAAACATTTATGGTGGTAAAAAGGAATACAAGAATTTAATGTGAGAAATCATCTAGCGAACTGAAGCTCATCAATTTTCGTAAGCACGGGCGGTAGGCTGAAGTCAATAGTCTGTACCTTCTCCCGCTGTATAAGCTGAATGGAAGTCGTTAGCTTTTGTTCTGATGTCGAACCACCTCCTAACAAGGGTTTTGGATCAGGACAACCTCTTCCGCACCAAATAGAACCGAAAACAAGATCAGAAATTGACATCCAAAAATTACAAACAGAACAAATATTGATCTGGATAACCTTACCTTGTTCTTGTTTGAATCCTCATCTCTCATTCTCAATGCTTTCTTATGCATCTTCAGGGATGATTCATTCCTCCTCCAACCACCAAACTGTCCTCCCTTCTTTCCCCTCTCGGAACAGTATATCTGAAAAATAAAGGTAGAACAGGATTTGACTTCTCCTGTTGCTAAAACCTTTTTCCCTACCATGGCCACCGGCGTGGTCGAAGAAGCAGCAGCAACACGACCCTATTTTGGGTCCGGACGAGGAGCGACGAGAGCGCTGCTGCCGATGACCGGCGGCGATGCATCCCGGAGAGAGAGCGCTAACCCGCGATGCAGCTCGAAGAGAAAGGGGATTAATCGGGGTAACCAAACATGCAAAAAAAAGTGAAGTAAGCGCGAATCTATAGGAAGAACAAAGCTGAATCCATCCGAAGAGAACAATGGCTCTCTTTTTTTGTTTCTTAGGAATCGAGATAGAAAATCAAAATAAATTCCTGCTAGCACAGATGGAATACGGACCAAGCTGAGCAGCCGGGAATGTAAAAAGGGAGAGAAAAGACGATTCTATGCGAAGAACACAATGGTGTTTACCTTTTTGCTCTTCAGGAATCAAGATCAACAAAGGCGATGAACAACTGATGCAGCAAAGTGGTAGCTTCTCGCGAAATCCGCCGGGAGAGGTGAAGACTGACACCGGCAGCGTCTCCATGCGATGTATCCAGAAAGCAAAACAGTGTGGTCTGTTAGATAGTATCTTTGTTACCTTATATACGAGATTGCTAGTTGCCTTGTATAGAGATTATTTGCCTTGTATAGTTATTGCCTTATATAGGCTTTCCTTCTATATCCTCTTGTACGTGTATATATACTGGCCCTTTGGCCTCATGTTGAATACAAGTGCTATTCATAACATGGTATCGAGCCAAGTTAGGGTTAGGGTTTTCTTCTGGGCGTTGCACTTGCGCTCTCCCGACCTCTCCTCTCGGCTTTCCTTGGCTGGTTTTTCTCGCCACCATCTCACGAGTGGAGCCGCGCCTCTCGCGGATCTACGACCGTCGCGCACCATCCTCCATCCGGGTTATCCGCGTCATCCTTGCGCTCGGCACCCGAGCTTGAGGTCGGCCTTTGCTCCGCCCCGGCGCTTCTCTCGGCCGCCGTCGACGTCGTCGCCGACCCGCCGCCGCCACCCGTGACACCGCCGACCGACCGAGCCACCGTCACCGTGGCGTCTCCTCAACCACGAGCTCGAGGTTGGCCTTTGCTCCGCCCGGCGCTACTCTCGGACGCCGCCGACGCCGTCGCCGACCCGGTCGCCGCCACCCGTGACGTCGTCGCCAACCAGGCCGCCGTCACCCGTGACGCCTCCAGGCCTCCTCTGCTCGGTTCTTCTCAGGTGCGATTGGATCGGACTTTAAATCAGCTTAAGTCCGGTCCGGTCCGGTCAAAAAAAAAATGTCGCCATCTGCAGCTGTTCTTCTTGCACCGTATCTGTTCCTCGTTGCCCGGTTATCTTTGATGGTCTCAATTATCGTGATTGGGTTCTTCACATGCGCCTTCACATGCGAGGGCAGCGTCTGTGGGAGTTTCTTACTGGCGAGCTATCATGTCCGCCTCGTCCTGCTCCCCCCGACATGCCTGTTATTCCTAAAGAGGCGTCATCTTTGCTCAGCGAAGGCCTCCGATGAGTATCTTGTCTTGTGGAGTCTTTTCAGACTCAATTTACTGCATACAAGATATGGCTTGATGAAGATGCTCGTGCTTCTGCTATTCTGGTTGCTAGTATGGAGGTGCATCTCACTGGTGATATTGTTGGTTTGTCTTCAGCTCAGTCGATGTGGGCACATCTTCGCGATCGCTATGAGCCTACTGGGGATTCTTTGTACCTTCTTTGTTGTCAGACGACAGAGCGATCGTTCTAAAGAGGTGATTCTACTGTCGACGAGTTTTATGCTCAACTGTCCTCGGTATGGCGTCAGCTTGATTCTCTCGGACCGGAGGTTTGCCGCACCTGTCAGTGCTGCCAACGTCAGCACTCTCACTTGGAGCTTCGCCGTATCTACGACTTTCTGACACGCCTTCGGACTGAATTTGAGCAGATTCGTGCTCAGCTGCTTGCTCGTCATCCCCGTGTGACCTTGTTGGAGGCTCTTGCAGCTATTCGTACTGAGGAGACTCGTCTTCGTGGTGCGGGCCTACTAGTATCTCCTTCAGTCCTGGCAGTACCTCGTGCTATTCCATCAGTGGCGCCTTCTCCTTGATGCTCGACTACAAAGGGCGAGGCTTCATTGTACCTCTTGCAACAAAGATGGGCATGTGGAGCGGTTTTGCTATCGGAAGAAAAAGGATCTTGCTCGTCGCAGGTGGGCGTCCTCCTAAGAACCTTTGGACTTCTTGGTGCCTCTCCTCAGCGAGCTTCTGTTTGGTTGGACCCCACTCGGGAGATTCTGATGCTGCTACGTCGCATGGCTACTTCTGCACCGTCAGGTTCTGCTGGCTCTGCTACTCAGTCTTCCAATGAGAGACCATCTTCCTCCTCATCAGGTATCACACCATGGATTCTTGACTCTGGAGCTTCTTTTCATATGACATCTGATCCAACGAGTCTCCACTCCATTAGTCCTCTTCTTTGCTCTATATCACTGCATGCAATTGCAGATGGTACCCCTCTTTACATTGCGGGGCGAGGCACTCTTTTGTCTTCCTCTTTTCATGTTCTGCTTGTTTCTCATGTTCCTAAACTCACCATGCGGCTTATATCCATTGGCGACATCGATCATGGTGTCGTGTTATCCTTGACTCGACTCTTCTTGTGTTCGGGATCGCGGGGACGGGTCTCTGGTTGGTATTGGCCTCGCCGCGTGACTCTCGGCGCCTTTGGGGCTTGGTAGCCGTCTTCCTTCCGCCTCTGCCGGTCTCTCGTCTCCTCCATTGCTACGCCTCAGTTGCATCGTCTCTTGGGTCGTTTGCTCGATGGCATCACCGTTTAGGGCATCTTTGTGGGTCACGTCTGTCTTCTTTAATTCGTCGTGATCTTTTAGGATCGTATGCAGTGATACCTCTTTAAATTGTGCGGGTTGTAAGCTTGTAGCAGCTACAACTCCCTATCCTTCTAGCGAGTGCGTATCCCAGCGTCCTTTTGATCTTGTTCACTCGATGTGTGGGTCCGCTCCTTTTGTTTCAAAAGGGGTCATAAATATTATATTCTTTTTATAGATGATTTCTCTCGCCACACTTGGATATACTTTATGTCTTCTCGTAGCGAGGCCTTGTCCATCTATAAGAATTTTGCCACTATGATCCGTACTCGGTTTGACTCTCCCATTCGAGTTCTTGCACCGACTCGGAGGGAATATCTGTCGCGCCCTTCGTACTTTTCTTGCTACGCAGGGCACTCTTTCTCAGTTTTCCTGTCCTGGTGCTCATGCTCAGAATGGTGTGGCTGAGCGCAAGCATCGTCATCTTCTTGAGACAGCTCGTGCCCTTTTACTTGCTTCCGCTGTTCCACCTCATTTAGAAAGTGAAATTTGTTGTTTCACCGCCACTTACTTGATTAATATTCACCTTCTTACGCTCTTAAGGGTGGGATTCCGGTGGAACGTCTTTATGGCATGCTTCCTGATTACTCTAGTCTTCGCCTATTTGGGTGTGTGCTATGTCCTTCTTGCACCTCGTGAACGCACCAAGCTGACCGCTCAGTCTGTTGAGTGCGTTTTTCTGGGCTATAGTGCTGAGCATAAGGGATATCGTTGTTGGGATCCTATTGGTCGACGAATGCGGATTTCTCGGGATGTTACTTTTGATGAGTCTCGTCCCTTCTACCCTCGTCCTTCTTCCACTCCAGCATCTCTTGTCGAGCCACTTTTTTTTCTTACTTTTCCTGATACTCCTGTTGCCACTTTTCCTTCTCCACAGTTGGCGTCTCCTTCTTCGCCAGCCTTTCCACACGAGTCTTCACATTCCGTGTCTCCTCCAAAATTTTCTTCTGACATTGTTCCTTCGTATCCTCTCTACTACACTCGTCATCCGCGAGTTGAGGATTCTTCTGATGTCTCTTCTTCTCCTGTTGAGTCACTTTCTTCTGGGCCTCCTCGCTACGCTCTTCGTGATCGTCGGTCTATTCGGCCTCCTAAGCGCCTTGGCTTTCTTTGGTCTTTGTTCTTGCCGAGCCGACTTCTTACCGTGATCTTGTTGTTCATCGGGAATGGCAGCTTGCGATGGCGAGAGGAGATTGCTGCCCTTGAGCGCACCGCACGTGGGATCTTGTGCCCTTCCTCCAAGTGTCAGTCCCATTACATGTAAGTGGGTCTATAAGGTTAAGACTCGCTCGATGGTTCTCTTGAGCGCTACAAGGCTCGTCTCGTAGCACGTGGTTTTCGGCAGGAGCATGGTCGTGATTATGACAAAACTTTTGCTCGGTGGCTCATATGACCACCGTTCGCACTCTTCTTGCGAGAGCGTACTGCTCGTCGGTGGTCTATCTCTCGACTTGATGTTAAGAATGCCTTTCTTAATGGTGAGCTACGTGAGGAGGTTTTATGCACCACCACCGGGTATTACATTCTGAGGGCATGGTTGGTCGTCTTCGTCGCTCTCTTTATGGCCTCAAGCAAGCCCTCGTGCACGGTTTGGCGTTTTCTTACGTGGTCATTCTTTGCGGCTTTTTCGCTAGTACTCATGATCCTGCGCGCCTTTGTTCACACTTCACCTCGTGGGCGGACTCTTCTTCTTCTCTATGTTGATGACATGATCATTCTTGGCGATGATACTCGATTATATTGCCTTTGTGAAGGCACGTCTCAATGAGCGATTTCTCATGTCCGATCTAGGTCCTCTTCGTTACTTTACGGGATTGAAGTCTCTTCTACATCCGAGGGTTTCTTTCTATCCCAAGAGAAGTATATTCGGGATCTTCTTAATCGTGCTTCTCTCTTCGATCAACAGCCGCTTGAGACTCCTATGGAGCTCAATGTTCACCTTCGACCCATCGATGGTGAACCTCTTGATGATCCTACTCGCTATCGTCATCTTGTTGGGAGTCTTGTTTACCTTGGTGTCACTCGTCCCGACATTTCCTATCCATTCATATCTTGAGTCGATTCGTTTTGCTCCCACTGACTTCACTATAATCATCTTCTTCGTGTTCTACGATATCTTCGTGGAACTATCTCTCGCCGTCTTTTCTTTCCTCGATCCAGCTCCCCGACTTGGACATACTCGATGCTACTTGGGCTAGTGATCCTCCGATCACGGTCTCTTTACGCTTATTGTGTTTTTCTTGGTGGTTCTCTTATTACTTGGAAGACTAAGAAGCGGGCGGCATTTCGTTGCTCAGAAATTTGAGTTGCGGCGATGGCTCTTTTGACATGCAGAGGTTACTTAGCTACGGTGGCTACTTGAGGATTTTGGTGTTTCGTTTCTACACCAACTCCTCTTTATATCGACAATCAGAGCTATTAGCATTGCTCGAGATCCGATGAAGCATGAGCTCACCAAGCATATTGGCGTTGATGCTTCCTACATGAGGACACAGTACAAGATCGGGTTGTGGCTCTTCAATATGTGCCTTGAGCTTCAATTAGCGATTTCTTCACGAAGACACAGACTAGAGCTCAAGATGACTTTTATCTCTCCAAACTCGGTGTTGTTGATCCACCATGAGTTTGAGGGGGTGTTAGATAGTATCTTTGTTACCTTATATCTGAGATTGCTAGTTGCCTTGTATAGAGATTATTTGCCTTGTATAGTTATTGCCTTATATAGGCTTTCTTCTATATCCTCTTGTACGTGTATATATACTGGCCCTTTGGCCTCATGTTGAATACAAGTGCTATTCATAACATGGTCAACAAGTAACCAATACGGAAGACCAAAGCCGCCACGCGCCGAGCAGGTAAAAAAATGAGCATCGACGCCGCGCGGGGAATCAAATGCGGGACGACGAGGTGCTAGCGAGAGCCCTTACCACCGCGCCACACCCCCACACATGTAAGACGAGCGCAACATAACACTTGAGCCTGGCACGGCCGTGAGTCAGACAGGCGACGTGGGCAAACGTGGAGCCGGCCGTACGCACGGATGAGCGTTTTTCTGTCGATGCGCACGACGCGGCGGGTGGAGACGCGGCCACGAGGGCCAGGCGGCGACGTGGACGGCACGGGCGGCGGTGAAAGGTCCGGGATTTATATACGGTAGTATAGTATACACACCCTTTCTCAAAATTTCGATACAGATCAATAAATTGATCGCAAGAGATCTAGTGCCATTAGCACTGAAGCTACACGCCACTGCCCACATAATTTTCAACAGGGAAATACAAGAGTACAATGTTCCATCTATAAAAGACTGCTTTTGGACTAAAGCTACAACTCAAGAGTTACTTTGGTGATTCACAAAAGCTGAACTATCTAATGCATGTCACCTTCAGAGGTAAATATAATGCTGGTTGAAATCACCTACAGTGATGCTAAGTTAGGCCACCCAAAGTGAGGGCTCGACATCAATCTCACTCGATCCATTCTGTTCCACTGTAGTGCAAGATGCATATTCTGGATTGGAGTGCTCACTGGATGGAGTGCTGCCATTGCCGATGGTAATCTGAGAATTAGGATAACTTGCAATGACCTTAGGTGCCTTGTTTGGCCAGCATTCATCATTGTGAAAGCATCCAACAATTGCCTGCAACAAGTATATTAACTTATTAAATGAACTATGGCTTGCTGTTGTCGCTTGTATGTTTCATATAGGCATAGAACAAAGCACACAAGTAGAAGAATGCTGCAGCTTATAGACTAGAAACAAGCACACAAGTAGAAGAATGCTGCAGCTTATAAACTAGAAACAAGCAACTATTATAAATAGGGGTACTAATGGTTTGGGTGGAAATGGGTTGAATGGATTGGTTTTTAGTTTGGATTGGCTTTGGATGGGTCGGAATGGGCAGAGGCCTATAATGGTTTGGTGTGGGTTGGGTTTACAATGCAAACGGTTTGGTTTGGTGTGGATTCTAAATTTTTAGGTTCTAAATGGTTTCAACCCTTGGGGCAAATGTGGTTCAACCCATGGACATGAGCTAGGTGCCTCGCCCCAAACCCTTGCGTCACCCAAACAAATGTCGCCGCCGCCCTCTCCTCTCGGCTCACGTGTACTTTCCACCGCCGCTCTCTCCTACCGGCTTGCTTATGCTTTCGCATCGCTGCCGTCTCTTCTCTGGCTCACCTGCGCTTACTCGCCACAACCCTCTCTTCCTTGGCTCGCCAACCCTTTCCCACCGCCATCCTCTTCTTCCCGACTCTCCTGAGTTTTTTTTTTGTTTTTTTCTTAATTATCTAAATTTTTCTCCTTTTCCCTATTTTAAATTTATGGAATTTCTCGATTTTGTTTGGATTTTTTAAAAAAAATTAGTGGCATTTGTTTTGTCTACTTCATAATTATTTAATTTATTTTGGATTATATTACATTTAGTATTGAAAGAGAATAAATAACTTAGTTGGGGAAAAAAAACCATATTAGGGTTGGGAAAGTGGTATGCAGCCATATTAGAAAAATGGGTTGGTTTGGTTTGGGTTGAAGTGTCATGTGGGTTGGATTGGTTTGGGTCATAAGGAATGATTAGTGGATTGGGTTGGTTTGGGATAGTGTAGCTTGCTGTTATGGTTTGGGTTGGAAATGGGTAGGATTCTAGTCCATTAGAAGGCCTAATTATAGCAGATACTCCTAGTCATTTACTCATCAACATGTTTTCCCACAATAAACATGTAATAAGCTTGAACACTAAAATAACTGTTTGCAATGATTTCCATGAGATGTGGAATTACAATGGATTGAAATGCTTTGCATATTCTAACATCTGAAGGTACCTGAACAGGTGTTTCAGCTCTTAGAGGTCCAGCTATAATGCCACCGATCACAGAACTATCAGAAGAAGCAAGGGTCAGACGTAAGCATCCATGGTCATTAGATGTCAAAATGGATCCAAACAAGTGAATGATTTCTAAAGGACCCTGCAAAAAAGTAATTAAGAGTTATGGTAACCAATTTCTTGTTGGAAGAACATAGCTGTCATATTCACTACAGGAAAGATATCGCTCTATAATCACATATAACACTAAGAACTGAAATATCCCTACATGGCTTCTCACAGAAAACCACCGAGAACTGCAATATCCCCACATGTCTTCTTCAGGTAATTTCACACCTTGATGTCCATTTGTCAAAAAAAAAATCACTCGTTCCCACATTTCTATCTTTGGAATTTCATGCTAGCTATGCCATTTCTGATGCTGAATAAACATTGCAAGAAAAAAGGGGTTAAACCTTGTGCATACAGTTTTTTTAAAGGAACTAAGGTTAAACCTTGTGATTTGAAATGACACCAGATGACTGGAGTAGAGTTGCTTCCTTAACAGCCCCATGCACTGAAAGAACACAGATGGCCTTCCCATTTATCTGTGAGACCGCCATGATCCTTGATATGATATCCTGCACAATCATTTTCATCAAATTTCTTGCCACATTTTGGCGGAGAGGATATAGTAAGTAATCAATCATCGGCCCCCTTATCATAAGATCTATCCAAACAGCACAAGCTTGTGTAACTCATACATATACAGAAGCAGGTTCATTCGGGCAGTCCACAGCAAAGGAAAACCCATGGGCCAAGGCCAACAAAACGTAAATACTGTAGCTAGGCCTTCTATGCAGTGCCCTGGCCCTGTTAGACATTCCCTTCCCAGTTGAGCAGAAGGTTTTGGTTACAGGCCGGTAACCGGAATTCATGGTCTGGTTACCTAGCAAACCGGCCAAAAAAATTCAGTTGGATTTGAACTTTTAATGTTGAAGTTTGGGATAAAACAATGCCACAACACGAAGATAACAGAATAATGCTACCAGTGCAGTAGTTAGCATGTCTAATCGCGAGAGGGGTGTCCTGGGTCTAATCCCCACTAAGCTTGTTTTTATTTTGCTTTAGGCACAAATTATTTCACTTTTTTTTTTAAAAAAATCATTGCCCTGGGTGTGATTCGAGCCTATGACTTCACTCTCACGTCTCCCTATTGTTACCACCGCACTGCCGAAGTTTCACGTAAAACTCATGGTTGCAAAGTTCTTTTATATCCTACTTCCACAATTTGAAATGCAAGCTAAAATTTAGGGTGGTATTTCATCAACTGTAACCAGAGATCTCAGTGACACCCAGTTTTTTTGGCCCCGGTCACCAAAAGTCCAAAACCCTGGTTGAGCAGCAGGTCACAGGTCCATCCAGTAGCTCCAATAAACCGAAACTAATGCTCTGTTGACATGATATCTTCTTTGATAAAAGCCACGAGTCCATCTTCTTCTCTTGAATGAGTTTGGAAGATTATCCTTTCTTTCCTTCTAGAGATACTATCATGCTATGCAGCACTACTTAACTCATGTACATTTTAAATAAAAGTTCAGTTCCGCTGCAATTAGGTACCACCTTTAGCACATTACATGCTCACCCCTATTGTCTGTGTTTGGTTCTCCTACTGGGCTCCTTTGCATCCATGCATTAAACAGTAAGTCATGGTCTCATTTGCATTGAAGCAATAAAAACAAGCCTTTTTAAAAAAGTAGAGATTGCAACCGAGGTCCTATAGCAGCAAGCAAATTGTGACAAGCACGACAAAGTTTTACAATGATCTCTAACTAGGCAACTACCACTAGAGTAATTAGTAATGTCATATACACCACTAAGCCATATCTATAGGCAGCTTCATATTTGAGTCTCTTGAACAAAATTATCACCAGTGTTAATTGAACACGGATATGGGAGTCGGAATCTGACTCGGATTCGGGGTGTTCAATTTAGCAAAAAAAAAAAAAAAATTGGAGACGCGAAATGCTACTCAGAAATGAACACGGGTGTCGGAATCTGACTCATTCGGGGGTGTCTGATCTGGCAAAAAAAATTGATGTGAGAAATGCTACTCAGAAATGGACACAGGTGTCGGAATCCGACCCAGATTTGGTTGTCCAATTCGGTAAAACTTTTTCTGACATGGGTGTCCAAGTAACACTGATTATCACAAACTTGTGAAGCTATGAGAAACAAGAACACATCAAAATTCCACTGCACCTATTTCCACAAGTGCTTACATTCAACAATGTGTCATTCATCGCACTATCTAAAAGAATCACTGCACGAACGAAGAGAGTTGAAAGAGGTAAACGTGCACACACAAACGTATATAAGATAACCATACCTCTCCTGCATCAATTTTGAGGACGTGCGGCTGGAGCCCACCCAGTTGGCCTTGCGCTGTCCACAGAAGAATTTCAGCAAAACACGTAAGTAAACGCTACACAGGCATCCAAGAGTTGGAGTCAGCACGATCGAGAAGCTCACTGTGAGCAGCCAGAGTCGGCGCTTGCGGCGGCGGCGCCCGTGCGGCCGACGAGGGGACGAACCCCGGCGGCGGCGGGAGGCGGTCGCAGTTGCGGGGGCGCCCCCGGCGCCGCCTCTCCGGCTGCGGTGGCGGCAGCGGAGGAGGAGGAGCGGCGGGGAGGGGAGGCGGATCGTCGAGCGGCGGCGGAGGGGCGAGGCGGGTGCGCATGGCCCACACAATGGGGGAAGGGCCCCGCAGGTTGTGGTAGGCGCTGGGCCCCTCCATTGCTGGGGCGGGGGACTTGGGAGGGGGCCTAAAACCCTAGAGCATAGGGGTAGGCGACGATGGCGGAGGGAAGGGGAAGGGGAAGGAAACGATCGCAACGACAGGGTGCGACGTGGGAACCAAATTTTTTTCTGCTCCCCTGGCCCTCGCTCAATGATGTCTACCACGCTCTCACACCACACCAAGTAACGTGTACCAGTCCCATAAAATAACAGTACTGTAGGTGATATGTGTTGTTTCACGGTTCTTTCGCAGCCATAAAGAGGAAATATATTTACAATTTCGTTCGAATAAAAGACAAAGTTAAAAAAAAATCAGACGAGGGAAAAAAAAAAGCTAAAAACTTGCGAGGTGGCAACTCTCTCCGTCTCCTTTTCTTGTTAAAAACAAAAGACAGCTTCTTAGAACTAACTGGCAATATATATGTTCAGATAAGCACGACATGCAGTTGTATGCATAGTTGCTACAAATATTCTCATCCCAGTTTATGGTACCGGCAATCCTACATCCATTACCATTGTATAATTAACGAGACAAGTTGACTGATCGCATGGATAAACAAACGAGAACATAAAAGGAATAGACCGGAGGACAAGATACACAACAAAGTAGAGTAGCAGCAGAGGTCAGCATATGCAAGAGAGGATAAAAACATGAAAGATCGAGCCCATCTCATCTCTCTCGTCTCGACAACGACCGATAAGCAAAGTGCAAAACAGAACGTCTTCCAGTGGGATTGAGTCCGTTCCACCAAAAGCAGAGCGAGCGGCAGAGGAGAATGTCCACTTTACTCTCTTTATACTAAGTGGGGGGTCTATAGTCGTAACTGAACACGGCCAGGCCTGTCTGCTCTACTTTGCAGATGAATCATTCTCGGACATTATACACAACTGAACACGCGGCCATAGTAGGTAAGAATTCCAGCTTTTGATGCTTGCGTGAACCGAGTCAGCTCTGTGATTACCTCACTCTTACACAATTCAACTCCAATTGACCCAGGAGCACTATGGTCTATTGATCACTGCCATCCGAAAGTGCACTGCTGCTTAGCAGAGCAAAGAAGAATGAAGTAGCTGCGAGGAGGAGGATCGAGTGCAAAAGGCTGCTTTTCTTCTTCTCAGACTGTAGACACAAGGCCAAAATCCAAAACCGGATCAAGAACCAAGATGGTCCACCAACCCTCTTTGTCTTTTCTTTAGAATTCATCCATCCATCCATTCCATCTACTAGCAATTGCAATTCTGGCTGCAGCGGCCAACCAACAAACTGCAAGGACAGCAACGTTACAGACAAAGTTGATTTTGCACAACTAACCTCACGAAAACCACAATTTTCCTCCAAGCTGTGCAGTACCAAGCAGTTTAGGTTCAGTATTATTCCTCGTGCATTTCAAAGACTTCAGTAATGTAGCTTTAAAAAAAGCTTAGCAACGTACTGCATCTTAAGCTGTATCGATATCATCATGCATTTCAAACACATTTGCTTCTGCTACTAATCAGCACTGTGGCTTGAGTAATAGTATTCTCAGAATCGATAGGAGAGTAAAAAAAGACAAAATATAAGCCAAAAGTTATTTCGAAAATACTCCCTCCGTTCTTTTTCAGATGTCGCTTTAAAACACGTGCAAGTCAACTTTTCAAATCTTCAACCACTAATACACATAAAAGTATTTAGATCTATCACATGGAAATGATATTACTAGGTTTGTAATAAAGAATACTTTCATGACATTATACTTCTAATCATTTTTATTAACATATAATTTTAAAAATAATGGTCAAAGTGGTGTATTGAAGATAATGACGTGAGAGGTGCTTCCATACTTTTCTTTTTTAAAGTTGCATAAATATTAAATCATGAATGAAAGGTGGATAGTGATTACTTACCCTTTAGTTTGCTTAAGATTTGTACAACTTGTATTACGAGGAAAAGCACTGAAACATCGCTCGATGTTATGCGCAACAGAAACATCTTTTACTGGCAAAGCTCCAACTTTCAGGCTCCGATCTGCCAAGATTTTGAAAAATATTCAGTCAACTCACACGATTCTGCAACGCAACAAACATAAATGAACATCCAAGATCCCACCGACAGTTCGCAATGCCTTTACTCCTAGCTCGTGACCTACTCCATCCATTCAACATTGTTAAAGCAAACCACTATATATACAAACTCCTTGCTACGCCAACTAAAAGACTCCAGAACTAGATGGTGAGTACACAAAACGACTACACAGATCAATGGATAGCAGTGTTAGTTCCAACGCGTCTTCTGTTCAAAACTTCAAAAATGCAGTGTTCATGCTTAGACTTGCAGAGACAAAATAGCATTCAGAATTGCAATGCAGAAAATCAGAATGAACATTGTACTTCAGGAAAGCTGAGTTTAAGTGATATCATATACAGAAGAAATGCCCAACTGTTTTTAGTTATATTCTTTATGTTGGAACATGGAACTGCCTTCTACAAGCTACAAACTTTCTTCTATTTGGCATTTCAACAAATAAATTATGGCCTTGCTGATTCGCTAAAAGCTAAAACTAGAAACTACATGCAACCTCCATCTTTATGAACAAGATAAATTTACCCTTTTTTACCACAAAAAATATGAACATGAAGCCAAATCATGACCGACAATGTTACACACGATGAGAACCACAAGGTTTTATCATTCATCAATTGTTCAGTCCCTATACTCGTCCCATGGGAGAAAAGGGCGGGTCCAGCACAACGGATGGAGGTGCCTTTTCTCTCTTCGACTTCGACTTCTCTTCTGCTGTGACTGCCTCAATTAGGTGCCTCACTTCCTCCTCAAGGAGCATCTTGAGAGAGCTGGAGTACAGCTTGTGCTTGCCCTTCTCAATACTGACGGCCATCGAAGCTTCGGAACAGTGCAACAGAGAAATGCAGACCGAGAATGCTTGTAACACTGATAAACGCGCGTGGAAATCCACCAATAACTGTCCTTTCCCATTGGCCTTCATGCAAAGTGCAGGGAGCTCTTCTTTGCTACCCTGTTTGAACAATGGGCGCACATGACAACTACTCTTGTTTGGAGTAATATCAATATATGGATGAATACATCTGATTTAAGCTATTGATCTACTGCAGAAGCTTAGACTTGTTCCTAAGTTTTAGGGTCAAACAACAGGCTTGCTGCACTCGACCTTTAACATAAGCTTGCAAGGGCCTAAATTTATTGAATTTCTATGCTATAAGGCCAATCAACGAACTTAAAAAGGTATGCCTAAGCTAGGTCATATGGTTAAGAAATGATTTTATAGCTAGAGAGCTAACAAAAATCAAGTGGATCTGAGGATAGTTGCCTTGAGGAGTAAAGCTAATTAATTACTGCTTCTACAAAACATTTTAACCAGTTTTGGGTTATATTTGGGGCAATAAACAAGTATAAAACCCAGTATCCTCAGAAACTAGAAATACACATAGTCCTAGGGAAATAAACTAGTACGCATCAAGATAGGGTTGTATGGTGCACCTGAACCAGGAGCTCCATAGGATGCTTGCTTTCCTTTGTTACAGAGTCGGCCCAGTTATTATCATATGTGTTGCCAAGGACAACAATTGGACAAGCCATGTCCCATCCGCCACAATCACAGCCCCCACCATACCTCCATCTATCTAGCAAGGGTGATGGGCTGGCTTCCTTATCGCTTGGTAAGCCATGCAGCCCACTCGGCGTAACCACTTTGATAGTACCAGGAGCGGAACCATTCTTCAGTTCTTTGGACTTGTCTTTATTAAATGGAATCTGGATTACAGTTGCTGCAATCTCCAAATGAGGATAAAGATCCTCTTCAGACCATGGGCAAGATGTTGATACCTCTGAGTTATTTCTTGCATTATTTTGCTGGTCCAACAGATTAATCCGCTGTTGAGAATCTCCAGAGACTAATTTATCAGCAACACTGCACAATGCCGGTTGATTGGTCTCTGTACAATGAGTCTTCTCCTCGACAGAAAAACTCCGTCTTGCATGAGCAATATCATACAAAACAAACTCGGTGATAACTGAATTATTAAGACCACCATCCATTCCAACTTCAGAGCATAGATAGGAAGAAACCTGCACCTGGCCTACAATTGGAGGTGAACACCAATGTCCATCTTTGGAGGCCCTTCCAGCAGCGCTCGCTCGCTTACCACCACTATGGAAAGTGTAAATCCAGTTCAGTTCATTCCCAGTTTTCCAAGATCTAGCAGAAATGGATTCTTCATGGCCCTCGATAAAGAACTCAAAAACCGGAATACCATTCCTGGAATCCAATTTAAGAAGTGCTTGAAAGTGAGCAGGTGACAAAGCGGCTGTCATACCCTGGATTTCTCCATTTGGTTGGCAATTAGATGCTTGGCTTGTTTCAGTCCTTGAGAAATCACTTAGCAATGATTTGCGGGGTACACAATTTTTCCTGCTAATTGGCATACTAATAGAGTTGGAGTCTTCCTTTTCCATGAGAGATGGGCTTCTAAGAGATTTGGACTTCATGATAGGGTCCAGAATCTTCTTGAAGGGGCTTGATCGAGCTTTACTACTGTTCTCTATGCCATGACGAACACTTTCTGATTGACGGATACCAGCAGAGGTGCTCACCTTTGGTGACATGGACTCAGGCAAATTGCTTACTGAATCCCTCTCCCTCTCACCACAATTACTCTCACTGGGACATACACTGATCTTCTGCTGGCAATTTGCTTCTGTAACTCTACCCAACTCCCCTTCTAGCAAGTGAGCAGCTGCATTTCTGCAGGGGCCTTTTGTGATCTCTTCCTCAAGAGAAATCTCCAAGAAACCATCATCAGCGTCATTTTTCAACAGGGTGCAGTCCAGGCGTGGTTGGTCAAGCTTAAAATTCTTGTCAGGAAGTTCGCGGAATGACAGATCAAGAAAGTCCCTTGATGCTCGATGAATTCTACGAGTTTCCACAGAAGACTTAGCCTCTGACCGCCGATTCTGGTGGGACAAGAGGTAAGCTCCACTTGTGCTAGGCTGAGAGGATGAGTTGACAATCTCAAAGGACAGAAATGCATCCCTGTCAAATGCAGAATCTATTTTCCTTCTGCCCTCCTGGAGTTTTCTTATCCTGCTAATTTCACTAGAGCTCTGGTACATAGAACCACGCTTTCCCACAACACTATCCTCCGCATTTGTCTTGCGGCTTCTTGTAGGCAAGCTCTTACAGTGGAAATTTGGGATGCGGTCCAGGCATAACTCTCCCAAGTTGCCATCTGAACATTTCAACTGATGGAATCTTCTGTCCTGACTGTCACTTTCCCCGTTGATATGGCAAGGGGACTGCAAAATTTTAGGATTTGCTCTCAATCGAGAACGACTCTCGCATTTCAAGCGAACATCTTGCCCCATAGATGAAACCTGGCATGTGGACATAAATGTAAGATTTTTGCTCCACAAATATCTAATACAATACAATTAGTCCCCCTTTCTCTACAGCTACTAATCCATTCAGCGTATGCAGAGTATTGCCACTAGAGGAATGCAATATGCGAATTCCTCAAAAAGATACACACTGTGGGCATAAGAGTGATACTAAAATTGAAGCACCTCTCAAGAAAGAAATGTATTACTACGAGATCAAGAAAAAAGAAGCAAGTGGCATCAGCTCCCAAAATCCAAGCTAAGAACAAACACAAAGGACAATCAATATATGCATCAAAATAGACAGAAAAAGAAAGCAAAAAAGGAAACAAGCGAGCAGCATATGTCACATCCTTGCTCTCTCGAAACTCGAAAGGCAAAAGGGAAAGAAAGGGCGAACGAAGTGCTGAACTCCAAATACCAAATGCCAACAATGTGCTCCAGATAGGAGTTCTCCCCGGGGTTCTGACGAACAAATCAGGCAATGCCCACCAGATCTCACCAAATAGCTAAAAAATACCGACAAGAATGCTTACAACCTGAAAGCATGTTCAGAGAAACTACGAACGTCCCAAATGAATATCTTCTTTTTGCAAAACAAAGCACATCGCCATTTTGAACCCAAGATGAACTAGCAACATTCAGGGAAAAGACGCATCTTTCTTCACGGAAGGCCAAATAAACTCAGATAACCGCACCCAAATCATCTCAACCACATCTGCAGCACCGGGAACACACCAAAATCACACCTTTCCTGCAGAGAAACAGCCCCAAAATCCCACTTCCCCAAATCTCCAGCCAAATACTTCGCGCATACCAAAGAACAGAAATTTCGCAGCTCCTAAGACCACTCCGAAACTAGAACCAAGAACCGCCGTTACCTGGGCAAAACTTGCCGACAATCAGATCAACACGCCAAATGGAAACAGAGACGAGTCTCTTTCCGCTCACCTCCCTCAAGGAGCAAAAGGACAATGGGGACAAAGCGTGTGTAGATTGCTCTCACTACCACTGCTCTTGGCGGCAGCTGAGGTATACTAATGATTTCTCCGTGTAATACCTCCGCATGTTAATGTAATGATCCATCCGTCTATGTTAACCACATGGGTAGCAACTGGACCGTACGGACGTGTGCTGAGAGATGATCATAGATATCTGCGGTATATACGATGGGTCGCCGATAGGGGTAGATATCGAGCTAACTCGATTCGACTCGTTAAACTCGTTACGATAACGAGCCAGCTCGACTCGACTTGTTATCTTAACGAGTTCAAACCTTAGCTCGGCTCGGCTCGACTCGTTAAACTTGTGAGTTGGCTCGTTAAACTCGATATTGCCAATCTGAGAGGAGGATTGCTGTTGAGACTATACAGTATGCTATGTGTTATCATCCTCGCCTCACATATATACAGTTATACTTGCCGACTTGGAGGACTCGTTAAACTCGCGAGTTGGCTCGTTTAACTCGCGAGTTAGCTCATTTAACTCGTTATAGAAACGAGTTCAAATCATAACTCGACTCGACTCATTAAGAAACTAGTTCGAGCCAAGTTTGCGAGTACTCGTTTAACTCATGAGTTTCGAGTTTTTTTTTCACCCCTAGTCGCCGATGACGTCGGTCCTTAATAGAGTGAACGTAATACTCCGATCTATTAATACGAAGATCTATCCATGTAACCCACGTAAAGCAGTGGTGAGATTAATCCAATATTACTCGTCTAAAGTAAGTTATAGCGGTATATAATACCTGCTGGATCTAAATTTTCAGATCAACTATTTTACATAAAATAAGGATAAAAATAATTATAGAGTACTATATATGTAGATCCATCCTCTAATAAAATGAGCTTTGAGCGGATTTTAGATACGCTCCGCACTCTTGGGTGGCGTTTGGTTGGGTGGATGAAGGTGGATGGGATATGGTCGTCCCTAGATTTAGAGCCATCCAATTGTTTGGTTGGATGGATGGACGGGATATGGCTGTCCAGTTTTTTGGAATATTCCTTCGAGATGCTGGACATAGTCATCCCAAAAAAAAGGCCGGACGAACTCATCCAGTCTGTTGTATAAAGAGGTGTACTCGGTCAAATTCAAATTTCGTCGAAGTGTACTCGGTCAAATTCAAATTTTAGTCAAATTTTGTCTGAAAATTCAAATTTTGTAAAAAATTCAAATTTGTTCAAAAATTCAAATTTCGGTAATTTTTTTTCCAGAAGTTCAAATTTTGTCCAAAAAATCAAATTTGGTCAAATTTTCTCCAAAAATTCAAATTTTATCCTAAAATTTCAAACCGAAATTCGAAACCTGTATTACAACTAGTCCATCCATCCTTATCAATCCAACCAAACAAAAAAATAACTCATTCTATCCACATTCTTATCCATCCAACCAAACAAAAAATTGGCTCATCTCTATCCATCCAACCAAACAACTACCTGAATGGTTCCATCCTATGCAAGCTGGATGGCTATATCCCATCTAACCTCATTCAGGCAACCAAACGCACCCTTGGTTGAGCGAAAGCGAAGCAGAGATAGTGACGGGGAATCATAAAATACGAGGGGCTAGTAGCATTTGGAAAAGATTAATTAGCGGTGTGGTAGGATTGGGCAGTGCTTAGTGTCCCTTTTGTCTCGTGGGATCTCCTCCTCCCACCGCTAATCGAGACCACAACCACCAAACGCTGTTTTAGTCGGATTACCCCTTGCCCTTGGCAGACGGAGGAAAGAGGTACTCCCTCCGTGGATAAATACAAAGCCTATAGTTTAAATGATCTCGTTGAAAATATAAAACGTACATGTAGATTTAATGAGTCTTTTCACCTATACTCCTATTTATTCCCTCTCAACCATATTCATTTATTCATTACCACCTACACAAAATATTATCTCTCATCTTCCAAGACAATTAAGAGGATATGTAAGTCATTTCCTCTCACGTCTTTCTCAATTTCTTCACAACCTTAATCCCTGTGCCAAATCAAAATACGTCTTATATTTATCAACGAAGGGAGTAATTGCTAGTACTGGCTAGCATTTGGATGGTAATTTGACGCTGCTGGGAAGATTTACCATTTTACCCTCTTTGGTTGTTTGGGTTACCATGGCTTGCTTACAAACAGCAAACGCAAAATTCGACAACAATATTACTCTGCATGATGACGTTTTAGAATTTTGCACTACAATCAAGGTACGTGTAGAAATAACTAAATCATCCTCCTTCATTAAATCACTTATTACTCTTGGATGGTGTATGTTAATCTATTCTATAATAATAAATAACAATGAGAATAATGAATGATACGGGTATGCAAAGGAAAAAATAATTAAAAATTGTCTCGAATTTGTAGAATAAAATGTATTTAGGAACAAAATTTAAAAGCTAGAATGATATGTATTTAGAAACGGAGGGAGTATATGCATTAGCCTTTGCAAAAGATGATTATATGCATTTACTCCTCCGTTGAGAAATATAGGGCATATTTTAATTTTGTATAAAGAGTAAGAAAATGGTGAAATATAGAAAGGTACAAAAGAAAATAACTTCGTACCTCTTATAATGGTCTTAGAAAGATGAGAGAATGCTTTGTGTAAGTGGTAATAAATAAATAGAGATGAGGGAGAAAATAAATAGAGGTATAAAAACAAAAGTCTCGTTAAATCTACACGCAAACTTTATATTTCTCAACAAAAATTTTTAAACTATAAGTTTTATATTTATCGACGGATCTATTATCAATTTTGTTTTTTCTACCATGGTTGTAGTTTTACCTAGATCTTGCAATCTAATAGTCGGTAATCTTTCTTTAATAGTAGCGTTGGCTCGTGATAGAGCACTCGAGGTCTTAGTGTCAGATACCGACAATTAGTTTCCGGTGCAAAACCATGCATTTTGTTTGTATCCAAACGAAAGCACGCTCAATCACTTGCTTAATTTTCTACCTCATAGAATTTAGTTTTCCAGTACTAGTTTTCTTCATCGTATATAATGTCAAAGTTGAAGTAAAAAAAGCAAAACTCTGGAAGCCCTGTAGTGACTTTGTGGCTAGGAGGAGAAGATAAAAGACTCGGTTGTTGTTGATCTACCGAGCACACCTCTAAACTAAGTTGACGAAAGAAACATGTAGAAGAAAATGCAGTCGTACCATTGGTACGGAAGATCGGAAAGCCATGTTTGAGACTGTAGAGTTGGAGAGATAGAGGAGACAGGAGTGTGCAGTTTGGTCTGCCGTTTCCATCAAAGCAAAGCAAATCGGTGAATCACTTGGCCTTGATGCATGGCAACCTAATGGACGAATTAATGACCGATAGATACAAGTACGTCTGCGTGGTTGTTAAATCAAGTTCCAGACAAGCTACCTACTGCTATTCTATATCCGTTTTGTTAAATCAAATTGGTTAGCTCTACAGGAGCAGGGTCACAAATTTTGTTTTCAAATCATGTCTTCGAGATTCAATAAATTAAAACTAAACAAAAAATAGTTCAAACCATGTTAAAAAATTCTGAATTTTTTTATAGATGATCCTAACCAGGGTTCACAATATCGTTGATAATCACTCGAATATCGCGATTATCGAGCGTATCAAGCCGACTCGGTATCTAAAACCTTTCGGTAAATCGGTGGAATTCAAATTCAAAAAATACGGGAAATTTGGAAAATTTTATGAAAAAGTGCTAATTTTTTTTGTGTGAGGTCATGAGGTAATGCTAATGATTCTGTAAAACTTTCAGATCATTTCAGACCTACGTATTTTTTAAAAAATTCTGAAAGTGCTACTGTTTTTTATTTTCTAGGGCCGCTAAATGAGGTATAATATTTCTGAAATTTTTTGTGTGAGGTCCAATCGCAATGCTAATGATTAATTAAAATTTAAAGATGATGACCAAACATGTATATTTTTTAAAAAATTCAGACAGTGCTATTGTCTTTGTACATGCTCTTCTGTTGTTGATTTTCTAGGGGCAATACATGAAGTCTAATATTTCTGAAAATTTTAATACATGATACTTGGGCACTAATTATGATTTCTTTAAAATTTCAGAGCATTATAAAGCCTGTAAATTTCTTTATAAAAATCTGACAGTATCTCTATTCTTTTTTATTAATTCCTATTTTTGATTTTCCGGAAGCACTAAATGAATTAAAAAAAATTAAAAAATTTTGAGATATTTTATAGAATAATTGGGATTTATTGATTTTTTTTGCAATTTTCCTTGATTTTTTTATATTTTCCTTTAGCGTGCCAAAAATCGAATAAAATCGCTCGAACATCATCAAAAATCGCTAAAACTATGTAAAATTGGTAATTTTTTTGTTTTTTCTCGATGAAGTTTGACTGGCGATTTTAAAAAAAGTTGACTTAGAACTCATACAATTTATACCAATTTTCGATCGGTTTTTACCAATAATCAAAAATCAAAATTTTGATATTTGGAACCCTGGTTCTTACGCATCACTAATGTTCCTATAAAATTTTTAGATGATGATCAAGCTTGAGGAATTTTAAGAAATCCAGACAGTGCTACTATCGTGATAAAAGCCTTACCGGCAAATTTGAACTGAATGAAAAATAGTTCAAAACATTTATTTTTTTTAAAATATTTGTAGATAGTCTTGAAACATCACTAATATTTCCATAAAATTTTCAGATCACCAATCAAGCCTGAGAAATTTTCAAAAATTCTGATAGTTCTATTGTCCTGATAAAAGCCTAACTAGCAAACTTCAACCGAATGAAAATTAGTTCAAATCATGTTAGAAAATTTTTAAATTTTCTGTGGATGGTCCTCACACATCTCTAATTTGTCCATAAATTTTTCTAATGATGATCAAGCCTGAGGAATTTTAGAAAATTCTGACAGTGCTACTGTCCTAATAAAAGCCTGGTTAAGTACATGTATTGCTTCCATATATTTTATTGAGAAACCAAAAATGGTTTAGAATTTTTGAAAATTTTATAGAATGCTTATGAGGTAATTATTAAACTCTCGTAAAAAGTTTGGATCATGATCACACTCGAGCTAATTTATAAAATTTTGACAAATTTACTATCTCATTTATGTTCCTACTATTTTTTATTTTTTAAAGATAACAAATGAAGTTAGATTCTTTTGAAAAAATTTCTGTATGATACTAGATTGCTAAAGATGGTACCATATATTTTTCAGAGTATGATCAAGCTTGTACATTTTTATAAAAATCTAACAGTGTTTCTATTATTTTTATAAAATAACTCAAAAATTCAATTTTTTCAAATATTTTTATGGAAGATGACATTCTTAAAGTGTATTGACGCAAATCCAGTCTTAAAAAGTTGAAATCCGGTCAAAATTGCTTAGATTTTGGCAAAATTTACCGAAATGTTTGAAAATACTGTAGTAAGTTGATTTTTTTAAACAAAATAATTTATTCTGCCAGTATTTGAAATCTCATCTGCGACTGAAATCCGTTCACCGGGATTTTGAACCTTGTACAGAGTACATGCGCGTGTGTAGAATCAAATTTGTTCAACCACGTACTACCCCGTTAGTTGGAATTATAACGGTACGGTGCAAGGACGAATCAGGCTTGTTTTCCTTCTCAACACAACAGTCGTGTATAACTTGGAAATTTTTGAATACAGTACAAAATACTGTCGGAAATTAGAAAACGATACAACATGCTTGCGTATTTACGAAAAACCCTACTATACCCGGAATCTGAAAATCCGTTTAAACATACCCGAGACGCTAGAAACCGGCTAAACTTTTACCGAAATTTGAAATTCCGGGTATGGGGGCTCACCCCATACCCGAATTTCAAAAACGAGTATGGGTGGGGCCCCATACCGGATCCTCATGTTAGGTTAACCCTCAAGATTCCATGCATCTTTGTTAAAAAATATAATTAGTAAAATGGTTAGTAAAAAGTATAATTAGTAAAATGGTTAGTAAAAAGTATAATTAGTAAAATGATTAGTAAAAACTATAAAAAGTATAATTCCCTCCATACTGATTAGAAAATTTCGTAGTCTCCACGTGATTAGCAAAATCGCGTTAGCAAAACCGGGTATGGGGTGGGGCCCCCATACCCGGATCCTCATATTCCGGTTAAGCCATGCATCTCTCTGGCTTTGGCCAAATGGTGGGCCCCTGCATGCACTCCGGTTTTCGCGCTACCGCGTCCTTTGCATTAGGTGCATCCTTCAGGCTCCAGCAAATACATGCATGCATGCATAAAGAAAACGACCCCGGGCTCCAGCAACTGCAGGTGTTAACACGCGACGGCTGCGCAGAATCGGCCCCGGGCTAAATTGATTACACGGGTCACGTTTTTGCTTTATGTCACATTGATCTATCCCATCCCTCCACCGAAAGCACCGACCGAAATTTTATTCTCGTGCGGAAGGGCTTTTTCCCCTGCTATAAGTAACGACTGGCATTAGGCAATGGGCAAGGCAAATAAACCAGAGGTAGAGCGAGAGCATTCGCACCCAGCAGAGAGAGTGAGAATGTAAATTTCGAAGAGGAGAGAGCGAGGAAACCGGGAGGTGGAATTAGATTGGTTAGAAATTTTATGAAATATTAGTATATTATTTTTATGATATTAGTGTAATTAGTACAATGTTAGTAGAAGGATCGTTACATAAAACCATAAAAGACGTAAATAATAATGTGTACTTCATGTGATTGTATTGTAATTAGTAGTAATAAAATAATTGTATTAGTGCATATAATGACAATGCTAGAATAACTACCCGTACATAAAATAACAGAACATGGCATAAATAATGGCATAATTATCAGTGTTAGTATTTTGTAGGAATTTATTCTGAGCTATCTTCATTTTATGAATTAACTAATTCGGGTTCCCCATTTCACAGATACGCTCTAGGAAGGTGATTTTGCAAGTTGGCAGAGGTTTTCTGATCTTCATTACAGCTTCACACAGGTTAATTTTTAATATTCAGGAATATTACTGTGATATTGTTATAATACAACTATAATAAGTAGAATATCAGTACAACTAGTATGACATAAACTATAGCACTAGTAGAACGAATAGTACACGAAAATTTCAGTGTTGGAATAATGTTAAATACATACATTAACAGTGCATAGTTAGTAGTCATGAACGACGTAAATAATAGTGTGTAATTGGTACTACACTTGGACATGTAAATATTTGACTATGGGAAAACAGTCTCGCATGGTTATTTTTTTATGTAGTGCAACATATTGGAGTAAAATTATCCACAATATTATGATATGTAAGATCTTAATAGCAATTTATGAGTACAACTTAACTGTTAATACTTAATACAGAGGTCACAGTAGTGAGCTCATAATAAAATATTAAACGATAATTGAACAAAGCGGAAACGTATGAATTAAATTGGAATATAAATATTTGTAACTTTTCTGGTGTTATTTATTTTAATTAGATTTTACTTGGTTTTTTGCATTTAATGAAAAATGTAATGAAAGAGCATAAGAAAAAGGAAAAAGGTAAAAAGGTAGAAGTAAAAGCTAGAAAATTTACCATGGGACCTTATCTATGCTAGTAAACCAGTGTAATCATCAGGTAAAAATCTTATGCACATGAATGTAAATAAATAAAGTATATAACCACTCTTTTGACTAGAAATAGTAAGGTTAAAATTTAAAGGAAATTGGTCGATATCTATCCGAAGCTAAGAAAATTACCATAGTGTCATGAGTGTATAAAATACCTCTGGTAAATTTTTGATAAATTAATAAGCCCATTTAAGCCTTTTAAAAATTGAAATATAGAGGCCTTAGAAATTTGGAAAATAGAATGTTAGAATTATTATTAAATAAATACTAAAGGTTTAGACTTGAAAATTTTATTGTAGTTCTTTCATATGTATCTGAACCTCCCCAAAAAATTTCAAAAATATATATTATAAAATGAGGCTTAAAATAAATCAAAACCCGAAATGAAAATTCTGGCAAAGGTGCAGTGTCATAATTAATATAAATTCCATATAGGATATTTTGAGCTAAAATTTTACTGAGTGGAAAAAACTTTCACTAGACTTCAGTCAAAAGTTTCATAAAATATGACCATGATCGGATGGCGAATTTAATGGTCATCTCAAGTCATCTGAGTTGAGTCCGTAATGTAAAATCTTGTAGATCCAGATTATGCAAAAATAATTTGAAGATCCAGATTATGGAAAAATAATTTGAAGATCCAGATTATGCGAAAATAATTTGAAGATCCAGATTATGCAAAAATAATTTGAAGATCAATGTTGTGCAACTTTAGAAAATGCAAAGAAACACATGGGTATGAATAATGCCATTTAATAAAATATTTTCAAATAAAGTTAAAGTTGAATAAAATAAATTTTATGGAATCTCAGTCTGCATTTGTTAGTACTAATTGTGTCTTATTTTAAGATTTGGATGGCAAACTCGCTAATTGGGCGACCATAGTTAGGGAGTTAGCGGAAAATTTGGGGCAAAAAGAATCACCCTATACTCATCATTAGGCAAACCATTGTTGGGTTTAAAGTTAGTGCGTGTGCGAGTCACCAAAATGAGAGGCGTCGCGTGCATCATCGCGTCAAGCATCATAACGCTTGTAGGATTGGGCTATAAAAGTAGCAAGTCGCAAGTTGATGAGGAAAATTTGTCAAGTGCATCGGGTAAACATGGATGCATATGTGAGGATGTATGAAAGTCGTGCGACTCACGAAGGGTGGATTGGGACCTAGGAGGCGCGGGACAGGAGAGCAGGCAGGAGTATTTGCGCGCTTTTGTCGAAGGAGTTCAGAGCCGTCCTCGAACCATCTAGTTCGGGAAGTAGTTGCGAGATTGGTTCACCACCGCAGTTTCAATGTATGGTGGTGTATGGGTCCTTTCGAGAGCTCGATACTTGAGCTTTAGTGTTACGTAGTGAAGAACAAAATCATAGGAAAGTGTGGTAGTGGCTATTATGTGAAATAGATTATGTACGTTTATGCAGACTAATATGTATGTGATGTGTCTTGCTATTGTAAGTTTTTTAGTATAATAACATTATAGCCATATTGCTGTCATGCAATTATGAATTTATTAGAATGACAATAATGTGATTCTTTTATTAGTTGAAAATTGGTGTAATATTATTGCGATATATGGAACACTTAAATAATGTTAGTGTCATATTGCTACAGTATTTGTGGGATTAATACAATTATTGCGATGTGTGTGTAACTTAGGCAATATCAGTATAATATTATGACAACATTTGTGGTATTAGTACAATATTAGAATAACTAGTCGACCAATTTTACATCCGGCCCGACGTGCCAACGCTCCCGCCGGCCGCCACTTGTCTGGACCTGCGCCCCACCCTGGGCCCCTCAGCCGCTGCGCCCGGCGGCCACTGCTGCCACGCACGCCACGCCCCCTACGCCAAGGCCGAATTGGGACGGGAATCTCATGGGCGATTATTGGTACATGTCAAATCACCCATGTGATAGCATCAGGCCCCCTATTATTTTTATTGTACTTATTGTAGGTTTTGGTGTTGATGATCAAGTAGCGCATGTACTTATTTCTGGTTGAGGCGCTCAAAGATCCTAAGTTGTAAATTTCAACCAGCGTACATCATGTACGTTGGACCGCTATTTTCGATGCAGTTTGAGAATTATCCTTACTGGCGCACACCATGTACGCGGACCAACTTTTGGGTCCGGCGTTAAGATTTCTTTTCAATCACATTTAACAAGTGTTCATCGGACAAATATAAATTATTTCTTATTTTTTGTCCGACATAAGTTATTTTCACTTCAAATATAATTCTGGTCTATATTAAAATGTCAAAAAAAATAATTCTGATGCAGACCTGAACTCTGGCTATTTTCTCTGCGTGTCATGCAGTCGACCAATTTTCAAGCCGGCCCGACGTGCCCAAGCTCCCGAGGGCCGCCACATGTCTGGACCTGCGTCCCCACCCCCCACCGGCGACCGCGTAATTTTTTCCTCGCTTTCCAGCGGTCGGCGACCGCGTAATTTTTTTTGTTTACTCACATCGGCCTGATGAAGGTCATGGTCCATCACGATTACACAACTCACGAGGAGAAGCAACCCTTTTATACATAAAACCATCTTTGAACATCAAACCATCAAGCACTTCAAAAACATCACCAGTTTGACGATCACTCGGTCATTAATAGATATTATCTTCATCAAATGGTTAACAGTTAACATTTTATCCACAAAAGATACTCAGCAAAAAAACATGTTCACATGACAAATCATAGAGTAATAGCGCAGATTCCAAAACTTTAAAACCTTTCGTGGAGACGACGATAGTGCAATGGTCGTTCTAGAGTGATTAGCAAACCGACGGGCCCAATGCTTACAACTTTTTGGTCGATTTCACAACACTCTACCTCTGACTTCCTCACGCCAATTTGACCACACACGATGGACTTCTACTCTTTTTCTACTCGTTCTCATAAAGGCTTTGTCATACATGTTGGCACATTTCAAGTGACCACTCACGCCTACTTTTGTAAGTCTTGACAATTTGCATGCATGATGCCTTTGTCATCTGACGTTGTTTTGCAATCATGTCAGTATGCTTACTTTCCAACACTTAGTCCATACACCACTCCTTGAGTCTATAAAGGCAAAGCTGCAGTGATATCCACAGCTCCCACTCACACTTATTCACCATGGTGGATCCTCTAGCGAGCATTTTGTGGACACCGATATGAGCAACGTAGCTCTCCATCACACGTTGAAGGTTACGCGTGGTGGGAAGGATGATCCATTCAAGGAGGAGAACCTAAGTAAAGTGGTGTCCAAATTGCAAGAGTGGCGCCGACATTGCGGAGGCAAGCCTTGACAACATCGCTCGAACCTTGTGACCGTCGACGACCAAGGCGCACTTGCAATGGTGGTGTCAAAGGTATTTGAGGTGTGCGAACTAGCCAAGCACCCTTCTTCTCTGAGTTTCTCTACAAGATATTACAAGGTCGATGCTACCCGATCGGTATCAGAGCATATTAAGGTTAGTTATTTCACATTTGTTCACCTTACTAATCTTTTGTGCATTATACATAAGTTCACTACTTCATATGTTAGTCTTACGTGTTAGTCATTCCCGGAGGATGAAGAGTTCTTGAACAAAGCAATCCGAATTCTTAGCGATGCATATGCTCTTCGGTAGGGGTATGATGCCTGGATGGCACAGAAGACGCAAAAGCGGATCTAACAGGAGGGGTAGAGATCGACACAGTACTGCTGCATCAGCAAGTTCAAGAGGACGTGCAACCACCACCGGAGGGGGGCATGCTTGTAACTACGCAAATGGCGATGATGATGATGATGACGATTTCATTTCACCTCCACCTTGGCGTTCAAGCAATATCGGAAGAGGCCGTTCAAGCACCACCGGAGGGGAGCATGCTCCTAACTATGCAAATGACGATGATGATGACGATTTCGTTTCACCTCCGCCTTGGCGTTCAAGCACCACCGGAGGGGGGCTTGCTCCTAACTATGCAAATGACGACGACGATGATGATGATGATTTCGTTTCACCTCCACCTTAGCGTTCAAACACTATCGAAAGAGGCCGTTGAAATATGAATGTATCAAACTTTGTATCTCAGTTTAATAATTGGAGCTCATAGGTTGCAGCGATTTTTCGAATAAACTCGATGCGAAATACTTCCACAAAAATAAAATTTCCTCCCAAAAAAATACTGTGCATTAAGTCCGGTTAATTTTTGAAATTTCATGAAGACCATATTTTCGATTACACTAAAAAATTTGAATTTTTTACTGTTCTAGCCCGGCGCGTATAATTTTCCTCGCGATTAATTAATTGCGAAAAAAATATAAGCAACGAGGCCAAAAAGGTAAAAATTTCCTGCCCCTGCATACGACTCCGCCTCTCGCCATTGCCCCGGTCCCCCAGCGCCCGCGCTGCAGCCTGGCGGCAGGGAATCTCACGGGCGATCATCAAAATGTTGTGATTTTCATATAAAACTCGCTACCAAAATAACCCTAAAAACAAACCTTATGTAAAATAGCTTAGAAATGATATTTAGGACATGTACTACTGTATTATAGAAAAATATTTTATTTACCACTTGTCATTCATCAAAATCCTATTAATATAAAACCCTTAAGTGATAAGGTAATTCATACACTCATCAGAGCTGCATGACCTGTCACCCATCATCATAAAAGTTGCACGACTTGTCACCCATCATCATAAAAGCTGCACGACCTGTCACTACACATCATTAAAGTTGCACGACCAGTTATGTCCCCATACCCGAAATTTCATGTTTCGGTAAAGGCTAGGCGACAGGCTACATGCAAGTAATTTGGATGGTGGTGGCAGGCAATCTCACGGCCGATCATCGCGCGCCGAAAGCACCGACCGAACGAGTACCTGTGAGCTGCGCCCTTCCTTTCCCTTGCTATAAATCTTTCGCGATGGCATTGCAACGTTCACGACAGCATACAGCGTGAAGGCAAGGCAAGGCAACCAGAGAGCCCGAAGACGAGATATTAGTTCGTTGGTGTTCATAGTTTCTTGAAATTTTCACAAAGTTTTAATTTTTTTATTTATCTCATTCGGGATTCTAATATTGCGGGTAATCTTGTAAAGATTCATTGGTACATTGCTCGACTTTATTGATCTTTAGTACATTTTAGGAAGGTTAGTTAGAAATCATCATTAGTGTATATTATTTTTGTGTTATTAAGGTATTTAGTACATTAATAGTGCGATATTTACTACTGAGATGGACGTGCCTTTTAAAATTTATTTGGAGAACGGCTCGTAGTCTTGCGGGAGAGTGGTGAGCATTGATAAGCTGTCGCACATAGATAGCACAATAGCCACCCGAACGAACTCGCCACTCAAATCACATGTCATTGCTCTCTGCGTGTGAATCTTGAGACGCATGAGTTCGTTCGATGGGGTTCGCCCACGGGTTGTCCCCAACGACCCGATGGTTGTGTACACGCTCTTCCGCTTACGGAATGAAAGCGCGTGGGCTTTGTATGTCCATAAGCGGGTGAAGAGAATTTTGAGATAGGAGTATACGTGGAGATATTGCCACGGCACCAGCCCGTAGAGGAGGCCTCTACCTCCGAGCGAAGAGAACATGACATATCACATGCACCACCCGAACCAAAGCAATTGTAGAGGAGGGGGCATCGGGGAGGTGAAGAAGAAGATGAAGCGGCGGAGGTGGATGGGGAATGCATGGATGATGAAGACGGCAGGCGGGGATGAAGAAGCGGCGGACAATGATGACCCAACACCGGCTATACATTACTTGGGCCATCGGTCGGTGGATTGTACCCTCACGGATTACAGTAACATATCCGCGTGGGGGTACTCCCAGAACGATGTCCAAACCGGACAACGGTTCCGTAACAAGCTGGAGGCAATTCACTTTCTTAGCAACTATGCCGTCATGACAAGGCGGAGCACACTGCGTCTCGGTCGAGCCCTCCTCGTCGAGGTTAGGTGCCGGCAATGCGGATTGTCCCTTCTTTATACGGGTTCACAGACCCAAGCATGAAGACTACTTCGTCATAAGTAGAAATAGGCCTCATACGTGCACGGAGGAGTCCGTAAGAAACATGAACCGACTTGTGGATGCGAGGTTTGTAGCCCAGATCCTCGTGTCCATCGTTGGAAGCGACATAGGGATGACTCCCCGAAAAATTATGGAGGAGGTCCAGGCTAAAACTGGGATGGTCATCACGTACCATACGGCTTGGAGAGCGAAGCAGAAGGCATTGAAGATGCTTTTTGGGGGATTCGAGGAGTCTTTCAACTATGCCCCTAGGTTGCTACAGAAGATCGCCATGACGAACCCGGGCACTCAGTTCGCAGTGGCCGATGAGCCCGTCATACTAGAAGATGGGTCCGTCAGCTCGGCGGACCGGTACCTAATTAGGATATTCTGGTCATTCGGTCAATGCATCGAAGCATTCAGGTATTGTAGACCAGTCATATGCGTGGGCGGACATTCTCGAGTGGGAAGTTCCACGGACGCCGATCGCACTCACTGGCGATGCAAATAACCAAATCCTCCCGGTGGCGTTCGCTCTCGTTGAGAGCGAGAACAATGACAGCTGGTTGTGGTTCCTAACTCTACTCAAGAGCCGGGTCGTCGGTACCCGGGAGCACGTATGCGTTGTCTCGGACAGGAACAAAGGCCTCCTCCACGCGTTGGATGTCATGCACGACAGCACGTCCTCCGAGACTAGCTGGCCCGATGTTGAGAGAAGATGGTGCATGCGCCACCTTGGTGCGAACCTGTACACAAGGTACAAGAACAAAGTCCTGGTCAAGAGATTCTAAGCTATGTGCCTGCAGAACCAAGCACACAAGTTCAACGCGATATGGACGCAGCTGCACGAGACCACACGAAAGATGATGGAAGACGACCAATCCCAGGAGCTGCAACTCCGTTCGCAAATGGTGGAAGGGCAGACCGTGGTTTCTCGAACTCGACCCACCTTCAGCCGGTGGATCGCGGGGAAGCCAGCAGAGCGGTAGGCGCTACTCCACGACACGAACGGAGCGAGGTATGGACGAACCATAACGCAAATCATTTCACCTCCTTGTATTCACTTCCATACAAGCTGACATACACCATCATAGGTACAACGTGATGACAACGAACATAGCGGAGGCATTCAACAACGTCTGAAGGGTGTGCGCGCTCTTCCGTTGTGTTCAATCATTGAGCTCACATTCTATCGGGCGGTGATTACTTCGAGATCGCGATAGCGCGCCGAGGCGTGCATCACCACGTACGCTCCCAGAGTGGAGAAGATGCTCGCGGAGAGAAGGAAGAAGGCGCACTTCCACCGCACAAGGATTTATGACTTGGGAGCGAATAAATTTGAGGTCATGTGCAAGCGCGGACATGCATCCGGGTATCTCGCGGGGACACCGTGCAATGATGTCGACTAGAGGCGAGCAAGTGATGTGCACGTGCAACAACCCGAAGCTTCAACACATTCCGTGCTCCCATCTGCTCGCCGCATGTCGCGACATGGGTGGGAACGATGCATCACAGTTCATCTCGCCTTACTACACCGCGCATGCTTTGAAGAACACATGGCGTCCAAAGATGAGTTCGTTCACAATCGGAGCAAACTACAAGATTATGGAAGGCCCAACCTGGAAACCATATCCCGCGACTAGACGCACACAACATGGGAGGCCACGGGGCACCAGATTGCAAGGTGACATGGACGCGGCTGATGCGGTGGACGGTTTGCGAAAATGCAAGTTATGTAAACAACTGGACACGATCAGTAGGAGGTGCCCCAATCCACCCAATATGTAGTCATTTGGCTTTGATTATGTGTGAAATGTTCTCTGTCCCCCAATGTATCATGTTTAATCACTCTTGTGTTGCCAAATTTGAAATAAATCGATGCCAGCTTTCTCTTAAGTTGTTTTTTCTAATTTATTTTATCTACTAGTTTTGTCAAATCACTCATGTGTTGTCATCTTCGTAATACAGTGACGCTAGTTTCTCTTAAGCTGTCGAAATTTTTTATTGTACCTCACAGTCATGTCAAATCACCCTTGTGTTGTCCGTCTGCATGCTTTCTCAGAGTGGACGATTAGACGATGCACGCCACGGCTTTCGACAGAGGGTGACAGGTCGTGCAGCTTTAGACAGAGGGTGACACGTCGTGCAGCTTTCGACAGAGGGTGACACGTCGTGCAGCCTTTGATAGAGGGTGACAGGTCGTGCAGCTTTTCTCAGAGGGTGACAAGTCGTGCAGCTTTGATGATGGGTGACACGTCATGCAGCTTTGATGATGGGTTATTGCACTAGTGGAAATTAGAAGCAGAGCAATGTGTACATTAAATATTTTTCGGAATATACTAGTGCATATATGAAAGATCAAATGTGGTCCATCGTTTATAAAAATCCCATTTAGACATGATATTTTACGGGCCGCCGAAAGGGCTAAAAAACATGACATGAGTTGTTGTCGACTATAATACTTAGGGTTATTGCACTAGTGGAAATTAGATGCAAAGCAAGGTGTAAATTAAATATTTTTCCAGCATATGCTAGTGCATATATCAAAAATTAAATGTGGTCCATTGTTCATAAAAATTCCATTTACACATGATATTTTACAGGCCGCCGAAAGGGCTAAAAAACATAACATGAGTTGTTGTCGACTATAAAAATTCTATTTACACATGATATTTTACACGCCTCCGTGTAGTCTCAGAATCACACTCTCTCTGCTCTTCCTCTCCGACCATCGTTTTGCAATTTCTAAAAAATATAATTCTTCAGATAATTTCAAATTATTGATTGCCCGAACTTTTATTGGATACATTTATCAGTACCTAAATTCAATGACAGTTGCCCAGCCACTTCCTCCAAAAGAAGTGTTTTAAATATCTTTACAAATTTGGATTGCATTTGTTCAATGCAATAACGCGATTTTGCGAATCACGTGGAGACTACGAAATTTTCTAATTAGTATGGAGGGAATTATACTTTTTATAGTTTTTACTAATCATTTTACTAATTATACTTTTTACTAACCATTTTACTAATTATACTTTTTACTAATAATTTTACTAATTATACTTTTTACTAACCATTTTACTAATTATACTTTTTACTAATCATTTTACTAATTATATTTTTTTAACAGCATGCATGGAATTTGAGGGTTAACCGAAACATGAGGATCCGGGTATGGGGCCCCATACCCGGTTTTTGAAATTCCGGGTATGGGATGAGCCCCCATACCCAAAATTTCAAATTTCGGTAAAAGTTTAGCCGGTTTCTGGCGTCTCGGGTATGTTTAAACGGATTTTCAGATTCTGGGTATGGTAGGGTTTTTCGTAAATACGCAAACATGTTGTATCGTTTTCTAATTTTCGACAGTATTTTGTACTGTATTAAAAAATTTCCGTATAACTTAGGTAACCAGTACGCATCGATCGTCCTTTTTTTTTCTCTACGAGGAGCATCAATCATCGTTGGAGGCTTAAGCAATTTTCTTCTAAACAAGTTGCTCGTTCGGTTACGGCTTGCAAACGAACAACACACGATGCATTTGCATTGCGTGGAGAAAGAAAGAAAAAACAACGCAGTGGTTCGCTCCATAAGAATGTCTTTGTTTAATAGCGGACATCGTCATCTAATTGGGATTTAGGGTCTGTTTAGTTCGCGGCTAAACTTTACTATATTTTGCTATGTCTTAAATTAGACAAATCTGATCGAGTTAAACCTCCGTTTGATTTATAGACACACCTATGGAAAGGTTTCTTCTTATCATCTAGATCCCACGTGTTATTGACTCAAAAAAAATGTATCAAAATTTATTTTTTTAGCCAAAGTGTAGCTTCAATTTTGATAATATAACATTAGACAAGTTTAATAAAAAAACTATAGCTAAACTTAACAATTTTAGTATATAAATCAAATAGTCCTTAGCTATTACTGAGCTCAGCGAGGGCAGGGGTAAATTTCCGTGGACTAGAATATCTTAAGGTCTGTTTGTTTTAGCTTTTGATTCTGGATTCTAGCCTCAAAAGTAGAATAAAAAACAAACAACCTAATTGTAGAATCTGATTCTCACAATCCATCCTATCCATATACACTAGAATCTACAATCCACTTTATATGTGTTTTTGGATTCTAATTTTTAGAAAATCAGTTTCTCTACAATCACAATCCATAATCAGCTTCTAGAGAATCCAAAGCTGAAACAAAAATGCCTTTATTCTCTTGAAGAGCCAGGCGAGATAGTACGCTGGACAGGTGTCCTCCGATCCGATGTGAGTGCAAGGCCTCCACTCCATCCATGCCTACTTTCACTAGCCTTGCCTGCCTGCCACCTTTAGTTTCTTTTCTTTTTTCTCTTCTTATATCTCCCTCATCCTTTGCTTTGCCGTGCTGCCTCGTGTTCCCCGCACCTATGCCCTTTTTGTTTCCGAGCCCTACTCGTCTTGTTTACTGCTATTTCATTTTTCTATCTATAAATGAATATATATCATGACATGCCATTGTATATTTGTATGTCATGTCTCTTTGATACAATAAGTAATTACTATTTATTATTCATTAATGTTTAATATTTATATAATTTTTTAAAAAAGAGATACGTAGAAGCGTCTCTCGTATATTACTCATCTTAATTATATCTTTAAATGATATATCATACTCTAATATATGGTAATAAATATCACTGAAAGTAGCTAAAAGAAAATAGTATAGAAAAATTATCTTAAAATTGTAGGATGATATATATTTAGAAACAAAAATTTGAAATCTAAATTGGCATGTATTCGTCCGGGGGAGTAGTATATTACTCAAACTCATCATCATCATCATCATCAGCAGCAGCAGCAGCAGCCGCCGCCGCCATCGGATGCAAAGCGCTAGCTGTTGGGCCTCCCGACACTAATGATTCCACCGTTTACGTATGCCTCAATCAACCTGCAAATTTCCCCCCTTCCCCCCTGCATTGCTGACCATCTCCAATCATTAGGCCTGCCCTGCCATGGCGCCATCCGCCTGCAAAATTCTACTAGTACTCCTCCTCCAGGACGACAATCAGTTCCTGTCCGTCAGTGCTCCGTTTTGTTAAAAGCTCAATCGTGATTGGTTATACTTTCCTTCTTCCTCTGTTCCTTTACAACTTCTCTGATGAGCCTAGCTAATAATATACGACGACGACGGAACCTCTCCTCTACTTGTTTTAGCTTGCATTTCTCAGTAAATGGAGGCTGGCTTTGCATAAGATTGGAATATTACTCTCACCGTTGATAGGCTATACCGTAACTACAAAAGCTACTAACAAAACCAGTCAAGAGAATGTGGAGAAGACAAGTGCTTCCACGGAAAGAATAGGGTTATAATACTGTCTTTTTGTAGCTAGAGATATCTCAAGGTTACATGACATGACACAACACTAGATGTCTAGACATGATTTTCTTTTTCTAGAAAAGTTGGAAAAGGAAAGAGATTAGTGACTAAACGGCATCTTTGGGTGAGTTGGGTCCCTTCCATTCCAACTGAGCTACTTTTGTCCCTCCCCTTCCCTTTCGTTTTGCAAAAGAGTGTTTAATAATTAACACTTGAATCGCGTTCGTGTTCTCTTGAAACTGACGAACAACACAAATAAATAGTGGTTAACTGTGAAAATTACTATTCACACAAATTTTGTCTTTTCCCTGCCTCCCAAATGCAATCAAGTTTGATGTTGAAATTTTACATGGACGTACTATCAGAAACATGTCAAATATTTCTTATGCTTAGTTGTTTCTTCCAAGTAACTTCGCATTCCTACTAACATTTGTGTCAATGAACTAATAATTGTCTTTGATTCACTAAGAATATGTAGATGGACTTAGATCACAACTACACGAGCAAGAAGAAAGACATTAGTGCTGTGGAAAAAACAAATGCTGTCAAAGTTAACCGTATACTTTGATAAAAACAATATAAACATATCTATGTATTTGTACTCTTGAGTTTGTTTGCTTTCGATTGATTCTACTATCTTCCTTTAATTGTTGACACATATTGTATGACTTAGAATACCCTTACCACTCTTTAATTGGTGACAACTTTTGTTGGGACTTGTACCCTTACAAACGCTCAACTAAACCCTTTTTGTTTTGTGGGTCTCTTGGGGCGGTGTTGTCTCATTATTCACCCCGATTAGTGTTAATTCAACATTCTTATTACAAAAACTTGGTGATTATATTTCTCTAGACATTGAGCTTTGCATCCTTCACGAATTGTGATTTTTGAAATCACATCCATTAATTAAAGTAAGATTGAGGTTGAAAAGCCAGAACCACACTACTCACAGACTTCAGACTCCAAAAGCTAAAGTACATACAAAGCTGAAGTAAGACATAATTCCTGCTGCGAATATCTCTGGTCAGACAGACATATAACAGTATGCCACGTAGATCTTTACAGATAGTTTACCAAAACTATATACGCAGCTATTTGGGAAGAATCTGGTTTATTTACCACCTTTGTACATGCATGCTGCTTCTTGTGTACCTTACCTACTTAAGGGAACTGCACTAAAACAGTCCCTCACCTCATCACTTAATTCTACTTTACTCGATCGAAGAACTCCGCTCAAGCGCATCAAATTGACCAGCTCCGAAGCTATTCACATTGAATAGACCTGACAAGTTGTTCGTCACATAGCATGTACCTCGAAGTGGGACTGCGCTATTGAGGTATAATGCACACCATCTTTAATCGTTATAAATATCTCGATTGCTTGCAATATCATCCTTGAACAATTCACAACCAGCTCAACCAATCTTTGCTTGTTCACCTTTAGAGCTAGGCCAGCCATTATCTGGACATCTACTGCCGTTGTGGCCCTTAGTCTTGGCAACCAGTCGCTTGTGAACCAAATTTTGCACTGACATCACATCCTGCATGCTGTCATGGAGCTGCTTGCATAATTCGTCAAGAGCTAGCATGGGGAATGGCTCCTCAATAAGAACACCAACCTGAGAGATACTAGTGATATAGTGTTAGTGGTATAATACACGCAAGACAGGGGATACAAGTAACTGATGAAGCAAGTTCGAAGCACTACAAAACAAACAGACAAAGCAGGAAGTGTTAGATTCGTTTTCTGTTTTAAATATCCTCAGGCATCAAAATTCTATGAGTGTCCTAAAATTTTTATTTATTAGGATCCGGATTTATCTGTAAAGATTTAAGAGAAGCATCTGTTAGCTAATTGCTGAGCGTGCACATACCAACTAACCCAAAACAGAATTACTAGATTCTCCAGCAAGACAGCCTTCTGCAGCTATCTTCCTATCAAACTCCAAAGACCAACCACAAGATGGATTGTGACTAATTTTGGACTGATAAAAAATTAGGGTACAAATAAGATCAAGCAAAACTACCTTCATTGAGGTATCGTATCCTAACCCCACTAAAACTATTGATGTCCCCAAGTTCAAGAGGGAATTTGCGTCACCATTCAGGAATGAGCCAACGGTTGCCCTTAAACTTTTGGTCAATAAATGTTTGCAGCTGCTAGCTAACAATAATACCATGATTTTTGAACAATACGAAATGGAAGCACATTTGTGGGTTGAAAAGAAGTAGAAACTTACTTCCTCAATGCAGAATAAAGAGGCAGCACTGATAAAAGTAGCCGGAACGACTGTCCATTTACATTCATCCCAGAGTATCACCGGAAGTGTAAGATGCCACAGAACAAGAAATCTTGAAGTAAGTCTAGTGTATGACAGAGGAATAGGAATACCAATGAGCTGCTCACAAACACCAATTCCTTCAAGAAAACAAGACAGTTTAGACTCCTACAGTCAAGAGAATAAATAGCATTAGGTTAAAAATTACATTATGTCTTTAGAATTGAAGGCTTTGCAGACCAATCGGTCGCCAACTAGAGAACAGAAGACAGTCGCTTGATACATCTAACATAAATGACGACAAAAGTGCTGCCCAGATATTTAAGAACCACCTACCAAGCACAGAGTTGCAAATATGAAGACAGAACAGTTACCATGATGCTCCGCTTATGTTCCTCCAAATCCAACATCTGAAGACCCTGCGAAATGAATTCAATAATACAACGAGGGCGATGGTTTGATCTCAGAACAACATTCAAGTCATCTTCTGCGAGCAAATCCTGAAGGTCCTTTTTTATGTCCGAATCACTAATTATATGGCACTGAAACAAAAGCATCAATTGTAACATTAATTGCAGTACAAAGGAGTGAAAACAAACTGCAACAGCTATAATTTCAGAGTTGTCAATTACTAGTTTATACTACAAAATATAATCTGAAGCATGTGCAAGAGCGAAATAATAATCGGAGGAAGCACCTATTTAACATTCCATAAAGGCATGCCCATGAATCTAGCCCATCAATTTTGTGAAGGACATGATCCATTGCAAGTACATGCACATCAATGAAAGCAAATCGAATTATACAAGGGTATGGTACAAAACATAGAACTTGAATGAGCGAAATAATAGCAGTTCCAGAGCAGTCTTTACTAAACCTGTAACAATTTCAGTAAAACCATGCTGCCTTACATGACATGTTTCCTAGACCCACATTCACTGCAAGCAAAGCTTTTCGCAGGACAAGGATAAAGAACGGCATAAGCCAATTTAACCTACAAGTGGTACTTGTCCTTTTGATTCATGGCGTCTTAATAAGATCCATTGAAAGGCAATTCACTCGCGGTGCCATCAAGACTTAATAATAATTCCACTATACATGCTTTTGTTCCATTCTACAATAATATACTCCAGCTAGCAGTCCAGTCTCGTGCACATGTAGGCGCAGGAGTAGACACACCAGCATGACCTTGTGCACACGCACGCGCATGGCACCTCGGCGAGGCATACAACAATAATGTAAATGCAGTGGTCTCAGTAGTCAGCACTGCTTCTCTCACCTTGAGCGCAACCGGGAAGGCCAGGATGTAGTTGACGAGCGCGCCCCTCCCCGGGTGTTCACCTTCTCCTCCATAATGCATGACCATCCCGGCGAGCTCAGCCGCGCCGGCGATCACGCGCATCCAGGCTTTTCGGCCCTCATCGAAGCGCGCGTAGGACGCCTCGGTGCCAAAGACGAGGAGGAGCGCGAGGGCGGGGGCTGTGAGCTGGTAGGGGAGCGCGGAGGCGGTGAGCGCGTAGGCGGGGAGGAGGGTGTTGTAGGCGGCGATAGCGGCGGCGAAGGCGGTGAAGGCGGAGACGGGGGGCACGAGGGAGAGGATGACGCGGGAGGAGAGGGAGGAGAGGAGGTGGCGCAGATGGCGGCGAGAGCTGCGGTGCTCCCGCCACTCGGCGTGGGTGTAAAGCGGGCGGCGGTCGCGGACGCGGCGCTCCTTGACGGCGTCCGCCCAGTCGGGCGCGGCGGAGAGGAGGGAGAGCAGCGAGTTGGTGCGGTTCGGTGGGGCTGGGGATTTGGTCTGGTCGGGGAAGCAGCGGGCGACGTAGCCGGGCTTGGTCGGGTGGGGGACGGAGGGTTTGGGCGCCGCCGCCATGGCCCAGCGGCAGCGCTGCGCGAGGAGGGCTATGCCCAGGTCCAGCTCAGCTGTCAGCTCAGGCCATTGGTGGAGTGGAGTGGAGTTTGTGGCGGAGGAACGGATGTGGCGAGCGCTTCGTGGTGGATGACAGGTGGGGACAAGTTTAATTACAGGTGATTGGAAGAAGAGGAGGAATGAGCAGCAGCCTAGCCTGTAAGCTTTCCAATGGGAAAGACAAACCTAAGTTCAAAATCCCAGCGAAATTTCGATCGAACAAATTTTTTTCAAAAAAAATCAAATTGCTTCAGTTTTTTCAGACATTTTGACGAATTTTCCCTAAATCTCGGTATTTTTAACCGGATTTGGGTCAGTACCTATTAAAAATGTCATCTTCCACGAAAATATCTGATAAACTGATTTTTTAAGACATTTTATAAAAATAACTGAAGAATTATCAGTTTTTTAAAAATGTACAAGCTTGATCATGCTATGAAGAATTTATGGTAGCATCTTTAGCAGTCTAGGATCGTTCAGAAAATTTTCGAAAATAATTGAACTTCATTTATTATGTTTAAAAAAATGAAAAAAAGAAGGAACATAAATGAGACATTAACAATGTCAAATTTTATAAATTCGCTCAAGTGTGATCATGATCCAAAATTTTTAGGAGAGATTAAGCATAGCCTCAACACCCTTCTCTAAAAGTTTCAAAATTTCTAAACCTTTTTTGGTTGCTAAATCAAATCTATGGAAGCAATATATATAGCATTGTAAGGCTTTTTATTAGGAAAGTAGCACTGTCACAATTTTTGAAAATTCCTCCGGCTTGATCATCATATGAAAATTTTATTGGAACATTAGTGATGCTTCAGGACCATCCACAAAAAATTTCAAAATTTTCTAACATCGTTTCAACTGTTTTTCACTAGGTTGAATTTTGCTGAGATTTTCGCAATTTTGACCGAAATTTCGAAAATTTCGGATTTCAAATTTGCTTTTAAAAATTTGACCGGATCTCATCTGAAATTATGAGATTTCGTCCATCGCCAAGATGTAAACTGAAAACAAAATTTCAAATCCTAAGACCAACAAATGTGAACACACAGCAGCTTCTAGCCAGAATATGCTAGTCTGACGAGGGGTCGCATAGCACAAGGGATGCGGGGTGTGATGTTCGTAGCAAAGAAAGGGTTCAGGTGCAGTCTAAGAGGAGGACTGCGACTTAAATGATTCCCATCCGTTTGGACCATCGGATCAAGACAACGAACAATTCGAATCGCCAAACAATGTCAAGTTATAGTGTTTTGCTACGGCGCCTGAAAAATCAGTCCCACTGAGACTGCACTGTGCTCGTAGCAGGCGCGTTAATGATTTGACATCAAACAAGTCTCCTTCCATTGCTGAGAAACTAGTACAAAGTTTGTTGAATCGAAGGAATTACATTCGAAGCAATAGGGCCCCACTCCGTGAAGATCCATAGCAAACAAACCAATGGTTGTGATTGCTTAACAATCATCAAATCATTTTAAAAAGAAAATGATTGTCAAAGGTTAAGAATTGAGTCTGACCAAATTCTCGACAAACTCAGAAATGTTCCGTGGCTAATAGACATTGGTGCAAGTTAATCAAGTGCAAAACAGACTAAGGAGCAAGTACCCAAGCTTACATTGAAACTATGTGTCCAATGATAATCCAATTTATGCTTGCTACTAATAGCTGCTCCAACATTGCAGGTCATCCGAAATTGAAGAAAAGAGGTCACCTAAAGAGAAGGATAGAGTTCGTTAATAAAAGGTGTTCTCTGGTGTCACTATTCAAATTTGACTCTTATTTTACAACTTGTGTTGAATTAGCAGGCTTAAGGTCACTCGATGATGGGAGATCAAACCAAATGATAGTATTGCTAAGACTGTGATAAGATTACTTAACTAAGGAAAGACTGTAATAAGATTATAACTAGGGGAACACTGAGTTTTTGTTGACTTTGATAGTGTTTGTTAGATTGTTACTTTGTTTGTCTTTTTGAAACTGGATTATCTTTAGTCACATTTCATTTTCTAAATATTGTGCGTGCTTATGTGTTCAATCACGTATAACACCATTTCTTCTCGGCTGCTCTCCTATTTTCTAGTATTGTAAGACTTCCATTGTTGTTATCTATTCTATAAATTAGTATTAGTATTAATTCTGTACGTGTTGTGCATATCTTCATGCGGCCTACCTCATATTACTGCCTATCAATGCAGCAGGGAATTGAAATGCACTAGACTGTGTAACGTGGTTGTTCTAGTTGCCGTTTTGTTTGCAGGAGATGTTTATGATCAAAGCATCAACGTGTTTGTAATCGATGCTACATGCTCCGCACTCTTATTAACCGTGTATGTTCAATGACCCTAGATCACACCGGGAGGCAGAAGACGGCGGCGCAATTACTGTGAGGCTAGGAGGGTACTGGCACAACAAATAACTCAGGCACACTGTGATAAACTGAGTGCTAATGGAATTATTTAAAGGCAACATATGTAGCGAATGAAGTCTTATAAGTCAACGGATAAAAAGGCTAATCCGAAATCTATGCTACCATATATATATCTAGCCTTGACACATGACATATAAATGATATTGAACAAACCTAGAAAGACTCCGAAGAACAGAGAGACAAAAACCTACATCTCAGCGAAGGGTTCTTGGCATGAAGAGAGGAGTGATCACGGTCTTAGAGATGGGAAACGTATAGATCAGAGATATTGAAGCAGCTGAGAAGGGTGCTTGAAAAATAGTCCTATCTTCAGGTGCTGACAGCTCGTATGCAATGCAACGTAAACGGGTGCTGATAGCCTTAGCAACGGAGAATACATGACCAACATGTATGAATCCTAGGATGTACTAATTCCATCAAGTCCCTGGGCCTGGGGGGCAAGTCGTCATACTTGTAACTTCTGGTATAAAGGTAGAGAATATAATAATCCTTCGGATCAAGGAAGAATATAATGTATAATTTTCTAACAGGTCAGCACATTCATTCTGAAATTGATGACTCTAAATATCCAGGTCAGTGCGCGCGCGAGCGGGTGGGTGTTTTTTTGAGAAGGGCTTCCATGCTTCTTTTTTTTCACAGTTGCACAAATATTAAAGCATAAATAAAGAGTAGATGGTGATTACTTACCCCTTTGCTTACTTCAAGATTTATGCAACTTGTATTAGGAGGGAAAACATTGAAGCACTGCTCGTTTTTTGTGTGTGTGTGGGGGGGTGGCAATAGAGAACCAAAACGTGGTCTATATTGCCTAATTTTTCCAAAAGGAAAAAAGGAAATGTAAATAGTGTGCTGGGAGGAGGGTATGAACTATGAATATAATGGAAGTGCAAAGTAGAAAAATGCTGCACAGATACAAAGTCAAATATTGATGCATAAAGAATGAAAGAAAAAGTAAAAAATCAGCATAAGGAATCTGTAGATAATGGATAATTTTGAAACTAATTGCCACAGAATGAACATGGACATATACCGGCGCCTAGTTCCGCCGCGGCGTCCCAACTCCTCAGCAGTACCCGCCGCTGCAGAGGACGGCGTCATCTTGCACCTCCAGAACGCCTCCCCTCCTGCCCATGTAGTGATGTACAGTTTTTCTCTACAAAAAAACTCGGTGGTGCAACGTTGAATTCCTACTTTCTAGTTCAATCGAAAGCGATCATCACGTTCCCTACACATCTAGGTCATTCGATTCCACAAACCAGGGAAGGTCAATTATCTCTCGACACTAGAAACTAGTATTACTGAAGCATCATATCATATAGCAAATTAAGCTGCAGATAATCACATCATCAACCACGCAAGGAGTTCATCTGCCACTACGACGAGGAAAACCCAGGAAACTGTGGGCTTCAGTAACTGGTTCATCTGAAAACACCAACAGCAAACCCACTAATCAGCTTTATTTATCTTAGATAAGTCAGGTTTATCAGAACGCAATAATCGGAAGAACCAAAATTTCATGCTAGAGATAAATCTAAATGACTTGGGTGGAATACGAAAATAGCTTAGGTCGTCGTACTAGGACAATAGGTTGTGCAATGTGCAAGAAATCTGTAACCAGGCAACAGCTTTCCTGTTGGCCCTAATGTCTGATGTACTCCTTTCTCTTGTTCGTAATAAAATGTGGCTGGAATCTCTTTGCTGGCCGGCCAAAAAATCAGTCCTTATTTTAGCTCACAAGCAGCATGGCCTGCCTCACCAGTGTAGCAAGCATAATATAATGCTCTCTATGCCAACAGCAGGAGATAAGGCAATTGCAGAATTGCTATCTGCATTTTATCAGAAAATGAATCTAATCTGCACATAAGGTTCAGCAGAGATGCATAATCATGATTTGATTTGCTAGTGGACAACAGCAATTACCATGTTGGTTACTCATCTTTCAGCAATATAGAACTGGTAGATTGCCGACAAGTGATCTTTAGGACATAGCACAAAAACCTTGATCTCAGAAGAGGGTGCTAAGCATGAAGAGAAGAGTAATTACAGTCTTACAGACAAGGAGCATATCGATCAGAGTTACTGAAAGCAGTTGAGAAGGGACTATCCATGATAGAAAAAAAGATCCTTTCTTCAGCTTCTGAATTGCTGAAATGAGCAATGGACGATAAGATAAACGAGAGGAAGGCATGGCAATGGGAGCTGGAGGAGTCAGTTATGAAGTAGGGGCATCACATTGGAAGGCATTTGCGAGGGAGAAGAGGAGGCCAACATGTATGAAGCGTAGATTGGAACTGATTCCATCAGGTCCCTGAGCCAAGTAATGAGACTTCTAACTTCTCGTCGGAGGGATGGAGAATATAAGAATCCATCAGATCAAGGATGAATAGTTTATACTTTTCTCACAGGTCACAGCACATTCATTCTAAATTGATGCTTACAAATATCCAGGTCATTGTGTGGTGTAACTTGGTGCTAAGTAATCCAGGGAAGACGATGAAGAGGACAGGAGGCTGCAGATAGAGAACCAACAAAAAAAAGAGCTTTCAAATAGCAACCAATTTGCTATGATCTGTGTTGTCTTATTTCAAAAGGAAAAGGAAACATACATAGCGTACTGGGAGGGGGATAAAAGAAGCAATGGACCATATATATACTGGAAGATTTCTTTTAAAATAAGAAGACAACTGTTGCACCGATACAAAGTCATCTCAACAAATTGTGATACATAAAGAAATGAAATAAAGATTTCCAGCATGGGAATATGTAGACTGTAGACAAGGCATATTTGAACTAATTGCCACACATTTATATGGTCAAATTAAAACTGAAAATAAATTTTACAGTCAGTGTCGACTGCACTTCTTGATCAAGTACATTATATACTGAGATTTACCAGCAGCAACCTCTGTATAGTGACAATGCCCCCCAGCCCCCCGCCTAAGCTAGATATAAATTGATACATACCTAAGGGGGTGCATGTGACGACTCCGTCGAAATTTATCACTACACATGATCTCAAAGAAAACGAGGGTTCGTGATGCAGGCAGGACTGAGAAGCAGCCAGTGCGCTTCCGACGAGCCACAAAGTTTCCATAAGTTCAGCAAACTCCGTTGTGCCTCCCTTTGTATTTGGTCACCTTGCCAGGAGCAGGCTCGTACTCATCGGCCTGATCAATCAACCAACCACATAAAAAGAAATTGATTGAGAGAGCAAGATAAGAAAACGGAAGCATGAATGACATGGTTCACTTAACTGTACTGATGGTGGTTGAGACTGAGGATAAGCAAGGACAGCGACATTGTGATCAACTTCTATTGTCTTGTGTTGTTAATAGCAAGACACAGGGCCATCGTGCGTGTTTTGTTGGAAAAAAATGACGAAGAGCGATTACATGCTTGTTTGGTTGGAGGGAATTGGTGGAAGAAAATGGGATTTCGGGCTGTTTGGTTTGATACAAATTTGCCTCACAAAACTTTACAAAAATTTGGTCACCAAATTGGCTACCAATTTTTTGGCCAAAGACCGGTAAGAAAATGAACTAAAGAATCAAGGGAGAAGAGAATATTATCAAAATTTGGTAGCAAACCAAATACTTGCTAAATTTGGTCGACACTACCAATATTTGATAAGGTAAGCATTAGTAACCAAATAGACACGAAATCTTTTGTTTGGTTGATTTGCATGGGAATTTAGGTGGGATGCGGATTGGGAGTTTGAGTAATCCGGGGTGAGGGGTTGTTGAAATAGATCACCTGTTTGGTTTGATAGCAAATTTGCCTTACTAAATCTTACTAAAATTTGGTCACCAAATTGGTTACTAATATTTTGGCCAAAGACGGGCAAGAAAGTGAATTAGAGAGAAGTGTTTTCAAAAATAAACATTGAAGATATCTTACAATATTTTCAGAACATGAAAACTCGTAAATGTCAACTATCAACTCTTTTAAAGCAATGAAAGATAATTTTTTCCCTTTGTATATTAACATATTAATGCTATATTACATACATTTAAATTTCAACTATAATATATCGGCTTGTTAGTTTTTATATTTAGTACATATACTTGTGTTTAACCCTCTCTTGAATGAATCCTGACTCCGTTACTATCCATAGCTAAGCGCTTGAAGTGCCCCCGGCTGCATCGATCTAAGACATACACGGATCATCAAAGCGAACATAGTCAATTCTGAACCGAAAGAAGATCGAGACGGGAATCCTATGCATGTGGGTTCGGTCGCGAGATCGGGCGGGACTGGCTTGGATATGTATGAACCAAATTAATTAGTTAGGTTTTTGATGCAGGAAGGAGGAGAGTACCTAAACGTTTCCTCGTAAGTTGTTGGGCGCAAGGTTTCAAATTTCGGTTTCGGAATAAATTTCGCCCCGGGCTGGATAACGAAATTTCGGTAAAATTTTGAAATTTCGGAATTATTTTGGACAAAATTTGAATTTGAAAATTCAAATCCGGTCCAATCCGGGAAAAAAAAAACCGAAATTCGGCGAAGTGGTCTGAACGTTATCGAAAAATTTTGAATTTTTTTGGAGGTTCCTGACACAATGTTGATGTTCTCACAAAAATTTCAGCTGATTATCACATCTGAGTAATTTTTAAAAATTCGGAGAGTGGTACTGTCCTGATAAAACACTGACCGACAAGTTTGATCGGAATGGAAAATGGTACAAATCAAGTTATAAACTATTGAAATTTTTTGTGCAGGGTTATGATCCATAACTAATATTCTCATAAACATTTCAGCTGATTATCACATGTGAGGAATTTTTAAAAATTCGGAGAGTGGCGCTGTCCTGATAGAACACTGACCGACAAGTTTGATCCGAATGGAAAATGATAAAAATGAAGTTAGAAACTATTGAAATTTTTTGTGCATGGTTATGATGTATCTATAATGCTCTCATAAAATATTCAGATGATGATCAAACTGTATGAATTTTTAAAAATTCAAACAGTACTACTGCCATGTTAAAAGGCTTACCGGCAAACTTGAACAAAATGAAAAATTATGTGAACCATAAATATTTTTGAAAATTTTAAAGAATGGTGATAAGGAAGTTCTTAATATCCCATAAAAATTTTGATTCATGATCACACTCCAGTGAATTTATAAAATTCTTACAAGGCACAGTACCATTTATGTTCTTTTCTTTTTGATTTTTGAAATATAATATAACAAACGAAGTTCAATGCTTACATAGATTTGATTGACCAAACAAACAAAGTTGAATTTTTTTGAAAAATTTATATAATGTTACTGAGTCAATTATTAATCTCTCAAAAAAAAATTAGATCATAATCACACTCAAGAAAATTTATAAAATTCTGACAATATAACTATCCCAATTATGTTCATTCTGTTTTTGATTTTTTAAATATAACAAATGAAGTTAAATTATTTTGAAATTTTTTATGTATGATCCTAATATACTAAGGATAGTACCATAAAATTATCAGATTATTATCATGCTTGTAAAATTTTATAAAAATCTGACAGTGTTTCTGCCAAAATTTTAAAATGTTTAAAAAATTAGGTTTTTCAACAAATTGTCATAGGAGATGAATTTCCTAAGGGTTATTGGACCAAATCCGGCCCTAAAACTTTCAAAACCGGCCAAAAAAACACGAAATTTCGCCAAAAAAAAACGAAATTTCGGATTTTACTGTAGCAATTTCAAAAAAATTTCCCTCGGCCGGTACTTGAGATTTCGGGGTGGTCCGAAATCTGAAATTTCGGCGAAATTCACCGAAATTTTGAACCTTGGTTGGGCGTCCATCCAGTCTAGTGGTCCAACGACCTGGACTGGAAGGGCACCAATTAGAAAGAAAAAAAATTGAATTTGAACAACAACTTGAATAATAAATAAAATGATTGCCACATCACATGCCTCGAGAAAGCTCAGCTCGACACCCTGTTACGTTTGGATTGGAACACAGCAAATCTCCCCGATTCTGAACCGTTTTCACCTTCTCTTCCGAATTCCTGGGGGCCCAAAAAACCACCGCCCTGCCCGGCCGTTCCCTTAACACCTCGAATTGCATGGAGGAAAAAAAAAACATAGAAACATGGAAATAATTAGCAATCGGACATCCTATCACTGTTTATTTCTCGAATGTATCGGTGCAATATTTTTTTCAACGTTTGCAAAATTATTTTTAAACGTCTGCAACATTTTTTTACCGCACGGACATTTCTACGGTTATCGAAGGAAAATATTACACACGTAAGAAGAAAATGCTGCAAAAGTGAGAAAATAATGTTACAAGCGTCCGAAAAAACAAAAACGGATGTCCAAACACAAGTCATTCCGAAGAAACAAACGCCTAAGTTTTCCAACTACAGACAAGTCCGGAACAGATATATCAACTGAACTGGACACCAAATGTAATGTTTTACAGGCTAGCTAACTACTTCCACCATCTATCTAGCATCAATAGGCCAAACAACCTCACTTAGAGCAGGGCAAATTGTGCTAACCATTATATCAAAGAATATACGTGACACCAGGTTTACATCTCGAACAAAAACAAATACATGCCTTCCGGCTACTGCATATCTTCCTAATCTTGAATAGGCTACACGGGGCAATTCCATGTGTTATTTTGGGCCGTGCTTGAGGAACGGATGTGTGTTTTTTGGGGAAGTTGGCGGTATTCTACAAGGCCGCCGCCTCACAAGGCCACAATTTCCGTCCGACTTGTTGTACAACAACCCCCTTCAAATAATTATCATGCTGACATGTATACAGCGGTGATGTTAATGCCCAAAACGCTGGTGCCACCAATTGAGCCTGATCTCGTCTGAAACTGAATCATCCTCACCTTCGATTCGCTGAAAACAACTGTACAAGCGTCAGCTGTCATCATCCAGAGACCCAATGTAGGTCAGTTCTGTCCTCCTCACCCTCACGGCACCCTTGAGCCAGCTACAAGCTTTTAGATTAGCATGATCACCAGCGACGCCACTGGTGCCATTGCTTCCTGATGACGTGGAGGGGCAACTCGTACCATCTTCAAGCAAGGTCCACGGATCTACCTCCACCTCAGGATCTTGAGGAGGCAGTACTGCCTTGCTTCTGCTCGAGATATTAGTAGGAACCCAACTGAGAGAAGCATTTTTCTGTAGAGGACCTGCAGTAGATGTACTGCTCTGGAGCGGTGATAGTGCAGCCAAGGGCAGCTGAGGAGGTTGACATGGTATAGAAGGGCGCCGAGATGGTGGGAGAACTGGCATAGCAGCTTGGATCCTTCGCCTGATTGTTACGGGCAACTCCATGTGATCCAATGCAGACTACGAAATAAATTTAACATGAAGGCATTAAAGTCAAAAGTGAAAAAAATAAAATATTATGGAAGTGCATATCAACTACTTGTAGCATATGACAAAAGGAAAACAACATTTCTGCAGATGATGCAAAAGTTTTTTTTCTTTTCTTTTCTTTTTTTTAAAAAAAAGCCATGTCATTTATTAATTTAGGCATTGAACTGACCTGCAGGACCTCAGCTGCTTCATTGTCAAATGCAGGGATATCTCGTGAAGTTCTAACGGTTGACTTAGAGACTGACTTTGACTTCAGCCAACTTGGTTTGCAGTTGCCAAGCAGTGCATGCAGAACACATAAAAGCCTCTCAAAAAGACTTTCACCTGGGCGATCAAGCAGGACATCTAAGGGAGGTTCCAGTAAAGAATCCACTTCCCGCCTTAAAGCAGTTGGATTGGTAGGAGGAAGGGGCAAATCCGCATCTTCATAAATTATGCGTGCTGCAAGCAGGCCTAGTATTGCAGAAGCAAGCGTATGTCTCATGCTCCTAGAATTTCCATAGTCAGAATATGTAAGTATAAGAGAGTCATAATAATATAAAAGGAAATTATCACAACTTTCACTTGAGGAACAGTAACGCCCTAAAATACCAAACAAAGCCATCAATGCGATCTCCGAAAAGGAAAGAGATAAAAAAAGAAGTTCTCCTATTGTAGTAAACTCACGAGAGAAGCATTTGAAATAGTCGACCCAGAAGCACGAAGTCGTGCTTCATAGGAACACTATTTAAGCAAACTAGTAATCTAGTAAATGCAATACTAGTCACTCCAAAAATTTAACACTAACCGTTGTCGCATTCATTTTTTATAAAGATTTATTAGTTATTTGGAAAATAAAAGTTCTGATTTATTTAGCTTGCGTCTGTGTCCAAAAAAATTTGCCGAAACGGACACTTCGAATCCGAGTCGGGTTCCGACACCTGTGTCAGATTCCGAGTAGCATTTCCCATGTCCAAAAAATTTTGCCGAATCGAACACTCCGAATCCAAGTCGGATTCCGACTCCCGTGTTCGTGTCCAAGTAACACTGGCTTGCTCACTTGATAATAAATCAAATTTAGTAAGCATTGCATTCTGCATTAAAGGTGTCTTGCCAAAGCACATTTAATAAGTGAATATTTCATACAAAGGCAGGATGCTAGGACCAACTTTCAAGGCAGACCATTGGATATAGTCCACCGGACAGTCAAGAATAATGTGTGCACACAATATGCAGTGGGCATAATAAAAATGGAGATTGTGCGCTGTGATACTCAAACAAATCCCTACTTGATATAATAACATATGTGCAGACGACACCTTGCATTCCGATAGGTAGAAGCAATTTCTTTATCATAAGTACATTGTAGCTGTAAAGGTATATATTTGCCTGCTATATGCTTTAATGATTTTTGCCCAGCACTTCACAGGTAAACATATTGAAGTCGAAATAAGGTTGTGCAAAGGTTCTTGCAGACTGCTATAACTGTACCACAAATCAGTAGCCACAAAATAGCTCGACAACCTACTGTTGCAAACTTAAATTGGATTGGTATACTTAAAAGGTTCCCTAAAATTGCTCAAAATGATGGTTGACATGAAGCTAGAGTATCTAGAATGAAGTATGATCTATGAGAATCAATATGTATAATCACTGAAAAACAATATTCCGCTCAACTAACTTCAATTAAAACAATGTCGTTTTTGAATTTAACCTCACCTATCTGCCATGATGACTGGAAGCAACCTAATGATAAATTGGAGGCGCAGCCACACTATTGCTCGCAGAGCAGATGCTGAAGGAGGAGTTGGATCGTTACCAACTGGAGCTCGCCTGCCAATATTTGGACTTCCACTTCGAATTCCTTTACGACCACTGGATTTGTTCGATGGGACTTCATTTCCTGAAGGAACTAAACCAGCCTGTTTAGTACCATTTCGTGCTATTGCTTTGATGTGTTCACTGATAGTTCCCATCTGTTTGATCAAATCACCAGCGAATATACTGCGGAATTCAGTAGAACTTCTGTCAATGCATGGCAGCATTAGTTCAGCAAAGGCTTTCTCAGATAAAAATTTATTTATAGATCTAATCCCTTCAAAGCTTCTATCAACATTATGGGACGTAGTTTTGCTAGGCCTTTTAGCATCAGCAGAGTCATCCACAACTTCTCCTTCCTCAATAGAAGTGGCTTCCAATTTCCTCTTGGCACTTTTGTTAGCTATTACATCACCATGCAAGCTGGACCATCCCCATGGTTTCCAAATCTGTGTCTTTGTTGGAAGTCCTTTTCGTTGAGCAATATGAACAAGCTGCTGTCTTGTGGACTTACGCCCCAGAAGGGCATCTTGCCCTTGTAGGATCCATTTGACATCCACGACAAGCGACTCCTGAAGCTTCCCGAGAAGGTGAACAACTTCTGAGTAGAGAGCAGCAGCATCAGGTCTGGCAAGTAATCTTGACAGGATGATTTCAGTAAACCCTTTCTCACTTTCAGAAAGGGAAAAACTCTCAGCATTAGGGGACAGTGACCGAAGTGCATCTACAAGTGAGGTCTTATCTGCTGCAACTTTTTCTATTAGAGCTTGTTCATCTAAAAGAAGCCTCAATTCAACCCATTGCCAATGGAACTTTGCAGGTTGGAGGGTATCTAGTAGTTGTATAAGCCTCTCGGAGAATTTTAACTCATTCACTTTTGCCTCACCAGGTTCTGAACCATCCCCCTGAATAACTGATGGTGTTTTACAATCAACAAGAGCATTCAAAAAAAGCCGAGCACGGAGAGGTGTAAATGGCATAGCTTTCGAATTCTTGTCTGAGCTATGCGTTCCTAGCATTGCAGCAAACTCTGAATCACCAACATCAGCTGCCAGAAGATCATACAACTGATGTGTATTACGAAGGCAGATATCTCGAAAAGGCTGGTGTCTGGTGATATCGTTTATAGCGTTTGACAGAGACTGATAAACCTGCACATCTTCACGGCTAAAAATATACCGTCTCCAAAGGACCATGGCAAAAATTGAATAGGCTGCAGGAAAGACAACACTTAAAGGAAGCATCTGCTGGAACCTTGAGAGTGCAAGGACATAGGACTCACCAAGAATATCTGCAATAAGCCCATCATAGACGGTTCTGCAGTTCCCCAATAGAATCCTAAACCAATGCACAAAAACTTCTGTGGAATTCTCCACCTTGTAAGTCCCAGTAGAGCGGGATACACCATTTGTGCCTGTTCTCAAACCTCTCAGGAGCTGCAGAACATCCAAACCATCTTTTATTTTCAGGACAGCAATCATCCGCTCGAGACTTACAGCTCCATGAACAATAGCTCCCACGACGAGTGCAGAAATAGCAGCAGCTACTTTTGCAGTCCTCCCAACAAAGCCTTTCCCTGAGTTACTTAGAAGTTCATTTGTATGATTTCCGTACACATCATGGGTCTCAGGAGATGGCTGAAACTGATTGCGGTGCATCTTTGGAGAAGCAAAAGCTGCTGTAACAGCTGAAGAAGCTTCAACAGCCAGAGCTATTTCAAATACATGACTGAAGCGATCCCCAAGGGCTTCTTTCAGTAAGCAAAGAGAATTTATGTGGATGTGCAAAGAGTGCTGAACAAAGCTTAATGCATTACTAAAAGAAGGAGCACCTTGATAGCTACCCCCTGCAAAATCCAAATGTTTAGCTATGACATGCCCAGCATTGACAACAATTGCAGAAACAGCAGAAGCAGCTATTGAAGGGTCTCCATCTGGACCTGCTCCCCCGTTTTGCCTGATACATTCTACTAAGCCCAAAACAATGTCATGTGCAATTTGATAAGTATCTTCCTTATCGAAATAGGAGGGACTCTTGGGCGCTGCAAAAATTTTCTTTTCCTTCAGATTACGCTGAGCCTCCTCAGCTTGCCGCTGCACTATCTCCTTCATATTTTGGACAATTCTTGAACTCCTTCCATTCAACTTTTGACGGACCTGCTCATCAATCTCTTCACCAGCTGAAACCCCCGAAGAAGAAACCAAATCACCATCAATTAACCGTCCATTATCAAGCTCAGCTAGCAGTCGCTGATCACATGTGGTCCTAAAAGCCTTCTCCCACCTGGCCACACTAGCCACATCTCTGTATTTCTTCAAGAAATATCGGGTATAAGCAAAAGCTGCAGAAGCAGGCTGCCTTGCAGTTGCTAACAAAAAATTTCTGTTCATTGAAGCATTTAGAACTTCAGGCAAGAGATCAGCTGCAAGAAGTATGTTCTCGTACCTGTGTGCATTACATACTAAAGTGATCAAAGAAAAGTCATGACGAAATGTAAAGAAGTTCAAAATGTTAGAAATAGACCACAAACATCACAAATGATGGGTATTGTACTAAGGGCCTCTTTTAGTCAATGACTAACAGTCTTCACTACACTCTGATCAATACTCATTTTATTTCAAGTAATTGAAACATACTCGGATGGGAATCTGACGATTTTTGCTTTGTTTGAAAACAAATGTTTAACTGAATAAGAACTTAACCAAGTACTTTCAAGATAATTTGTATCAGAAAACATTAAAACGTTAAGTATGTCTGTATAAAACAGAAATGTCTACGCATAAAACCAGAAACATAAAGCGGATAAAAAAATAGCAGAAAATATCAGCACAAACAAAAAAGAATGTAATACATGTGTGTAGTGCTCTAATTCATAGAGCAAAATGGTGAATATTTAAGAGGGCAGACTGCAAAGATCACACAAATATTGCTCGTTTGTTGTAAGCCCTCTTGTCAGGCACAAGTGAAGTCATACCACAATATGCACCACATTTCACATTGAAGCATAGATGCAAGAACAAGAAAGCAAAAGGTATAAAAACTATCCCCTAGAGACATTAAAAATATCATTATCTTTTTTTTTAATTCCTTCGCCAGTTGCCTGTTTCCATGAAAAACAGTACAACAGCAGGAGCAACGTACCTCAGCAAGGATGAGAACACAAGTGCCTCGCCAACCTGACAAACTTGGTTTTCTCTCATTTTTATATGCGCAGCACTTCTCCCTATATGAGCTGAGGTAGCCATTCCACCACGAATTTTTGTTAGCAGCCATACAAGGAACCTCACACCAGAGACTAAATCACAGCACATGTCCAGTACATAGAGAATTGACAATAGTTCTTCATCGCCTAGCCTCCATTTGGACGCAGTTTTGTCATCAGGCTGTGAGGAAATCGAGCTTATAGAATTACTAGCTTTAGAAGCTGTTATTTCATTTCCTTCAACAAGCTGTCTTACTAATTTCAACAACCACAGAGAAATGGATCGTCTTTCAAGCAATCTAAGTCTCTTCAGCGACTTCCCAACTTCAGCCAGATTTGCCATCCTCATGGGATCAACATCTTTGACATTGTCACCATCAGTGCTAGATTTATGGTGGGGACAACTCAGCTTGCTCTCACAAAGATGACTAGTAGATGCCCCCTGGCTGCCTTCAATTCTAGCAGCCGCAAGCTGAGCAAGACTTTGTGTTTTGCGAACCACTTTTGCCCTACCTCTAGAGGTTTGTTTAATGGACTTCTGTGCAGGTTCAACCTTAAAGGATTCATGTAGCTTTGTTCCTTTCCTCACCCACCAAATGTCTTCCTCGTCTGAATGAATCAATGGAAATCCTTGGAAAGTAGAGGCTCTTTCATCCAATTTCTCTCTCTTGGTCCTCATACAATCCTCACAGCCATTTTTTGCTTCTCCAGTATCAACATGTGAGAGCGTCGAAGTTGATGACCCTTGAAAATTTGTTTTGATTTGACAATGTTCTGGTTCCACTGAATGAGGATATGTAAAACATAACAGGCTCGACACCAGGGCCTTCACATTTTCTACTTGTTCTGGCACCCTGACAAGCTTATCACCTCCTGATGCAACTGAAAGATCACTCTGCTTCCGAAGGCAGGAACTTGAAGTATACTCACCACTGCTATTTGCATCAAATGACTGGCCACTTGGAAGTTCAGAAAGCACAAGGCGACGCTCACTAGAATACGTCGACAGCATCTCATACAATTGTTGCTCTTCAGCAATTCTAGCTTCCTCAAGAATATCAAATAAAGAAGACCAAGGAAGCTGCTTCAAAATTCTATGGTGCCTCCTTTTTCTTTCCATATCCAACAGAGTATCATTCTTATCAGTTATTCCACTAATAATTAGCTGCCTGACATAAGCCTGAGGATAAAATATACCACTTCGGATAAGCTCTATGACGAGAACATCCATGCGTTTAAAACCTGCAGCACTGCTAACCTCATGCTGATCAAGCCAACACACAATGATGTCGTGTAGTGGACCAGGGCTTCTGAAGATATCCTTTCTTTCCTTCTTCTCATCCACATTCTTTGCATTACTTCTCAATCCAGAAGAATCGTCCGGTGTAGTTGCCGTTAAAGAAGCATCATTCAACGAAGAGCCTTTAACAGTATTATTCATTGCAATGCGACTGCTACTCTTAGAACGAGACAAATTATTCATCTCATCCATTTTGTTCTTCAAGATAGACACTGCCACGTGTATCTGAGATAAATCTCTTCTTCCTGTAAATTTTACATTCTGACAGGGTGATGTACGGCAATCACGATAATCACATGTTGCCCATTCACAAAGGAAAAATACAGAACAGATTAGGGACAACTCAACAGTCTCAATCCACATCAAGGAAGACTGCAAGCAAGGGCTGACTTCTTTAATCCATCTCTCTTCCATTAATACATCAGATAAATCGTTAAAGAGTGACGAATATGCCATTGTCAAATTTCCCGTGACAAGAGCCTTGTCCAAAGCTTGTACCACTTTGGCTGCACCACGTGCTTGAAGGTTAGGGTTCGCAACAGTTGCAAGATCAGAAGCACGTTTCTGAATTGAAAAAACAGCATAACCACAGGACAAGTACCGGAACGCATCCCGCCTCTTAGAGCTAGCAATTCCACCACCACCAGTTATCTTCAGCAAAGCACCCCTACCATATACATCTGGGGCCACAAACGAAGGCAGAGGAAAGCAATCCAAAGAAACAAATGTATCCGGCACCGCAAGTACCATGTATCGCAGTAACTCAGCTATAACAGAAGAAATAGATGACCTTCTCGTGTTATCGACAACAGGAGCATCACTCATATGTCTAACCAGTATTTCCACGAACATGCGCACATATGTTTGTGAGAGAGAGATAATGTCAACCAAACCAAGTACAATAGGTAAAACAAACTCTAAAGCCTCAACTGAATCTCTCTCCTGAATAAAGGATAGAAGCAAATCATTAACAGTGACAAAAATCAATCAAGGGAACTCAAAACATCATTCAAATATGGTTACTCAGTAAATGCAACAAGAGTACCTGAAGTTGACTATATAACCATTCAATAAGTACCGAGGGAACAAGCAATTCTTCTGTGAGATGCCATTGGATAAGACGAACCATATACCGCCATTTGAAGTGCACCAAGGGCTCTTCGGTGTCTCCACCAGCTGAGGACGCTTCGTTTTTCATTTTTACTTGAGAGGCTCCAGCAATAAGCCCTGGTGATGGCTGTTCTCTAAAAGATGGAGGTACCTCTTTTAAACAAAATTCATCCAAAAGTTGCTGTAAGTATTCAACAACATCCTTTGTCCACTGATTAGTCCGATTATCAGAAGCACCTATTGAAATACTGTTGGATGTTGGTCGGACCTGTGGCTGCAATTGAATAGACTTTGTTACAATGATGTAGTGTGTCGTTTGGTAGTAAGCATGAGAATGGCTCAAAGGCATTGCAAACCTGATTGAGGTATGTAACTTTCACAAACCATGTTGCCCTTAGTAACGGGACATTACATCGAGTGAGAACATCAAAAAGTGATTTCCTACGGTAACCATGAGGAACATGCTCAGATAATGAACGCAGTCGCTTGTTTGGCTGGGCAAGGGCCTGCAGAGTAACGCCGCACGTAAACAAACAAAAAAAGGAAGGAGATTTAAGTTAAAGTGAGCAGGTTTATGACAGCAGAGATGTAACCAAAGTAAAAAACGATGATCATAAGCACAACAAATCAAGTATCCCAAGTTATTTGCCTTAGCACCCTTTCCACAGTTGCAATCTTCTTGAGATTCAGTAAGTGAGGTCTGTAAAGCTACCCCCTATCCCAAACAACACAATTGACCAACTTTAAACAATAATATGCAGATTGAAAGGTCAAAGCAACCCCAAAGTAAAGAAATATAGTTGATCATTAACTGGTATACAAAACCTTCCACAACAAATACTTCAACTGAAGCAAAGCAGCTAACCATCATGCAAAGACAAGCTTGAGATAAAGCCTTTTGCAAATTTAAATAGCAATTCATAATAACAAATGACAGTTAGTCTGATTGACCTCGGCCCATTTTCTGCGGGTGTCTTCATTACATGGTCTTTGCTCCGGATAGACTCCAGGTTTTATCAATAGTGATCCAGAAAGAGGAACTCCGTAAACTTGGCCAGCCTGTTAGAACAGGAAAACGTCATTGGTTAAGAGAGATCAAAGTTTTACAGGCATCCACACGCAAGCACATACACCAAATCGAGAGATGGCATGAGCACCTTTCTCTTCTGAGCACGAGATTCATTAATAGCCCTCAGCCGCTTCTTTAGTGCCTTCAGTAAACAATGAGCAACAACAAAGTGTTAACTGTAGCCTTAGTTCAGCGTACTATACACACACAAAATTAAGGAGAAAACAAAAGGATGTAATCAAATATACTGTTAGATATTACTTTAAGGTTCTATCCACCAGCAAGAAAGGCTAGCAATCACACCCTAAAAAAGATAGAACATATCTACCATCTTCCCTTGAGTGCTTCATATCTTCACATTAAAGTCACATCCAGCAGACTAACAGGACAGATAAAAAATATAAACTAGGGGACCTCCAATTCACATCAAATATAAAAGAAACACAACCCATTGTAACTCAATGCCATGCCTCCCGCATTTACAAACCGCGGTGTCTAACATTTCAAGCATATCATATTTAGCATACTCACGATTATGCTAAAAATATCAGAATGCCCAAAAGAGAACACAAAGAAACAACCCACATTGGCAAACCTGAGTAAAGATTTCCTACATACATGTTTGTACTGATGATCAGCTAGTGCAAGCAAGCACTTTATTATTGATAAAGATTTACTAGCCATTAAACCGTCCATAATAGCAGTCTGCTCTAGGACAGGTAAACTAAAACTAATAGAAAAACAGATGGATAATGTTCTGAGATTTAGTGAGTCGCAATAGTCATTCAAGTTTTACAGCCAGAAAAATATCACTTCAATAATCTATCAAGAGTATAGAATGGCATGGACGGTAAATCAACAGGTTATGCATTGATGTCGATTGATTTACACAAAGGGGAACGTAAGTAGATAGGAGCAACAAATCTTCTGCTTCGCTACCATGAATCGTGTGATAACACTAAATAGTTATACCGTTCACTGTAGCAGATACGTTTGTGTAACGAATATTTTTTTCCCTCCTTGTTATTTAAGTCAGTTCATTTCACCCCAAAAAATGGGAAAATAAGATTGTCTCACGGGCTAATTCAGCAAATATTGCAAATATTGACCTAGTTTTCTTACCTCCTTGCATTTTACAACAATATCTGGCTTGCAGAAGTACGGGATCTGACTGAGTACAATCTCTCTGGCTTCCTGTCAAGCCACAAAAAGAAGAATTTCAGTCGATGTACAAGATTGTTGGATTATGTCCAATGTGTAAAATCTAAGTACAGATAGATACATTAATAAATTTATAATTGTGCCTAAACTCATGACAACATTCAACAAAAAGCAAAAAAGATATTTCTACTGGAGGAAAAATAGCACGATGGCCATAATGCATTGTATACAAATTTTGTTTCCAAACACACCTCGATTCCTTCAACAGTCTCCTTATACCCAACTTGTACATATTCTTTGGTTAATGTCTCTTCAGGACAGTCTGGTGTTTGGGGATAGAAGTCAGGTGGCCCAAGCCTACAAAACAGCCATAGTGTAGAGGAAAACTGCATAAGATCAAGTGAAATAATATCATAGGACAAAGCAACTAGTATCTGTTGCAAAAGAACAATAGAAATGTGTTTTTATATATAAACAGAGTGTCAAAGCTGAAACCAAGGGCACACTCTAGCTCTCTCAGTGAACTGCCTTTTGTTCAGAAGTTTATACATACTTGTTATTAAGTGGTTCTTTGTCGCACTTTAGCCTGTAAGGAGCTAGCTGTTGTTGCCGCCTGAAAAACAGTAGTATTAGGAAGTAAAACAAATAAAGATTTACCAGTGGTGATAATGAAATGCACAAGACAAATTTGAATAAGAGTAGCAACTTACTTGAACAGAAATTTGATAATAAGAAAGTGATTGTGGCACTAGCAAGTTTAGTTCTAATCTTGAAGAACCCTATACTCTAGTTATTAGATATTACAAAATTTACAGTAGACGTGAAAAGTTGATAGAACATGTATTTGTTACTCCTGCCTTTTTGAATTATCTGTTAGGGTTGAGAACTCATCCACCCCAATTAGAACCAGAAATCTCCATTCTGCAAATATGTCATGTGGCAGGCAAATCAGCTCGCAAACAAGCTCCTAGCACCTTATTCATTTGACCATATAACAAACAGAAGATGTCTCTGACCATACAGACTGAAGTGTAATGCCATATCATACTAATGATAAAGACTTGATGATCGGCGAGACTGCACCATGCTATTCAGATATTTGAAAGCACGATTCCGCAGATAGTACATCCGCATGTGCTGCATCATGGGATGGTCATAAGAAATAAACAACCAAGATTTGTCACAAGTGCTATGCAAGAAAAATGAACTACTTAGTCTGACCTTCAGGACGAATGATGATAATATACCTCTAATGGTGTAAACAGGATGGCTTAGCTTGCACACCATTTAATCAAAATATCTTTTGTTACAAAATTTCCAATATTTAGGAAGAATGTACTACAATAGGCTGCTTGCTTGAGGTTGAATAACTGTTTGTATGAAGGCTATCTATTCATTCTATTGATAGGCTGAAAAATACGGAAAGCATGTGGCAAGTTTATTATTTGAAGTTGGAGGACACAAATAATAACGTAAAAAATGAACAGCTATTATGGCTCTAAAGAGATGCCATTATTACGGTTTCCGACATGTTAATTCCTACCGAGTAATTACACCATCAAAGACTCCTACCTAGTAAATACAAGCAGATTGGTGCAGCTCACTATCACTGCACAATAGTAGTTTACAAGGCTTAAACAAGTAAATACATTGCACGGACAAAAAGTTGTACAAGAGTGTCACCTCGAGTTCAGGGGGTAATTGGCGGAAGAGTAGGGTGATGCTTCCGGCCTCGCGTTCTCTCTACTGCCGGCCACCGGCCCACCACCAGTGCCAAACCCAGAGCTGCTGGTGACACCCGCGTACCTTTGCATTTCACCCAGCAAGTCAGCAGCATGCTGCACCCAACATCGACACGAATCAAACCGCTACGCAGCTTGCCAACCACTTGCAACCATCGAGCAGCAGAGCACTCAGCAAGCCAAGCTTTGATCCTCTTTTTTTTTTTTTTTGTTCTCCCACTAAAAGCAGGAACTCCAACAGATGTTGTTGGTGCACCTGCTCCAGACGAACTCGGTCCAAACTCGGTCACTGCACGTCGCACGCTTCACAGATCAAACGTTTTGAAGGGGGGGAAAACAACGCGATAGGGACACACAAATCGGGCCCCGGGGAAACCCTAGAACCGGATCCCGCCGATTCGAGGGGATCCGCGCGCGAACCAGCCGGCTTCGCGAGTCCCCCCGATCCCAAATCCGAAGCTAGGGTTTTAGCGGCCGCAAAAGAGGACACCTTAAAATCCGCGGAAAAAAACGAGAGAAATGCAAGCCAAGCGAGGCGTACCTGGGGAGCGCGGCGCGAGAGGAGGAGCTAGGGTTTGGGGGTCGAGCAGGAGAGGGAGCAGCACAGCAGTGGTTGGTAGTAGTGGATTGGGAGCGGAACGGAACGGATCGGATCGGATCGGATCGGAGGTGGAGAACGGCGGTCGGCGTTGCGCAAGCCAAGAAGGCAAAGGAAGAAACAAAACAAGGGAAGGCACTTTGACTCTCTCCGTCCGTCTCCACAAGACTCCCCTCCCCTCTCGGCCCCTCCTGTCCGGAAAAACGTCACAAAACCAAACAGAAATATTGTTCCATAACATCCATCCCATTGTCCGTTTACCTTTATAGCTATTTTTGGTATGCCTCCTTACGTGCATAAATCTTCTTCTCTTTCTCCGTTAAACCTTCTTAGATAGATAGTGTGCTTGTCTTAACGTACGCTTGTAATTTAAGATAATGACAGCGGGACGGAACTAGAAAATTTCTGTTAAAAGGTATATATACACTTCACATGTACAACTCTATAGTCTTGTACAATTATTTCGTATGATCGTAAATTCAACACATATATTTCGAATTTAGTAAAAGTACGATACACATAGTTCTAAGATCTAAAAAAATCCCAAACTACTAAAATTAGAACTAATTTAATCAATAAATTTAGTCCATTAACACTTTTCAAATTTATAGAGTGCCCAAGCATACCCGACACCTCCTAGGACTGTTCCTGGACAATGATTGTGGCCTTGTATTCTTTCTTGGATCTTTTGGGTTGTGTGCTGGTTAAGTATAAATTTCTCCTAACGGCAAAAAAAAAAAAAAGCCTTCGATATTATTCCTTCATTTCAAACGGCGCCATGTTTGCAAATGAAAAACAGTAAATATTCTGTTAAAAAAAACCAAACGGTTTTAAAAACAGGCTCCTCCAAGATCGAAAATAAAACCCGAAGTTCTTTTTTCTCTCGGACAATTTACACTGCCCGCTTGTTCCAACCTGCGCGCGAATTGCCGAGGAGGCGAGGCAGGGCCGGGCAGGAGCTCGCGATCTCCGGCTAGGGCATCGAACACGGTGAGTCGATCGCTCCCGATTCCTCCGATGCATTCCCTCCCCTCGCGCACATCAATTTCTGTTCGAAATTCCGAGCCGATGCGGTATTAATCTGTGCATGTAAGTTAATCGAGCAATTTGTGAAATCGTCGCTTGCGTTGATGCTTCGTGCGATGAGATTTCCGCTCGAATTAGGTTTGACGAGCCTGATGATCCCGTAAATTGTTGTTTTCCAAACCTCACACACTCGAGATTTCACAGCATCGTTGGATGGTTCTGGCTGGGGGATGCAAACTTTTACAGTTCAAGGGCGATTCTAGTGAAAAAGGATACATCAATCTGTACTTTTCAGTGTTTAACCGTTTAAGTGGTGCTCTCTAGTTTAGCACGAATTAAGAGGACAAATTATAGATTGGCGGATTAATTTAGTCGCTATATAGTGCGCGACACACTTGGACCTCATGATGCATAAAAAAAATTAGAGGAGGAAGTGGATCGGATGCTGCTGAGCGAGTAGGCCCCAGGCACTCAGGCAGCACCATTTCTGAATGCTGCACCTCGAATGGTCACAGAGTACAATGCATCAGGCATTCAGCTTCCATCACCGTTGAGACGAGTAGTGATGGAAGCACTTGATGCCTGCTCCAGGGAAGCATCATCTTTGGCCTTCTTTTTTTTCTCATTTGCGGAAATATTGCCCTTTTCACTGAAATTGAATTAAGGTGACACAAGCTTACTTACAATAAACTGTAAGATCCAAACAAGCCTGTCATCTGGTCAGTCTATCACCAACCTGTCTTCAGGTATAGCTGCCTATGTGTTTTTGGTGCTGAATATATACTTCAGGAATTATTTTGGCAGATAAGGACTTTGTGCCACCTGTGGTTTTGTAACTTAATGACTGCATTAATGTCAGAATCTGCTCTTACTCACAGGTTCATTCGAGTTAAATTGTCCATTCTTTACAATTTAGTCATCAAAGGCCATGGAAGTTGAGAACTATAAAAGATTTATCAGTGCACCATTTTGGACACTCGCTGAACAGTTCATCTCATATCATTTCGATAGGGGAAGAAAAACAAATGATAAATATTGAGATCTATGTGTTTTAAATAAACGTGAGATTTTTAAAATTTATGCAACCAAGTAATCCTTCCGTCCAAAAATATAAGGTGTATTTTGACTTTGCACAAGGATTAAGGCTGCGTTGAAATTAAGAAATGTATGAGAGAAAATGATTTAGATGCCCCACTTAATTGTATTGGAAGATGAGAGATAATACTATGTGTGGGTGGTAATGAATAAACCGCATATGGTTGAGAGAGAATAAAAAGGGGTATAGAAGAAAAGGCCTCGTTAAATCTACACGCAAGCCTTGTATTTATAGACAAGATCATTCAAAAAATAAGCCTTGTAAACTTGGACGGAGGGAGTATCTGCGTGTATACTAACCTTGATACTTTGTTGCAATCTTTGAAACGGATAAAAAACAAAAGTTTAAACTGTATGGATTAGGCAGCACCAGGTCTACCTGAGTAGAGCAGGATGATCAAAGACTAGAGCTGAAGTTTATACACCTGCATGCAATATATTCTTTGATTTGTTATATATACCAAGCACACGCACACTGTGCTCTAAACTTTTCTGAAAAATGTGCGCTTTGATTGTCATACATAACTTTTTTTAGAACCATTGTCATACATAATTGACGCACAGTTACACACAATAACAAGAATACACACAAGGGACTAGAAGGACATCACAGGATCCTTTAGTCAGCTGCAAACTATTGTGCTTTTGCTGCAAGAAGAAGCACACCTCACTGGCTCTCTGTGCAGAACCATCACCTTCCAAATCTGTTAGAAGTTAATCTATATATGCAGTGCTTATTTCAGGAATCTGTGGTATAATAGATGCAGAAAGACTCCCGCTGTACTCGGGCTCCTAAGATGTACCACTCAAATTAACAAGCACACAAAGCTTGTGTGGCCATCCTGATTCTGCTACACAAACAGGTTATTTTCAGCAAGATAACTTCTATTTGTGAGTCATGACTCTACTCATTGTATATCCAGTCTACAGATGGTGGTGGGAAATGCCAACTTTGATGAGGAAACTGAAGCTTCAAATGCACATATCATAAGTGACGTCTTCTAACAGTTCATCCAGTATGAATTCCCATATATTGACAACGATCTCTTCACTTTCTGATCGAAGATTCATCCAAGTGCCTTCTTCCAGATCCATGCTAACTAGCTGGTGTAATGTGCTTGGAAATTGATGATAAAGATGGCCCTCAATACGCTTATTTATTTCTGAGATGAGGTTCTGTCCCATTGGAGGTGCCTGTATGTTATGTCTGAGAAAAGATAAGCAAGGAGGGTTTATAAAATATGTCCCCTGGATTACTGTTATAGCTTCACAGATGCAGTCAAAGAGGAGCTTTAGATCATCTGTTTGATTGCCTTGATGTAGTTCTTCAAACAAGCAAGGGCTGATTAATTCATCTTCTAGATACCATACCTCTAAATTCTGGTACGTGCATAATTCTGATAGCTCCAGCACTGCTTTTATGTATCCTAACCTGACATCCTTGTCCTTGCAGAAGATCCCTTGGTCTGATCCAGCATCGGGGGAGTACCGGGCCCTCAAGATATCTTGATGCAACTCATCTGTATATCATTGGAACAAAAGAAATAATTTAGATTTTTATCAGAACACTTTATTTTCTCAAGGTCAATGGGAAATGTAAAGCTGATTTTGTGTCAATTGAATAATACATTTTATCATGGTTTCTCTGTCAGGACTGTTGGCACCTTCATGGAAGAATGGATCAAGAACAGATACAGGACTGGGTTGCTCTTGCTTTTCATGGTTTCCCTCAGAAGAAATTTGTGATATCACTTCAAGTGATGCACTTGGTCTGGGAGTTTTCGGATCTTGGTGTTCTGGCTTCTCAACGGCATTCTCAGGGGAGCTTGGAAACATCTCAAAATGCTCCTTTCCTGGTTCTTCTCCTCCTTTTATTTCCTTCAATGCAGACATTCATAAATTCATTAAAACAGGAATACAAGTGGAAACAAGATGGAATAGCAATAAGTGTTGTCTTGAATATACTAGTGGTGAGTTATATCTGCGTTGCTCTGCTGGGGTGCACCCTGCATCGCAAATTGTTTGAGAGCAACCCGTCATGTCAATTTCTTCAATGCACACATTGTTAAGTTCAGCACCTGTAAATATTGTATTTTATTTAGAGAATAGCCATGCAGTATTTGATCATTTTAGTGTCTTTCTTATTCTGTACTCACCATGTTGTGTGGCTTCTTCTTTCATGAAATGCCTTTCCTGAACAGCCTGCTCATCCAGTGCTGCACTAGTACCACATGCAACACTAACTGAATCTTCCTCTGATTTACTTTTTTTTTTTGCAGATTCTTCCCTCTCAGGCCTGTGTATGGCACAGATATTTTTCTCTTCAGGTAAAAGGTCAATGCATTCTTCTACCCTCGGGCCACTCCTAGGTGATGGTGTGCTGCATTGAGGGAGGGAAAGCATTCCTACCAAGGACCTTGAGATCTGAACGGTTGGATACTTGGCAGTTTGACTTTTGTCCTGTAGAATTTCTGTTAAATGTTTTTTCGCTTCTTCATAGAAGATGGATGCATCCTTCGATGTAATTATGTTACTGTTGATTTCACCTAGTCCATCATTTCTTTGCTTTTGCTTACTGCTGTTCAAAGGTCTAAAATCGTTTTTAGCAGTAGCTAAAGCTTTCTGTTCCGAGGTCTGTTTAGGGACCTGTCTAGAATCCCTTTTAATTGTAAAAGTTGAATCTTTGGGCCAACGAGAATCTCTTTGAAGGTCATCTTCATATACCGAGGGTCTCTCTATCCTAGTTTTGCCAGCCACGATTCTGAATCTCCTCCTGACTTCCTTGATTGAAAATTTTGAATTTTCAGTTGCACTGTATTCTGGGTCTTGAATTGTGCAAGATTGCTGCTGTACACATGTTGATGTAGTAGCTACAGCAGGATCAATCCACCTTCTTGGATTTGGCTTTAGTATAACTATTTTGTTAACTGGCTGATAACTAATAGTTCCTTCTGATGTATTGCTTCTGTTTGATTTATCTTTATCTTTCTTCCAGAAAAAGACATGCCTGCTCTCTTTACTCTGTGTTTTGATGGGCAACTCATGCTGATTTGAGTTCTTAGTATCTTCAACAAAGCCAGATTTTTCAAGCATTTTCCTGGGCTCTAACTTGGTCCCTACATGTTTGTTTTGATGCCTTTGGATGTTCTCCAAAATATGTGAATTTGGCTTCTGAAGTGTCTTCAAGGAGAGTTCATTGTCCAAGCTTAGCATCTCTAACGCATCTATTAGTTTCTTCGATTGATGATCTGCCCTGCTGTTACAAAGATGTTTGTCGCCAACAAGCTCTTTTTCCTCACTCTCTGGAGTTTGCTCGTAAGGAAGATCACAGGGAGGATTGTTTAACTCATTAAGCTTCGTATGGATAAGGGACTTCAATTTAGGACACAGTTCACTCTTATTCTTGCAATCATCATGTGGCCATTCATCATGGTACCTATAGATTTGTCCCAGGAAATCTGCCAAATCAAGTTCAAGGTCATCTTCTTCTGCCTGTTTCATGCACTTAGAACCACTGGGATCCAGTGATCCAGATGGAGAAGCCATGGTGATTCTTTTGTTGTGATTTTTGGCTCCCTTTGGTTTACTGTTCTGCACTGAACTTTTGTCCAGACAGGCATCGTGTCCCAGGTCTGCTAATATTCTTTGAACCTCATCATTTGGAATTTTCTTCAACTGTTTTACCTTGCCCAGCTCGTCCTCAATAAGTCTTTTGACGGTTGGTTTCCTTGCACTGCATTCCTCCATGTTCTGAGAAGTATAAGGGCAGTAAATCTATTTCTCTTCATGAAATAAGCTTTAATATGCAGCATAAATAATTAAATATTACGAAATGTAATATTGGATAGAATTGTATCACATGATGATAAATAGAAACCTGACGGAAGCTAGATTAATACCATTTTGATGTTTTACCATGCTGACATACAGTTGGAGTAAAACTGATCTTATTAGAACATTCATTTTGTGTAAACTTTTGTTGTTTCAGTTTGGAGGCAGCAATGTACAAGCCCAACAGATTGTCATCTAAAGAATGCCGATATTGTTAATTATCCACTGAAGTTCTTCCGCAGGTTAATGCAGAGAGATACATCCAGCTTTGATGTGAACAACAATCACAAAGCTTAAACCAAGTCTCTTTTGTATCAAGAATGGATGATGGCTGTCCAATCGAAGTCCATACATGATAAGGAGGTATCCCCTTCATTGCTCTACATAAATGTATTTGTGGGATCACTTCTGCGTGTTTTTTCTAAGTTTATTGTTTCACAACTTGCATTAAACTACACTTTGCCTGAAGGAGTAATTGGTTGCTATTAGTATCAAGTTGACAATTTCAATTCCACAATTCAAAGCAATTTTGATATGCAAGCAACCAAATAGTCAAGCATGTTTAGGGTCACTAGACACATGTTGTATCTTTGTGGTGTTAACGAAAGCATTAAGTCGACAACAGCAAGCAGCAAATATACATCTATATGGCTTTTACCCTTGAAACCACATCATAGTTATTTGATATTAAAAAAACTTACATCCCTGTCTTCATCTATTTCCTCGAAGTCTTTGGATTTCTTTCTCAAGTGCCCTCTTCCTGCAACCATGTAGGGTGCATCAGCAGCAGTACAAATTCAAATAACAAAGTTTACAGCAAGCTCGCGTAATCTTTTTCTTGAATTCCTTATTTTTTTGCCAGGTGGTTCTAGGATGTATATTAGATCATTAGAGGGATTTATTGATAGTTCGGAACATGAGAAAAATTTGAAGCGAAGGACAGATATCATAGATTAAGATTGTATTGCCAAGTAGGCGTTGCATTACTTAGATTACTATACTTAGTTGCCACATTTTCACCAAACTGCCTACTAAGGAGAATTAAACAAATGCAATGGAGAACAATTATCGATTACCACCTCTTGTAGTTTTGGTTGACAATACTGGGAATTTATTTTTCTCAAGTTAATAATGAGTTTGTTTGGTACACTGACAGGAGTAAATGGTTTTTACTACAATTATATGCACCCATAGACCAATGTTAACCGACCAGCAGGAGAGCTGCTGTTTCATCATTGATAAATAGTATAGAGTACCAAATATGTGTGCTGCACAGGATCTGCTTTCATAGTCTGTTGTTAGTCGCACATGACCAAAATGCGTATTCAGTTTCAAAACATATTCTGCATACTGAAGAGTTCTACCAGCATAAATATGTGGTTCAGATGGTGACCATCATCCCGGTTCATTAGCTATTACGTTTTATGGAGCTGTGATCCCTGAAGAGAATTACCAGGAAACCCACTGAAAGTGTGCCTTCTGCCCCCTTGCTTCTTGTCCAACAGGAACTTTGCATCACGTCGGAAATAGAACATGCGGATGAGACCCCACATGCAGCCTATGTTGTTCTCCTGGCGTTGTGTTGCCCGTCTTTGACTTCTCTTCCCCATTTTGGATGGTTTGTTCTCTCTGCAATCTGCAGTTGAAATATCCCTTTTTTTTTCTTGATTGTTTAGTTCATCAGGCTAATCCTCTTGCAGCAAGTCGCTGAGAGAAACTCTGCAGTTAGATGAACAATTAGAGTTTATGCCAATGATCACACACAGCAAGTCTTGAGAATAGAAGAATTGAGATTTTGCGAGAGAAGACAAGGGGAAATGCGAATAACCGGTATCATAAACCGACCAGGTTCCATTGTTCTATTCTTGTTGATTTTAATCTACTGTCGAACCAAGCAAGGCTATGAAAGAAAAATATGCTACTACTCTGGTTTTCACATAAGTATACAGAAGTTGCAGTGAAACCATTTTCACACTCCTTTTAGAGTCAGTTTTTTTAAAATATATATATATATATATATCGGGCCCTTATATTACTGTTTGCTTCCTCTGTTACTCCAATTAATCAGCTTCACAGCAAAGGAGCTTAGGAGCTCCACAGGTGTGGAAGCACCACCCACACAGATGTTGGTTTTTATCAGAAAAACAAATTTAGCCACAGATAAGTTATAATAGTGGAAATCAAGAGGGAAACCCGGTGTCCAAGAGTACATTATTCCATTACTAAATACAAAACTCATTTACCTCTGATAATCAAGAGACCACAGGGAACTTGAGCAATCGCCACACTGAGCCGAGAAGCCACACAGGAAGGCAACCATGAGAATTCTTCAGGAAATGTTCTCGGCCATCTGAAGAGATGCTAGGAGCTGAAGCCCTGAGCTTTGCATCCTTTTGGCGACGATGACGGAAGGAATCAGAAGCCTTTTTTGCACAAGCCTCGGTCAGTAGTGTCTTTTCCTTTGATTCTCTTTTCTTTTTCTGTTCCTTGTACTACTTCTCTTCTCCGCCTTTGAAGAATCACTGAAGGCAAGGCAGTGTAGCAGCGCAGCACATGCCATGCACAAGCAAAATGGACTTTCGGCCAGTGTGCCGACCCCCCACGCACGCTTCCCCCCCTGCAGAAAAAGTGGCAGGCAATGGGGCTAGCTCGGCCTCGGCTGCAAGCAAAAGCCGAACACCAAAGCCTTCGATAATTGCGTGTTAAGCTTGTAGCCATGATGGAATCTTGTGGGTCATCGTGAGGTGTCTGTGGTGCAGGCACCCTGGTAATTAAAAGTATCAGATGTGTTTTAAAAAGAGGTGGTTTTGGGGGATAATATCCATTTACGTTTTTGTATGGTCCTGTTAGGAGAAGCCAAAAAAGAGGTCCATTGTGCCAAAGTGTTGAGATGGTGATGGCATCAAACTTTTCTTGGCTATGGACAGATTATTATCCTCCACCAACAGCTAGAAGTGGCATATCGAAATTTTGTCGATTTGTTTAGTGGAGTGTAGAAGCAACCGGATCTCATCCAAAGTGCATGTCATTACCAAGAGGCATATAGTTTCTGTTTTCAATTTATGTAAGTGGACTAGCACTAGTTTTCTTTTATTTTTTTTTCTTAAAAAATAGCTGTCGGTGCTAGCCTCATTTCATTTATACAACTTGTTTCTTTAACCTGCTGTGCACTGCACTAGAAAGGCACCTAGCTAGAACGGGGCTTAAGGTTGCGGATATCCGCAACAATATTTCCTCTTATCCCTCGTGTTTCACGGAAGGGTACTGCTGTGATGTGGATTACATTTTGGAGTTGGCTACAAGGTGGAATTAATTGAAACTTTTTGGGCACATCTGACCCTCTTATCTGGTTGGCCTTCCCCACCAAATGGCCAACTTTTTGGACCAAATCAATTGTCAAAATTATCTTTTAGGAGATGGAAATCATTACTTACTTGCTAACTTAAGTACGCCATCTGTGTTCTGTTGGATACTTGGGATACTTGGATTGGATTCAGGGTTGCGTTGTACCTGCAGCTGCAGGCCATAGTGAAGTAAGCCTCAGCTAATTAATTATTATCTGTCCCCGTTGAACTTGAGTTTTTTTTGTTCCCTCCTACCACTATTTGATTCGGTCTAGGTAGAATGGTAGATGCACCGTACTCCTTCCTACCACTGTATATATTTGGGTGGCCGGCATGTTTAATTCTTTCTGTATATTCATGCATGTCTTTTACCAGCATGGAATAAATATCGTATAGCTCACTGTATAGTAAGTACTCCTGGCTGTTATCCAGGAGGGGAGGGGCGATGAATCCGAGGAGTTCCAGCCTTCCAGGCATCACAGCAAAACAAGGGTACTGAGCCGGTGAGACAATGCACGCTAGCTACCTGTGGACAATGCATGCAGGAGATGACACACCATGATTGCTGCTCGCCTGCTCCATGTTCATATATATATATATATGCATGTGCGTGTTAACTTATATATAGGGGCCTAAAATGATGCCCGTGTACCACAACATCAGTTCTTGCCCTCGAAGAAGCTAGAAACAGGTGCAGTGCAATGATTTCTTCAATTTGATACGGCGCATACATGACCAGCGCGCGCAACTTTTTTCTATAATTTGGGCGATGAAGGTTAGACTAAAGCACACTGACTGAACACATAATAGCCAATGGCTGGTGGGCCCTACGAATGACCCATGCATGTATGTTCCTTCCGGTCACTGGCGGATCTACCTCTCATGCAGGATGGGCAATTGCCCGGCTCTCCGGTGACATGTCATAGGGGTAGGGGTGTAGTGTAGTGTAGCAGCGCTTCCTCAAAATATCATGAAAGCTGAGCTTAATTTTCTGGACAAGCTTTTATCCTATACCGTTAAGTCCAATAAAAATTTATTATATTAGCTCAGCCGCGGCTTCCCGTCCGTCCGTCCGTCCGTCCGTCTATCAGCAAGTGGAACTGCTAGTGTGAAATTATGCCGATAAAAATGTCCATTCTTTGGTGTGTCAATGCTCGTTATGCCGGCTAAGGCATGGACTCTTAACATGTGTCGGCAACTCGCGTGATGGCTCCTATGACACTGGCCGTGACGCGACAGTGTTTACCTGCAGGCGCTGGATCACTACTGGTTAGCTTAAATGGCCTGTCCTTTCTCCCATCAACCCTGCCTGGACGGCTGACCTCCATCGTGTTTTCGAGAAACCGGACAGTTGGGTAGAAAAGCTAGCTAGGTTAGGTTGGCTCGCAAGTTTGGTAAGATATCGAATCAAAGCAAGCCATGCATACTCTCAGTTATTAACTCCATCAATTAATAAATAAGCAATAGCAAAAGACACACTAGTACTCCATATAGTACTTTCCTTTGCTTATTATGACACAGACGTTGGAGTACACAACTAGCCATGGGACTAGCGAGGAAGTAATGGCCACACCCTATACAGTACACGGCAATCAACGACGGGTCACACTTGACGCAACCATACTGCTGTTAGCTAGTATTATATTAGGACGCACGATATTGAACTGTTGTGTTTAATAGAGGGCCATCTCTTTGTACCGCGCTCTCTCCAAAAAAAAAAAGGGAAAAAAACCTACCTGCCCGGTTTGGTTTAGAAGGAAGTGTAGTTTACGGGGGCGGACAGAAGTGCATGCAGTGACAATTGAAGAGGACAGACACATTTGTGCACAGTCCCACTGTCTCCCGTTCTGGACTTGTGGAGCCCATGAACGCACGCATCCTTTTTTATCCCAATGAAAGGAACGCCAGCGTAAAAGGCACCTCCTCCTTTCAGCCGAACTGGCTATCCTATATATCTAGCTTAGTTCCCTGCCAGGGTCCAGACGAGGCGAACGATTGATTAAGCGGCTTATGTATGTTAGTGGGTTTGGACGCTTTTTAATTAGTTAGGTCCAAAACTGTAAATAGATTGGACTCATTTTAGATCTATAGTTATTTAGACCAGATTGGACCAGGCTTGGATCTCATATTTTTCTACTAAATCTCTCACAACTAGCCAAGTAAACTAATTGATGTTTCCTTTAATATTAATGCTTTTTTTTTGTTTTACATACTTTAAATTTCAACTTTTAACCTATGTTTTCAGTGAGATATGTAATTATAGATTTAGTTTTACCACTAGATATTGCACCGTAAACTATCGACTCATCAAACAAACAACAATTTGTCTAGGTAAAGGCCTAAATCAAGGCTCAGACTTTCATTTGGATCCGGATCAAGCTTGGACCTCGTTTTTTTTGGATCAGACTGGATACAGATCTATAAAAAAAAGTATTAGGTTTAAACTAGATCTGTGCTAGACTTCGACCTATTAGCATCCTTAAGTGGCTAGCATGACACGAGCGAGCGCGCTGCTGCCGTGCCGAGACCATGAAGTGGCTAGCAAGCTGCCTCTCGACAACCAAAGAATCACCATGCTGCTGCTAGGCATCGCGGCAGCTATATACGCTGCATGTCGATCAGAACTCAGCAAGCATGAGACGTACGTTCTCCTTTTGTTATCAGGGTGAATTCATCAGTCCAAAAGAAAAAAAACCGGCACGGTGATAGCTAACCATGATGGATGGGATAGCAGGATAAGAATGACAGTGCGGTTGTTCTGGGACAAGGAAACAAACAGTGTCTGTGCTGCCTGTGATACAGCGCACTAGTCTCTCAAAGGGAACCGGGCAGATACATGTACACCACCTGAGTACCTGATCTCAACTAATTAACACAACAGCTAAGCTAGCATAGAATAGACTCCAGTGTAAGTAAACGAGCACCTCACCTACCTAATTATGGGGATCTTCTTTAATTCGGATAACATTTTTTATTTTCCTTGATTCTTTTTTAGCTCTTCCTTTCTGGATAAACACTTTTCGGGCATCGTTAGATCATTAATTATTACCTCAGGCGAGGACGATGGACTGCATCTCTCTTTTCCTCCTCTTCCTCGCCCTCCGCAGAATCTGCAGGCCCTCCTCCTCCTCCTCAGTGCCTGCCTTCATCGACTGGAAGTGGGACTCCTCCACCTTCTCGGCTGCAGCTAGCGTATATTATATACACAGGAGACAGACACGGTCAAATGTCGCGCTGTGAACCAGTAAATGGCACAGCGAGATAATAGCAGATGATAGGCACCAATAATTTCCTCCTCCTTTTTCCAAATGATTAATTGCTTACCTCGCAGAATCACTAAAGCACAAGTAAGAGCAGGTATTGTTCAGCTATTGAAAAGAACGCGATCTTTCGAGGGGAGAGCACCGGAAAAATCACATAAGAAACGCATGCACGGGGAAGAAAAGCTCAACTGTTGACAGCACTGCACTGCTCCTACCTGTTTCTGTCTTGAGAATCACGCAGGAAGCACGTCCTTCACTGTCATCATCTGAGTCGAGGATTATGCTGACCGGTGCCTGCATTTTGCGTTCACAAGCAACCATGCACGATCACACACTCTTAACATAAGGCAAGTACAACCTACGTACTATTACTTGCTTACAAGGGCAATGCTATTATTGCTTGCTTGCAAGCGCAAACTACAAAGTTACAGCTGCGGCGTGAATGAAGCATGTTCCAGTGAATTCAGTGATGTTGGCATTGAACCACTAGCAATATTGCAAGAGGCGCTTTTTGTCAACAAATATCATTGAAAGCATTGACCCGAAGCTACAATTAATAGTCAGCAACTTGAGATTGCACGAGGCGATCATATATCATTTTCATTAAGCTAGAAAGGAGCAGGTTGCACGTTTACCTTCTTAGTTGCCACTTGTGGATTGACCTGACGATTCGCCACTTCTTCCTGTTTAAGTGCTAGCCTGTAGCTTGAACCGACCAATTTTTGTGGACCTGCTTTGACCTTTCCCTGCTCAACCTTTGGCTTCGGATCTGCCACCTTTGCAGGATAAACCAAAGGTGCAGGAAGGCTGGTATTAACAAACAAGCCTTATTAGATTCCAAACTCAAATGAAGACACTACGTACGAGGAAGACAGTGAAGACATACGTATACTGAGAAAGTGGAGTCATGTTAGTAATACAACTGAAAGACACCGATATAATCTTGCTGGGTACGTAAAGAGAGAGAACATTCTACGAGTATTGTACAAGCATTAATTAGAACATATATATACCCTTGCAAGATTTGATTTGAATGGATAGCTAACAATTGAACTTTGTAAGAAACTGAGGCTAGAAGATTACACTTTTTCTACTGGTATTTGATTCATCTGGGGTACTCTTCCATTTGCTACAGGTATTTGGTTCATCAGAGGTCTTCCATTTGCTCCTTGTGGTTGGTTCATCTGGGACCTTCCATTTGCTACTGGTGTTTGGCTCATCAGGGGCCTTCCAATTGCTACTGGTATTTGGTTCATCCGGGGCCTTCCATTTGCTACTGGTGTTTGGCTCATCAGGGGCTTTCCATTTGCTACTGATATTTGGTTCCTCAGGGGTCCTTCATTGCTGGTGCAGCTCTGGTTCTTCAGCCAAGACAAACAATAAAAGTAAGAGGAGGACAACGAAACACTTACGGATTTAATTAGTTGAGTAATGAATATACATACTGCTAGCATTTGCATTGCAGCAGGCCTACTATTGAGAGATCTGATAGCTCTAACAATCCCCTGCACAAAGAGGCAAAGATCAGCCAGTTTTAGACCAAAACTATGGCCCTACATTGGTTGCTTTCAGTGCGCGAAGTGATGAGGTTTGAGCATGCCACATGATATGCAGCATTTGCATGTTTTTAAGCCATCTCTAAACTTAAAAGTAAAATGCTGAAAAGTAAACAGTAACACACACTGAGATTGTTCAATCTTAGTGTTACAAAACCAATGGCAAAAATATATGATCAAAGGAACGGAAGACATGGATTTTACATGAAAAACCCTTTCAAGAAAAATCATAGACGTACGAAGGCAAATATCACTATATGAGGAGATGTTTACAATTAAGCTCTTCTTTTCCTATAGATTACAGGAGCATATTTATAGTGGTATATAATTGACTCCGTGTAGAAGCATATTTGAGATAGAGTAGGAGACGAATTTGTATCACCCTTCAAACTTAACACTTAGGTATCATGTGTATACAAGAAAAGGAACCTTTCTCAAACAGAAAAAAAGCAGAATATACAAGAAAATATTAGTAACTAACTTATATGTTTATACGAAACTGAACAGGCACATATGGAGATATCAGAGAAATTCACATACTGGTAAATCATGATGATAATTACTTGAGCAATGTTTCCATGCTTTTCTTTTCAATACAAGTTGCATAAATCTTAAAGCAAGCGAAGGGATAAGTAATTACCATCTACCCTTCATTCATACTTTAATATTTACTTGTATTAAAATAAAATCATGGAAGTACCTCTCTAATTAACTTGTATGAGCCATCAGAACAATTCCGAAAGTCAAATGAGTCTATCGGAGTTGTATAAAATTAGAGGTGGATCATAGTAGAAACTTAAGGAGTACCTCCATCTCTTTTGTAAAAATTCTTAAGATGTCACCCTGCAGTTGCCTTAAATCTGCTTGCACTTGTTTCGGCCACACTGAAAGGGTCGAGGATATCTCATTCAATTTGCTGGTGTGAGAGTTCAGAACACTCAGCTGATCAGGATTGTTTTTTGTGCTGCCTTCAAGGAGTGCTTTGAGATCATCTTGTCCCTTAAGCTGTAATAACATGTTAGAATAAATCAAACTTTGTTGTCTGTGCAAAAAAAAAATTGTAGGAGAAAGAACTGAGCCATCACTTATCCTTACAATTTGCTGAAGTGAGTTCTCTAGGAGGACAACCTTTTGTCGTATGCTACCAGCTGAACATAACAAATACATGCTTTCAGTAATTTGATGCACCGATTCTTGAATAAGGACATAATTAGAGTGCGAAAAATCATGAACAAAACAGAAGCGGTTGCAATTCTTTTATGATCAAAATTACAAATTAGGGATACTTACAATCTAGTGATGCCTCTTTCATGGCTCTGTTTAACTGCATAACATCACTTTGCACTGAGTCTAGTACCATCCCCATCTTATGTACTGAACTTGCCAAATGCTGAAATTTGCGCTCAACATCCTCATTAGGAACCTGACCTGTTGAAATACTATCTGTCGGGCACACCAATCAAAATATACCGTCACAATGTGACAGCTTAGAAATGGTGGAGTCTAGATATAGAACGGTTCCAGATGCACTTTGTATTATAAAAGCATGCATCAGTCCAACTTACATAGTTACATGCTCAGCAAATGAGATTTAAAAAGTGGACCTATTCAAAATACCAAAAAAATTGTGCGTGAAGTTCATGTGAAGTGCTGTGACGCTGGAATGAACAAAACAAAAATTCTATGAGATGCAGCGCAGGGGCTTGAGAGTTTACATCTACTATCCGGAGCAGAGGGGTTCCACCGGTGGATAGGGTTGCTTGATACTTTTGCCAGTTGCAGCTGAGATTCATCTCTCACACAAGAAGCTGAACTGGCAGGTAATGAAGGCATCCTCTTCGATGAGTCATCATGCAAGCCGAATCTCTGGTCACCAATTGAAAGAACATGGAAGTCACAATTGGGCAAGAGACAAAAACTATGCATCATGTATAACTATTAAGATGTAACTAGAACCACAGATGCTCTAAGTGAAACATTCAGGAGCAACAGAACTGTTAGTTTGGGCATTCATGTTCGTGAATAACGCGAAGTCATTTCTGAAGAAGAGAAATTAATGTGACGAAATTGCATACTGAGTGTGCCTAGAATCGTGAATAACGCGAAATCATTTCTGAAGAAGAGAAATTAAGGTGACGACATTGCATACTGAGTGTGCCTAGAAGGGCGTCAATTCCAAGCAGTCTCACAGAACAAAATCATGATTTCAAACCGACTAGCAGAAGAAAAACACCTGAAAATTCCCGAAGCGATGCTCGCTTTATGAATTTGCCCAATAAAATGGACACCGCATCAATTTGAACCATTCCTTCCACGCATCAATCAAATACAAGGGAATTCACCGCAATCAAATACAAGGGAATTCACCGGAAGCGACTAACCAACACCGATCAATTAGTTGCAACTGTGATCAAACACAAGACTGACGGAATCCCCAACCACTAATTACCCTTCACGAATCCAGTGATCCAACAAGAACACCAAATCCACCGATCCATTCAGTAGAAACGAACGCCTAGCATCACCGATCACCGCACATGAACAGGGACGACCGAACGAGGGAAGGAGCGACGTATACGAAACCTGATCGCGCGCTGGGGAGGGGAGGTGGAGGCTGAGGAGGTTCTCGTCGAGGGAGGCCTGCGAGAGCTGCGACTGCGAGTGCAGGAGCGACGCGCCTCCGCCTCCCTGCGAGAACGACTGCTGAGACTGCGTCTGCGACCGCGGCTGCGACGCCACCGCCCCGGCCGCCGCGGAAGCAGACCCACTAATCCCACCGCTGACGCTGCCACTTCCGCTCCCTCCGGTCCTCCTGAATCACGACAAACACGCCATGAACCAAAACACACGTCAGAACGGAAGCAGCGAACGGCGAGCGGGATGGAATTGGGCGGGGTGATCGGGCACTTTACCGGGGAGGCAAGACGGATATGGAGCCGAGGTCGCACGCTTTGTTGATCTTAAGCTTCATCGCTTGTTCACGAAGACGATCGCCGGCGAGGCAGGAGGAGGAGGAGGAGGAGGAGGAGGAGCAATGAAACGGGGAGGCTTGCGGTTGTTGCAGCGCTTGGGAGGAGGCACTGCAAATTTGAATTTCCTGCTTCAATACCCGAGCTGCGCCTTTCCATTTTATAGCCGTTTCACGGACCCGCCCATGTGGGCCCGTGAGCGAGGCTACGTATCCAGGGGCTGAAACCTGGGGCCCCCTTGCGTGTTCTTCTTCTGCAGCTGACACCTGGGGCCCAAATTTCTTTGAACACTGCAGCTAGCGTGCCTCGCCACCCAATTTGCTTCCTGGACCTGGCACAGCGGGAAAAAAAAACTAAAAGTGAACCGCACAGTAACAAGTGGAGGACCTATGGAAGGTCAAATGACTAGGTCACGCCCTACCTCCGATAAGCAGTAGGGTGGCCGACCGAAGGCAGAGGAGGTGATGGGCTGCAGGTAAATGAGAACTCCTTAAGATTTGATTTTAGATCCGTCACTGACAGTAATGTATGTAATGGAAATATATTTTTGAACCAAATAATCAATCATGCCACATGTTTAAAAAAAAATAAAATTACACTCTTGAGTTACCACGGGGAGGTAGAAGTGGGGAAAGAGGGAGCAGGTGTGAACGGAAAGAAAGAGACACAATTGGTTTCCTTTTTTATTTGTGAGATGTGGGAGGAGCGTGTCACCGCCTGTGCCCCGTATGTTGGAGCATTGCTTTTTTTTTTAGAGATGAGGAGAGGAAGAATGGATGATCACCACCAACTCATATTTATATATTAGTAAAGATAAGAACAACATCAGCATCAGAAAATTAATATGAATTTGTTACAAACAAACACTTATTTCAAACAAACTAGCAGGAGTGCTGCAACACTTTGATAATTCGAATTTGTTACAAACAAACACTTATTTCAAACAAACTAGCAGGAGTGCTGCAACACTTTGATAATTCAAACCTCACATGATGCAACCCTGACCCTGCCATATCTATTATTTCAAACAAACTAGCAATGAGTGCCACAACTATATTTTTCTTGTACAAACTGTCAGAAAACTACATATTTTTGCTTCTATTTCACAAAACTATTGGTTTTAAAATTGACTGTACCTTATAATAAGTCTAACAGTGTAGACCCACATAGCAACCTCACGCGCCAGCGAAACGAGAAATTGAGACATGTGAGGCTACCATATGCACTTACACTGTCAAACCTGTTAGAAAAAATACCGATTCTAAAAACTGTAGTTTTGTAACACAAGTTATCCTAAAATCTGTAATTTTATGGAATATGAGCTAAATTATGTAGTTTTTTTTTTGTAGTTTGTACAAAGAACTTGTAGTTCCGCGAAATATACACTGTTATTTATTTTGAAACAACAGATCAACACAGTCTTCGTGGTCAGGAAATCATGACTAGCTAAGCTAAGCAGTACATTGGGCATAGTACTTTGTCCTGGCCGTGAACAAAACGATCACACATTATTCGATGGTGCGCACGCGATGCACCACATCTAGGGTATAGAGCAGGGAGCCACTCGAAGAGTTGCTGCAAAACTAATGATCACACTCATTCAGCTAAAATGTTTGTTTACATCTGTGTAGTCAAGATCAGTGATCCGCTACTAATTTAGTTGCATGGTCCAACCCATCCGATCCTCCACATGACCCATCTGGAGGCTCGTTAGCGAAGTATATAGCTGCTGTGATACGACACCGACTCCTTGGTTGCCATATTCTACCCTGCAAAGCAGAACCACTGGATTTGAGATCTGATATGGCTATCCATCACTCTACAAATCAGCAACGCAACACGGCACATCATTCGTAAGTCTGGGTGCAGTGGTCAAATTGGAGTGCTGTTACAAGCATCACGTAACTCCAATGCATCAATTTTTACTATGCAATTACCATTGGTGGTTATACACGAGACCACAGTAATCAGTCTCAAAAGAACTTTAGTTGTATACTCCAGTTGAATAATCACCCGCACTAATACTAAATTGCATCTCACACTAAATTTGGTTTTTGCTACAAACAGGGAAAAAAGTTAACCTCAGCCCAAACGGCTGGTAAATGACACAGCGTGAAATGTTCAAGGAAAGCAATAAAGCAGCTAACACTTATAACAGGAAGAGATGATAGCATTGGCAGGTAAATTTGAGGAAACAACATCCAAAAACCAGCATTCCCAAGGGGAGCAAAGAATCACAGCAGTATAGCAGCATCTTCTTGGTGCTACTTTTAGAAAATGCCAAATCTTATTCAAGAAATTGCAGTGATGTGTATTCAGGAAATGAGTTGCAAACTTCTATTTCATCACGCATGGATACATAAGTAGCAACCAAACTTCCAAAGCAAAGCTGAAGTTTCACCTTTTCCCAAGATACGTAATGCTCCCTACGGGTGACACCACAACAGCTGTTCCGGTGCAGAAAACTTCATCAGCATCAAGCAACTCATCTACTGACACAAGGCGCTCGTCAACCTTTCGAGAAGCCAATTGCATTAATTAAGACTACAGAAAAATTAGAAGCTGCGTATAATCAACTGTTAACTGTTTAGAGAACATTGTTTTTCTTCCTCTGAAAGTCTGATCAATGACCCTGTGATGGCCTGATGGGCCAACAACAGCTCTTCAAGGCTCAGCAGATGCAATTAGAAAATAGGATCTAGTTAATAAATTAGTTAAATTTGAGCCTGCTTACAGGATCCTGCTAGTGCTACCCATGCCACCAAGTTACAGAACTGAAGGTGCGCGAGCTATAAAAACATGGCCAATTTAAATTCGCAGCTAAAATGCACAGTTTAGTCAGCCATTTCTTTCTCAGTTCCTTATAATCCATGAGAATGATGAGTAATTTACCTTGAAGCCTTTGCTTTGAGCAACTTCAACTATACTTTTCCTTGTTATACCAGGCAGTATTGTTCCTTTTATTGCTGGAGTTGAAATAACATTGCCCTGGTGCAAAAGAGTCATAACTGTTAGATAGTATCTTTGTTACCTTATATACGAGATTGCTAGTTGCCTTGTATAGAGATTATTTGCCTTGTATAGTTATTGCCTTATATAGGCTTTCCTTCTATATCCTCTTGTACGTGTATATATACTGGCCCTTTGGCCTCATGTTGAACACAAGTGCTATTCATAACATGGTATCAGAGCCAAGTTAGGGTTAGGGTTTTCTTACGGGCGTTGCACTTGCGCTCTCCCGACCTCTCCTCTCCGGCTTTCCTTGTTGGTTTTTCGCCACCATCTCCGAGTGGAGCCGCCTCTCGCGGATCTACGACCGTCGCGCACCATCCTCCATCCGGTTATCCGACGTCATCCTTGCGCCACCGGCGGCCCGAGCTTGAGGTCGGCCTTTGCTCCTCCGGTGCTACTCCGCCGCCGTCGCCGCCGGCCGACCCGCCGCCGCCACCCGTGACACCGTCGACCGACCAGCCGCGTCACCGTGGCGTCTCCTCAACCACGAGCTCGAGGTTGGCCTTTGCTCCGCCCGGCGCTACTCTCGACGCCGCCGACGCCGTCGCCGACCGCCGCCGCCACCGCGTGACGCTGCCGCCAACCGTGCCGCCGTCACCCGTGGCGCCTCGAGCCTCCTCGCTCGGTTCTTCTCAAGTGCGATTGGATCGGACTTTAATCGGCTTAAGTCCGGTCCGGTCCGGTCAAAAAAAAAAAAAAATGTCGCCATCTGCGCAGTTCTTCTTGAATCATATCATTCTCGTTGCGGTTATCTTTGATGGTCTCAATTATCGTGATTGGGTTCTTCATGCGCCTTCACATGCGAGGCGTCTGTGGGAGTTTCTTCTTCGCGAGCTATCATGTCCGCCTCGTCCCGCTCCCCGACATGCTGTTATTCCTAAAGAGGCGTCTTCATTGCTCAGCGAAGGCCTCCGATGAGTATGTCGATCTTTGTGGAGTCTTTTCGACTCAATTTCTCGCATACAAGATATGGCTTGATGAAGATGCTCGTGCTTCGCTATTCAGTTGCTAGTATGGAGGTGCATCTCTTTGGTGATATTGTTGGTTTGTCTTATTTCGATCGATGTGGGCACATCTTCGCGATCGCTATGAGCCTCATCGGGATTCTTTGTACCTTGTTGTTGTGAGGAGCGATCGTTAAAGCAGGTGATTCTCTGTCGACGAGTTTTATGCTCAACTGTCCTCGGTATGGCGTCGACTTGATTCTCGGACCGGAGGTTTGTCGCGACTGTCGTCGCCAACGCCAAGCCTCTCACTTGAGCTTCGCAGTAACACGACTTTTTCGACACGCCCCGGATTGAATTTGAGCGATTCGTGCTCACCGCTTGCTCGTCATCCCGTGTGACCTTGTTGGAGGCTCTTGCGGCTATTCGATCGAGGAGACTCGTCTTCGTGGTGCGGGCCTACTAGTATCTCCTTGATCCTGGCAATTACCTCGTGCTATTCCATCGGTGGCGCCTTCTCCTTGATGATCGACTACCAAGGGTGCAGGGCTTCATTGTACCTCTCGCAACAAAGATGGGCATGTGGAGCGCTTTGCTATCGGAAGAAAAAGGATCTTGCTCGTCGCGGTGGCGTCCTCCTAAGGGAACCTGGACTTCTTGGTGCCTCTCCTCAACATGCTTCTTTGGTTCGGACCCGCTCGGGAGATTTCGATGCTACTACGTTGCATGGCTACTTCGCACCGTCGAGTTCTCACTGGCTCGCTACTCGGTCTTCCAATGAGAGACCATCTTCCTCCTCATCGGTATCATACCATGGATTCTTGACTCTGGAGCTTCTTTTCATATGACATCCGATCCAACGAGTCTCCACTCCATTAGTCCTCTTGTCGCTCCTATCCTTTGCATGATCGCAGATGGTACCCTCTTTTCATTGCGGGGACGAGGCACTCTTTTGTCTTCCTCTTTTCATGTTCCTCGCTTGTTTCTCATGTTCCTAAACTCACCATGCGGCTTATATCCGCCGCGACATCGATCATGGTCATCGTGTTATCCTTGACTCGACTCTTGCCGTGTTCGGGATCGCAGGACGGGTCTCGGTTGGTATTGGCCTCGCCGCCGTGACTCTCGGCGCTTTGGGAGCTTGATAGCTTCGTCTTCCTTCCGCCTCTGCGCGTCTCTCGTCTCTCCATTGCTTCGCCTCCGTTGCATCGTCTCATCGGGTCGTTTGCTCGGTGGCATCACGTTTAGGGCATCTTTGTGGGTCACGTCTGTCTTCTTTAATTCGTCGTGATCTTTTAGGATCGTATGCCGTGATACCTCTTTAAATTGTGCGGGTTGTAAGCTTGGTAACAGCTACAACTCCCTATCCTTCTAGCGAGTCGTATCCAGCATCCTTTTGATCTTGTTCACTCGATGTGTGGGTCCGGCCTTTTGTTTCAAAAGGGGGTCATAAATATTATATTCTTTTTATAGATGATTTCTCTCGCCACACTTGGATATACTTTATGTCTTCTCGTAGCGAGGCCTTGTCCATCTATAAGAATTTTGCCACTATGATCCGTACTCAGTTTGACTCTCCCATTCGAGTTCTTCGCGCTGACTCAGCAGGGGAATATCTGTCCGGCGCCCTTCGTACTTTTCTTGCTACAGGCACTCTTTCTCAGTTTTCCTGTCCTGGTGCTCATGCTCAGAATGGTGTGGCTGAGCGCAAGCATCGTCATCTTCTTGAGACAGCTCGTGCCCTTTTACTTGCTTCCGCTGTTCCACCTCATTTCTGGGCTGAGGCTGTTTCCACTGCCACTTACTTGATTAATATTCAGCCTTCTTCTGCTCTTAAGGGTGGGATTCCGGTGGAACGTCTTTGTGGCATGCTTCCTGATTACTCTAGTCTTCGCCTATTTGGGTGTGTGTGCTATGTCCTTCTTGCACCTCGTGAACGCACCAAGCTGACCGCTCAGTCTGTTGAGTGCGTTTTTCTGGGCTATAGTGCTGAGCATAAGGGATATCGTTGTTGGGATCCTGTTGGCGGCGAAACGCGGATTTCGGGATGTTACTTTTGATGAGTCTCGTCCCTTCTACCTCGTCCTTCTTCCACTCCAAAGATCTCTTGTCGAGCCACTTTCTTTTCTTACTTTTCACGATACTCCTGTTGCCACTTTTCCTTCTCCACGTTGGCGTCTCCTTCTTCGCTTGACCTTTCCACACGAAGTCTTCACATTCCGTGTCTCCTCCAAAATTTTCTTCTGACATTGTTCCTTCGTATCCTCTCTACTACACTCGTCATCCGCGAGTTGAGGATTCTTCTGATGTCTCTTCTTCTCCTGTTGAGTCACTTTCTTCTGGGCCTCCTCGCTACGCTCTTCGTGATCGTCAGTCTATTCGGCCTCCTAAGCGCCTTGGCTTTCTTTGGTGCCGTTCTTGCCGAGCCGACTTCTTCTTGTGATCTTGTTGTTCATCGTGAATGGCAGCTGCGATGGCAGAGAGATTGTCGCCTTGAGCGCACTGGCACGTGGGATCTTGTGCCCCTTCCTCCACGTGTCCGTCCCATTACATGTAAGTGGGTCTATAAGGTTAAGACTCGCTCTGATGGTTCTCTTGAGCGCTACAAGGCTCGTCTCGTAGCACGTGGTTTTCAGCAGGAGCATGGTCGTGATTATGACGAAACTTTTGCTCGATGGCTCATATGACCACTTTATTCGCACTCTTCTTGCGATGGCGTCTGCTCGTCGGTGGTCTATCTCTCGACTTGATGTTAAGAATGCCTTTCTTAATGGTGAGCTACGTGAGGAGGTTTTATGCACCACCACCGAGGTATTCTTCCCCGAGGGCATGGTTTGTCGCCTTCGTCGCTCTCTTTATGGCCTCAAGCAAGCCCTCGTGCACGGTTTGAGCGTTTTTCTTCGTGGTCATTCTTCTGCTGGCTTTTCGCTAGTACTCATGATCCTGCGCTCTTTGTTCACACTTCACTCGTGGACGGACTCTTCTTCTTCTCTATGTTGATGACATGATCATTCTGGCGATGATACTCGTGATATTGCCTTTGTGAAGGCACGTCTCAATGAGCGATTTCTCATGTCCGATCTAGGTCCTCTTCGTTACTTTACGGGATTGAAGTCTCTTCTACACCCGAGGTTTCTTTCTATCCCAAGAGAAGTATATTCAGGATCTTCTTGATCGTGCTTCTCTCACTGATCAGCGCATTGCTGAGACTCCTATGGAGCTCAATGTTCACCTTCGACCTACTGATGGTGAACCTCTTGATGATCCTACTCGCTATCGTCATCTTGTTGGGAGTCTTGTTTACCTTGGTGTCACTCGTCCTGACATTTCCTATCCAGTTCATATCTTGAGTCAGTTCGTTTCTGCTCCCACTTTGACTTCACTATAGTCATCTTCTTCGTGTTCTACGATATCTTTGTGGAACTATCTCTCGCCGTCTTTTCTTTCCTCGATCCAGCTCCTCCGACGGACATACTCGATGCTACTTGGGCTAGTGATCCCTCCGATCGCGGTCTCTTTACGCTTATTGTGTTTTTCTTGGTGGTTCTCTTATTACTTGGAAGACTAAGAAGCATTAGCTTGCTCGTTCGGTCTGAGGTTGAGTTGCGGCGATGGCTCTTTTGATGCAGAGGTTACTTGGCTACGGTGGCTACTTGAGGATTTTGGTGTTTCGTTTCTACACCAACTCCTCTTTTATCCGACGATCAGAGCTATTAGCATTGCTCGAGATCCAGTGAAGCATGAGCTCACCAAGCATATTGGCGTTGATGCTTCCTACATGAGGACACAGGTACAAGATCAAGTTGTGGCTCTTCAATATGTGCCTTCAGAGCTTCAATTAGCAGATTTCTTCACGAAGACACAGACTAGAGCTCAGCACAGCTTTTATCTCTCCAAACTCAGTGTTGTTGATCCACCATGAGTTTGAGGGGGGGTGTTAGATAGTATCTTTGTTACCTTATATACGAGATTGCTAGTTGCCTTGTATAGAGATTATTTGCCTTGTATAGTTATTGCCTTATATAGGCTTTCCTTCTATATCCTCTTGTACGTGTATATATACTGCCCCTTTGGCCTCATGTTGAACACAAGTGCTATTCATAACAATAACAAACATAAATAATATCTGTGCAGTCCTTAACTTGGTGAAATAAAATTCCTCAAGCAAAACCAGACAGCTTACATTTTTCTCTAATTAAAAATTCAGGTGTAAATTCAAATGTATAAATGAGTGATTCATCCTCCAGGGAAACAACTAAGATGGGGAACAGACTAGAAGAACCTAACCGATTTTACATCAGGGAGTATTCACGCTACTTCACTGCTTGAGAACCTACACATGGGGATGGCAAATCGTGTAATTTGGTACACTACAGAACAAAAGAGTGTTGCTTAGGTTATACTTCCTAAATAATTTGCTTAGGTTATAGAAGAGCAGGCAAGTTGTGGATAACTAGGATGCTGACCAGACCAAATAGTATGGTGTATCACCATTGTAGGCTTCGATCACTAAAAGCTACTTCTAGCTGCAGCTACTGACAAAGATATACAAAAATAACAAGCACAGCTATGTGAAGATCGTACTTTCACCACAAAAATATTGCATGAAGAAACTTCTTCCAGATATTTGTTGTGAACTGCATCCAAATAGAGGACATCCGAATATCCTTTCTCCTTTGCAATCCTCTGCGCTTTCAATACCTTCATGGTGATGACAAGTAGAGCAATTAAGAAATCATATTCTCAGATTCAAAAGTCAAAACAATGTGGTCACTAGCACATTATGTTAATGGTACCAGTTAACAACTCATCACAGACTCTCTGACTTCAATTTCAGGATAAATTTACCAGCAACATCCCTTTCTTACAAGTTATAATGAGTATAGATATTCATTTTAAGGAAAATAAGAAAATAATGGGTGATATGAGCATGTAGCACAATAGAAAATGTAATTTTAGCACAAATATCCAACATTTAGCATCTTTACATACTAGCTTCATAAGAACTAAAGGATGTAAATTTTAAGTTTCTAAGATAATTAATATTGAAAGAAACTGTGGTCAACTGCTAAGAGCAAGTATTAAGAAAAAGGACAACAAAAGAAGCTTCAATATCTGAGATACACTATGTTCTAATGCTGGAGGTTCCATTTTTCGTTTTTCAAAAATATGTCCCTATTATTTAGTACACCTAATCATTTGTGGCTTTGAGCACTGGAAAAATTAAAATTCTCATGTTAAGACCTAAGCAATAGAAGTGTAGAGCGTACATAGTTTTATATATAGCGACTAAGATAATGATGTCCACAGGAGTTGCAGGTTGAACCTGTGAAGAATGTAGCTTTCATAAACGCTCATGCAAAAAGTTACCGAGGCATAGTTTCCAATGGTTTTCACGCCTCCAGTTCCACCAGGAGCAGCACGGTGAAAGTTATCTTCAATAATCAAATTTATAGGAGCTAAACCTTCCTGTAGAACAAAGTTAACAAACTTAATCAACATCTAGGTTGGCACTATATTGAAAAAAAAAACTAATTTGGACACATTACAAAGGATGAGCTTATATTCTAGATTCAATCATAACAAGCAAATCTTCTTGTGGCATAATTACCATTCAGCTATCCTATATCACTTAGAAGGTAAGATCGGTTGGAGTTAAAGTTAAAAACTCAATTCAAACCTTGAAATAATTCCCCACAGGGGAGACAAAAATAATAAATGTGTATTCTGGAGCAGGTGCAAGACCAAGAACAGATCCGCTCCCCATAAGTAGTGGCCTAATATACAAGGAACCTTTACCAGTAGGAGGCACCTAGAAATATGACACATTAAACAAATTATTAGCGGATCATGAACATAACACACTATTGAAGACAGCCTAATGCAATGAACATAAGAAAACATAAAATTACTTACCCATCTTTTATTTGCCAAAACGGTTTGTTTTACTGCATCCACGAATTGCTCAACAGTTGGTGAAAGCATGCACATCCTCTCTGCACCATCTCTCATCCTTATGGCATTCTCCTCCGGACGAAATAATAGGATGGACCCATCAGTTTTTCTATACGCTTTTAGGCCCTCAAACAATCCCTACATACCAAAATTATCAGTGGTTAAGCACACTCTGCACGTTTTGGCTTCAAAGAATTCCTATTTCACAGGTTATAATTGTTCCAAGTGCCCAGTCCACCAGAGAAACGAAACAAAGACCTTCCATCTGCCTACTAACCTGTCCATAATTTAAGACTCCAGCAGACGGGCTCAGTACTATAGGTCCAGATGGCAGCACTTCACCTTTGGAAAAGTTTCCATCTGGCCCACATTTTGCAATGTACATAAAGTCAGTCTGAAGGAAGCCAAACCCAAGGTTTTCCCAGTCCAAATCAGCCATTTCCGAAGCTTTCCTGCCAAGAGTTATACCATCAGAACAAGGTTGAGAATTACGAATATATCATTCATGAAGTTAGTTGAAACACAATCTCATGTACCAAATGATAAACCACATGCCAGTGAGGCATATAGTATATAGTTGGTATTTACATACATGTAGTTAGTTGCTAGAGAGGCTTGACATCCTATTGTGCTACGAGCCTTGTAAGGAAGAGTTGGCATCGAATAAATGTGATTCTGGATCTGCAGCAGCAAGAAAAAAGAACAATCTTTTATCAGATCACAAGGCTGGTGAAAGTTAAAATTACCTGAACTCCGTCTGCAACATTGTAAAGAAATACGAAAACAAGCTCGATATCAATTTAAAGGAACAAAATGACAGCAAGTGAATCAGGCTTGAATCGATTGCTCAGGCCGGGAAGGTCAAGCGCAAAAGGTCATCATCCAGCTGAAGGACCAACAAACGGTATCTATTTGATGCCATTTCAGTAGCCATAGTGGCATCCTAGTAGGCAACTTATTCTGCCAGCTTCACCCATTGAACATTCGAGGTATCAATAAAGTGATCAAAGCACGCACGGCACGGGACAGTCCTAGATAAACTACTTGAGTGAAACATGCAAAGTGGATAACTTCCTAATGGCATTACGATGCAGTCACAAAATTTCTAATCAATCCCATGGGCCATGGTCATTTACCCTTTTTCATCAAACAAATACTGTAGTGGCAGTTTGTAAACAAGAACAATCCAAAAGACCAAAAACCTCCTCATTTCCAGCTCCACATCACCCCCGAAGATTCACACATGCATTGTTCTTTTACTTCCGAACTTCAAAGGAATGGGAAAAGGAGTTGAACCGGCCGGCCACCTTACCTGCTCTAACCAACTGCGCTGCTCTTCCCGCACGTCGCGGCCGGAGCTGCGGACCATCTCCGCGCGCACCACGGCATGCTGTCATCTTTGTCTCCGGTTGGGATTAGAGACTAGAGAGAGACCGGATCGAATTGGAAAGAAAAGAACCAGTAAAGGAGCAATTGGGGAAGAGGAGGTTCGATCAGCGGATGAGAGCGAACGCGGAGGATGCGAGGAGGAGTAATGGAGGATGCGCATGGAAGAGAGCTCGAACGCGGACGCCACGAGGATGAGGAAAGACTAAAGAGGATCCGAGGAGACGCCACGAGGCTTGGGCGAGGCGGATGGAGGCCGAAGCCCCAGCGAATGCGATTCCATTTCCACGCGACCATCGCCGGTAGTGCCACTGCCTGCCAGCCACAAGCACGTGAGAACGTACGTACAATGTTACTACTGGAGTACTTTACATCTTCAATTCAATCACACACGTGGGGGCCGGGCTATTGTTTTAGTGGGCCATTTGTCAGTAGCTTAGGAACGAAAAGAATAGTGCTCACTTTTAGTCTAAGATCTTGGTTGGGGAGCTGCGGTTGGGTTAAAAAGTTGCTTTTGGTTTGTTGAGCTGTAAAACAGCTGTAGCTGACGGGTTGTGGCTTTTCTTGTTATGTTTTTTAGCAAATTGTTTGCTGCAGCTGTAGCCTTTGGGAGCCAACTGAAAGGGGGAGGTAGCAACATAGCGAAGCACAACGGCGTCCGAGTGGGGAGGTGACTTAGAGGCGGCGAGGCAGGGTGGTGGAGGTCGGGAAGGCGGAGCGAGCGAGGTGGAAGGTGATCAAGTGAAGCCACAGCTAAAAAGCTCCTCCCCAGCAGCTGCAGCTTTTGGGGTGCTTCTGCTGTAGCTTAGCTTTCTAGCTGCTTTGCAGTTAGGGTTTTGATAAACATCATCCGGATGTTTTCTTAGCAAAAAAACATCCAAATTTTGAAGCGTTGGATCTGCGGTGAGATCCGTAAGACGTGAAGGGAGGTGGGATTGTGTTTTGATGGATGATTTGATACTTTGATCTAAAGGTCTAAAATTTGGATGTTTGTAAGAAACAAAACATCCGGATGAAGGCTAGACACTCCCTTGTAGTTATGCTGTTTAGGGAGTTTTTGGTCCAAATCTGAAGCACAACCCCCAAAACAACCCCTAAGCAAACTGCATTGGATCAATTGAACAAATAATTAACCATAACTAAAATAAGCATGAATATAGTGTATTCAGCAAAAGTCTATTTCATCAGATGTTTGAGACTTAAACATGAACATTACGGCCTCAGAAACACTTAGTATACAGTATTGACATTGTTGGATTGTCCGAATAATATGAATGTGAGATTCTTTTAGTGACTTATTGTTCTTATGCCAAAACATGACAATCATCTTATATCTCTGCTAGCGCATTTACGAAGAATATCATCTACAATGATATTCTTTAGTCCTAAGAATCTTACGTACTACCTAAAGATGTTTGTCTATATTAAATGGACAAGAAACCACATTAATTACTAATTGTGGATATCTGTTTTCAGCTTGATTTATTTACCAGCTTGTACACATATATGGTTTACTTGATATGAGTCTAATAGAAAACAGATGTTTATTGTATTATTTGAGAACATGTTTGATGATATCTACCGCCTTCTTTTGATAACGCAGCGACACCTTACTATTCCTTTTCTATATATGTGTTTCCTGTGTTTTTTTTAATTTATTCTTATTCATTGCCTACGTTTTTCCAATTCCAAACAAGCCCAATAATATACCAGTAAAAAGGTGTGGCTTCTCCCACACCGACCACACAGGCGGGGCAGCTCTGTGACTCTGGTCTGTGGGCCAGAGAACGGTGTGGGTCCCGCACGTAGGCGAAACGGATCCTCTTCCTTTGCGTTTGTAAAATAATCATTTTTTTTTTCAAATCTAACTTCCTATATATACATTTATAAATTTAAACATCTCTCCTATCGTGAAAGACGTAACAAACAATACCTGTCTTCTGCTGCACCTGAGGAGCGCGAAAGCTTGCCAGTGCCTAAGCTCTCCTCCCGTGCTCACTCCTCGGGAGAGGTAGGGATGTGTCGATTATCGTGCCTTCTAAGGTGTAGTAGGAGACTAAATTTGCAAATACATGAGTAAGGTAGATATTAAAAAAAAACATGTACAGAGGCGATGTACCAACTGTAGCAATCGATCTGGAGTGTCCGCTCCTGATCCTATGGCCGAGACGAGAGCTAAGGAACTAATGTTCAGTGTTCTCCACGTCGTAAAAGCAGAGAATCTGCTTCCCGTTGAACCATCCTTTCAACGAACCAGCAATTCGCTCTTTACCGACAAAATATTTGCTCAAGAATCCCAAAAAAATCATAGACACATGAAACAGTTCGGCACAGAACCCTATAAACTTTCTAACTCTAATACAATCGAAGAGGAAGAAACAAAATGGAGAAATTAAGGTTAAGTTGTGCTTTCAGAGTTCAGACATGGATATATACTTGTTTGAGTTGAAGCTGAGGTCCTTGTTTATCTTAGCGAGAGCTATTTTTTTACTATTGCTGTTTATATGTGTGCTGCCTTTTGAGCTTAGGGTCTCAATAACATCCAATGCTTGTGACTTAAGAGTTTGAGCACAAGATATTTAATCTTTTTCTTAAGAATCTCTAGTGGCTTTCTCTTTTTTTCGAAAATGTTTAATGATGTTTTTCCTATATATGGCTGTTTCTTGAGGAATGATTCATACAATTGTTTGACGGCATACCAAGATGATTAGGCAAGAGTTCGAAAAATTAGACGTTACTATGTCTTTTAGACAAAAAATAAGTAAATAAAAGTGGCTAGCTGTAGTAGCTGTTGGTGCGTGATTTTAGCATACTGAAGTTCTCATGCGCAGGTGTTTATTTGAAATGATCGATTTAGATCATATATCCTTCATTCAAGTAAATAGCCTCGTCGCTTCTCGATCTTTTTTGGACCATAAAGTGGCCTCTTAATTTTATGGATATCTATTAATGTTAATATGTAATAAAAAACCTAGAGCGTGTGTACAAACAAAAACGGTTGCAACATTAATTAAGTGGTAATTAGGAACCACCTCTTCGTAGGGTGATAGAATTATAGGTGGACGATTCCACCTATCAAGATTTAAATCCTGGTGCCTATCTGTACGGTTCGGTAAAAATTTTGTGAGGTGGTGAGCTAGGTCACAGATTTAATCCGGCCTTTGTTTGTGTAAGCATGTGCAGAGAGGATGTACTTGCATGTGTGTACACACGTGATGGTGTTCGTGTGTACGTATTCTTCGTAATCACAAAAATAAAATTAAGGTGGTAATTAGCACATGTACGTACCTCTGTCGTAGCACGGAAGCCATTGTTCGCCATGTATACTAGCTCGTTAGAACAATTGAACGATCTCGATCGGAGCCTATATATATATATACTAGCTTGGTGCCGTGTTGTATATGGAGGCAGCTTGCTAGCTCACGAAGCTTTCTTTATATATACAGATCGAGCTGAGTAGCCAAGCAAGCCGTGTGATCGACCGAGGTATATGCAGGAGTATGAACATATATATAAAGCAATGGACAGGCAAGTAAGCACTACGGCAAGCTGCAATATTAATTGCCGCCGTTGGTCGAGAGTCAAGATTACTCACGCGCGCGACGCGGCGGCCGGGCGCGCGGCCACGAGGCCTAAAAGTCGACGCGGCGTGCTGAGGATCTGGAAAACTTGCAAAGTTTAATATATGGAGTATATATTCTCACGAGAAAAACTGCGTAACTCTATATTGTTCTAATGATATAGGACGGAGCTATCCAATTAGATTCAACACTCCTTCCGTTAGTGCGCATCAAAAGTCTCAAGTCATCTCCCCCATTTCACTCATCTCTTCGTCTCTCTGACCTCTCCATCTCTCCAGTGGCAACCAACACACGGTAGCGAAGACTGGCGGGGGGTGAGCACACTACAGAGGTGGCACGGCGGGTGGTGGAAGGCAACTACCGTATAGTGGAGGCAACATGGTGAGAGAAGGATGCCGACAATAGGATCCATCGGGTCATATCGTTTTCCTCAACGCTAGCTACGGGATTTGCTAGAACCCCGCGACCCTCGCCTGCATCCTCATTTGAGTCATAGAGCGGTCGCCTGCACCCTCATCTGAGTCACATCGCCTCGTGGCTTCACTTAACCACCGCATGTGTCACGGGCAACTTCGATCTCTGGCTTCACCCCTTGGGTGAGCAAAGGGAGGAGGCAGTGGACCGGTGGTGCTGACGAGTGGCAAGGACGTGACGGCGGCCGCAGGTGAGCATGTTTAGGATTTTTTTTCTTTTTTATTTGTTTTTTCTTATAAAGCTTTAGTTGAAATTTGATGTAACCTGTTGAAATTTCTCGAAACTTTTTGTGGTGAAACTTGATGAAAACTATTGAAACCTGCTATTTTTTTTAAAAAAAATTTTGGTAAAACTTATTGAAATTTGAGTTTAAAAATCTAAAAGTTGTTGAAACATAGCCTCGAAACTTTTTCGAGATTTTATATGGGAACTTTTAGAAACATGTCAAACTCATTGTAACCTAAAACTTATCTAAATATTTTAATACAACCTCTTAAAACTTGATGAGACCTGTCGTCATATTGATGCAGATTATGCAGACAATATACCTTCTCTATTCGCCTTCTTTATTCATTAAACGTTGTTCAACCACATCTTCCTAGCTGGAGTACTGATCAATTCAGCCGCCTTATAAGCACAACTATTACATTTTTTTTTCATTTAACGTGCACCCAAACGTACCGAATGATTTCAGAATATATCGCCTTTATAAATTCAATCAACGAAAAGCGATCCATCATGCATCTCTGAAAGCTAAGTATAATGTCGTCGTTCTAATTAGGTCTGAAAAAAAAAACTTGTTAGCGAGGCTCGTTGGCTCAGTTTAAAATTGCTCTAATTATACTTATTTATTGGTTAAATATTGAAATGAGTTAATTTTGAATGACATTGGATTTTGTTTTGACTCAGCCCGTTAGCTCGATTTTAAAAATACTTTCAAACTATAAATAAAATAATATTAAATCAAACTATATTAATTCCAAAAAAAACTCGAAAAAATAGGATTCTAATTAAGTACAACCGCACGTTTTCTGTTTGGAAGCTGAACAAGTTAATTTCCTCTATTAATATGGAATACTAAGTACGTACGCAGTGGCGAAACAGGATAAATTGGGACAAGCATATTAAATAATTCGTGTTGTGTGTTTTCATCAATTTGAGGATTACTAAAAGTACTTTATTATTTGATAAATACCTGTACGACGTTCGCTTGTCAAACTTTTGAAAATATATGAACAAGTTAACAACAATCAAACAAACAAATCGGTTATTGTATCTATTCAACACATTAACACAATTACAGTTGATAAAAAAAATCATGAGAGGTGCTTCAATGCATTTCTTTTATAAGGTTGCACAAATATTAAAGTATGAATAAAGTGTAGATGATGAGTTCTTACGTCTTTGTTTGCTTCAAGATTTGTGTAACTTGTATTCGGAGAGAAATCATAGAAGCACTAGTCAAAAATCATATATGACAAGATGGGTTCACATAGCCTATTTGTTGTTGTGATCAGCCCACTCTACTGGTTAGGCACTTGCCAACTCACGTTGTGCCGCTTTCCCTACTTGCTCACCGTCGCTAGGGCTGTGCATACAATATATTTGATAAATACGGCATGGTAAATACATTTTTTAAATACGGTAATTGAAATGCGATACCAAATATATCAAATAGAACTTCGGTTCGATATCAGTGAATACCATATTTACTAAACTAATGTGAATTGTATCAGTAAATACCATATTTACTAAACTAACATGAATTGTTCTTTTTACTTATCGCTTTGGACATCGATACGGTTTCTAATACACTACTTTGACCATTACTTTATCTAATTATACATTAGTAAAAATTATTATGCATCTTTGACCATTATTTTGATAAATCTAGTGATATTATTTCTATGTGAAACCGTGTTTAATACATATTTGACCATTACTTTATCTAACTATACATGTATTTTTTTTATTTCGGTTTACTCATGGTTTTTACTGGAAAACCATATCCAAAAAATTAGATTTTTGACATACTGCACTTAATACTATAAACCGGTCAAACCGAGTTGATCAATTCGGTACAGTTTTTCTAGCACGGGTTTTTTGGTTTGATAAAGCTGTGCTTAGCCCTAGCTGTTGCTGTGGTGGGTTGCCGTCGCCATATACCCGCGCCCTCACTAGCTCGCCTGCATCTACACGACGCCCTAGCCGCGCCCTTGCAATCGCTGACTCCCCGCGATGTGTATCAAGAGCTCCCGATTGTATGGTCCCTGCGTTCGTCTAGGGTTCGAGTCTAGTTTTGTAGGCAGCAATTGAAGTTACCAACTGCCAAATTAGGTCTTCAACAAACAACGGTCCACCAAACCACATAGCCCAATAAGTAGCTCACCACCTAGCAAAGCTTTCTCTTCCTCCATCCGTGTCCGGACGCGTGTGCATCCACTGGCTCTATACTAAAAACTGAACGCCTATACTAAAGTGGGTACATAGGATCCGACGATTAGAGGGTGGGCTCGAGCCCAACAAAGCCCATCCGTTGGCTACGCCCTTGCTAACGTTAGGATATACCAACCACGTGTTAGACAGGTTGTTTATGTGTATTTTTCACTGGTATTTTTCAGAATATAGATTGTACGTACAATGCAATCGACTCCACCGTATGAAAAAATAAAATATGAATAGAGCTAGCTGTCATATCTCATGTTGCAATTATATAAGCGAGTAGTTAACATGATGAAGCTCTAGCTAGGGATCGATCGAGCATCATGCATGTATGTGCGCATGCATGCAGTCTCTAGGACCTTGCAGTTAGTACGTATATATAGTGGAGTATAATATATTTTGAGTTATTGTACTACATATACGCTCGATCAATGTGAACCAAATCAACCCTTTAGCCGACTGACATTAAAAGAGATGATCATTTAGTTCAGCGCTCATGCATATAATATATATGCATGAAATTAAAAGAGAGGTGCGCATGCATTGAGAGTTTGAGACTCCAGGACGGTCCAGTGATACAATAATTAATACTCCCATCGATGGAGGATATATATATACAAGAGGCATGGACGCTGGATTCTTAATTACCTACTAGAACTATCGGTCAGATTGGATCGTTGGCACCTACCGCTGAACTGCTTTCGGCTGAGGAGGACTGCGCGCGTCGGTGGAGTCCAACCGAACATATGATATGCTCAGCTCACCGACGCAGGGCAGCGGCAACAACCGATCAAAACACCGATTCGCAATTACAAGATCGATCGAGCGAGTGCCTTTTGTTTAGCATATATATATATACTCCACCAGTATAATTTTAATGCATGCATGCATGGCCCTTTTTTAAAAGCTCTGAAGAATCTATTCATTCATTTGGAACCAGAGTAGAGGAGTAGGCAACTACTAGATGTAATTAAATTGCGTACGTAGGCATTCCCTTCCCTACTGGAGTAGTAGAGTATGTTTGTGACCGTGGACGGCTGACGAGTGGGCCCCCTTATTTGTCTCTCCCGACATGCGTTGCGCGGCGATCCGGTCCAACGATCAACAACAATGCACCGCACCTCCAACCAAGCCGCGTACGCAGCAAATTAACACATGTACGACGTACACGCTTTCCCTGGAGAAAGGCGTATTGCGCCGGCGCGGCGCGTGAATACGGAATTGAATAACGTCGTCTAGACTAGAGCCCGCGGAAACAGTAGCACTAGCACCAGCACCAGCAGTCGCCCAAGGCCCAACGGCACATCACATCTCGACTCACTCGAGTCGAGGGCCAGGCTGCCGCTCTGAAATCCCAATCTGACAAAATCACCCTGCAGACGCTCAGGTCAGGTAATTTGGAGGTCTTCTAGACAACTCACAGCTCAGAGAGCCTGTTGCCTGCATTCCTCTCCATCAGGAAGCAAATTAAAACGGAGAGCTAGCCGTACGTACGTATAACTGACATTTGGGGTAGGTAGGATCTTAGCATGCAGTATATAATATACTGCATTGCCAAATGCCAATGCCGGCCGGTAGTTAAATTGGCGTTACAAGCCCAGACAGACAGCGTGGGCATTAATTTTGGCTGACGAAAACAGATTTCTTCACAACAATCATAGCATGCTCAGTTGCTGCAAGCCATCATGTGCTTAATTTGCAAGCTACAGCTATAATTCACAATTGGCGTACACTGCAAATGTCCGGCCAATTATTAATTAATGTAGCCACACTCCTATTAACGATAGATTGACGACTCTTCCTACCAATGTACAATTCAATATGGAATAAGTGTTGACAGAAAGAAAATAACGCAGCATCGATCATCAGAGGCCGATGACCCTCCAACCATCTTCTCTCCAGACCCCATCCATGAAATTAGGGCGGTTCTATTCTTCCTGCTCAGCTCAGCACACCGCGGGCCAAGCACTGCCAGCTGCCTAGCTAGCCTGCTCCAACGGCCACTCCCCAGCCGACGTGTCAATCACCGATCGCAGGTCGTTGCTCTCCAGCGCGTTCTCTACATCTCTTGCAACGGCCAATTAATGCAGGTCTCCCCGTCAGGAGACGCAGGATGATGATGCCAAATGAATAGACATCGGACCGAGGTGTCAGGTCCCCGGTGGTAAGGAACTCGGCTGGGGTCCATGTACAGGAGTGTTCCTCTCGGGTTTGTGGTGTGGTGTACAAGAGGGGGGTAGCACCGGTGTTTGAAGTGAGGATCCGCGAAATGCCGAAGTAGCTCAGCTTGCTCACAAGATTGGATTCCAGGAGACTGTTGTCAGGCTTCAGGTCATCGTGAATGTTAAGATAGTTGCTGTTTTTGTTATGATTGGTTACCATTTGTTGTAGATTATGTATATAATTGTATATATCTTGTAACCAATACATATAACTGATTGTAATCAGATCAGACCCTATTGATCGGATACTGTTGCTGTCGGACAACCGCTATATAATACAACTTGGCTGCGCATCTCATTGCGTGCCAGTCCAAAATCAAATCATCTTCGTTTGCTTCACTACTACAAAAGGACTTATATTAGACCTCTCATTACTGACGGTTTTCAAAAATCGCCTGTGATGGTTGATCATCACTGCGGTTTTTTTCCAAAAACAATCAGTGATGACTACCATTGTCATCAATGCGGTTTTAGCCAAAAAACCGTCTGGGATGATACCTTGCCCATCACAGACATTTTTTGACTAAAACCGTCTGTGATTAGCTTTTTCTGGAAATAAGTACAGAGAGCCTCAACCTCTATAGTGTTTTTAGGGTTCACCGACCTATTTTTGAGATGACTGCGATTGAGAGGCGATATGGTCAAAGGAGACCGTGCATTTGCAAGTATGATTGTAGATCCTTTTGTTCTAGGTGATCTAAGGTTAGTAATTGGTTCTAATTGCATTATATTCAAGATCTAGCTTGGTAAAGAGGGAATTGAATATGGTTTAGATCTAGCTTGGTGTAGATCCATTTGTTCTTTGTGATCTAAAATAGTAATTGGTTCTAATTGCATTATACTCAAGATGTAGCCAGCTAGGTAAAGAGAGAATTGAAGATGCTAAGGTGATGTGAGGTTAGTAATTGGTTCTATTTGCATTATATTCAAGATCTAGCTCGGCAAAGAGGGAAATTGAAGATGGTTTAGATCTAGGTTGGTGTAGATCCATTTGTTTTTTGTGATCTAAAGTAGTAATTAATTAGTTCTAATTGCATTATACTCAAGATGTAGCTAGCTAGGTAAAAAGATAATTGAAGATGCTAACGTGATGTATGGTTAGTAATTGATTCCTTTTGCATTATATTTAAGATCTAGCTTGGTAAAGAGGGAATTGAATATGGTTTAGATCTAGCTTGGTGTAGATCAATTTGATCTTTGTGATCTAAAGTAGTAATTGGTTCTAATTGCATTATACTCAAGATGTAGCTAGGTAGGTAAAGAGAGAATTTAAGATGCTATAAGTTTAAATGTAGCTTACATATATATCTATTTGTTTTTTTAGATCTAGTATGGTTTATGATTTAGGGTAAGGTTTTGGTTTATTAATTTGTGCTCCAATTTAAGAATGTGTGCATGTGCACTCTTAGTGTACTTAATTCATTATTTAACATTTATTGTTATATATGTAGCGTAGATGGACCGAATTTGGATGTACGCTGAGAACCGTGCGAGTGCCGAGTACATTAATGACGTCTCTGCTTCTAGAAGAGTTACAGAGGAGGATATATTTAACAAGGGGGTGCAATTTATATCTTATCCATGCATTGACTGCGAGAATCTGAGGATATTTTGAAACTCAGCGCAGATCAAAGCACACTTGATTCTAAGGGATTTCAAAAGGGGTATACATGTTGGACCAGTCATGGTGAAGAGTAGATTATACAGGAAGCAAATAGTATTAATATCGCTGACGAAGTTAACGATATGCCGGATGATATTGATTGTGCTTTCGATGTGGATAGGTTGCATGATGATAATCTGGATCAGATGTTGCGCGATGTAGAAGGGAACCATGATGAGCGAGAGTACGAAAAATTTCAGGGCTTGATGGATGACTCAGAGAAACCTTTGTTCCCAGACTACAAATCCAAATACACAAGATTGTCATCCGTGCTTGAACTACTGAAATTGAAGGCAAGCAACGGTTGGTCCGATAAGAGTTTCACGGCGTTGTTAGGTCTATTAACGGATATGCTTCCGGAGGGAAACGAGTTACCGACAACCACCTAAAAAGCCAAGAAGGTTCTTTGTCCCTTGGAAAATGAAGTAGAAAGAATACATGCATGTCTGAACGACTGTATCCTGTACCGCAAAGAGTACGCAAACTTGCATGTATGTCCGGTGTGCAACGCATCCCGGTAAAAAGCGTACAAAATCAATCAGATGACGACGACGAGAGCATCGAGGTGAAGAAAGGTCCTCTTGCTAAGGTGACGTGGTATCTGCCTGTAATTCCCTGTTTGAAGCGTTTATTTGCTAACCCAAAAGAGGCAAAACTGCTGTGTTGACACTCGAATGAGCGTAAAAATGATGGAATGCTAAGGCACCCTGCTGATTTCACCTAGTGGAGAAACATCGATTGAAGGTTTAAAGAACTCAGTGCGGAATAGAGGAATATAAGGTTTGGATTGAGTACATATGTAATGAGTCCTTTCGGTAACATGAGCAGCCGACATATCATTTGGCCCGTGAATCTCTATATCTAAAACCTTTCTCCTTGGTTGTCTATGAAGCAGAAGTATATTTTGTTGTCTATACTTATCTAAGGGCCGAAACAACCTGGGAACGATATTGATTTGTACCTAACACCATTGTTGGATGATCTGAAAACACTGTGGGTTCGTGAGGTACAGGTATGTGATGTTCACAAACAAGAGAACTTTAATTTACACTGCTTGTTGTTCTGCATCATAAATGATTATCCTACGCTTGCTAACCTATCGGGCCAGAGTACAAATGGAGCTAAAGCTTGTACTCACTGCTTAGATGATACTGAGAGTGTGTACATGCGTCACCGTAGGTTCCTTCAGAGGAATCACCCATACCGCAAGATGAAAAAACAATTCGACGGAACGAACGGAGACGGTTTAGCTCCAAGGCCTTTAAGAGGCACATATATTCATGATATAGTTAAGAACTTGAATGTTGCGCTTGTAAAGGGACGTAAATCGATGATCCGTGAGAAGAGCATGTGGAAGAAGAGATCAATATTTTGGGACCTACCTTATTGGGAGCACCTAGAAGTTCGGCTTTGCATCGACGTCATGCACATATAGAAGAATGTCTGTGATAACTTGATTGGTCTCTTACTGAACATTAAGGCCAAAACAAAGGATGATATCAACGCACGGCTTGACTTGATCGATATGGGCATCAGACCTGAGTTAGCACCGAAAGAGATCAATAAAGGCCGAACGTACTGCGAGCCTGCTTGTTACACTTTGTTCAAAGCCACGAGAACTGAACTGTGGCAGTGTTTGCATGGTGTGAATGTTTTGTCCGATTACTCCTCCAACATGAAGAGGCTTGTTTCGATGCACGATTTAAACTTAACTGGCATGAAGTCTCATGATTGCCATGTGCTTATAACACAGATGCTCCCTATCGCAATTAGAAGTATTTTACCGATCAAGGTTCGGGAGACAATCACAAGGCTGTGTTATTTCTTTAACACAATTGCTGAGAAGGTCATTGATCCCGAAGGACTAGATGCTCTGCAGGCCGAGGTGGTGATGACTCTATGTAATCTTGAGATGTATTTCCCTCCGTCGTTTTTCAATATCATGATCCATCTCATTGTTCACTTTGTGAGAGGCATAAAGATGTGTAGGCCCGTGTTCCAACGTAGCATGAACTTGGCTACGCATCTCATTGCGTGTCAGTCCAAAATCAAATCATCTTCCTTTGCTTGCATTTTCACAGTGAACAATAGGGTGGGGCTTGGCCGACTGAAGGAAGATGAGGGCAGAGAAGGTCTCACCGATGATCCTGACCAGGGTTTAAAATCTCGTCGAGATTTCGAAAATCTTGGTCGAGATTTTGGATTTCGATGGGGGCCGAGATTCCAAATATCGACAGAATAAAATATTTTGGAAATTCTCAAAATGCTACCGTGATTTCGGGAAATTTCGGCTTTTTTGACTGAAATTATCATAAATTCGACCGGTTTTGCTGTTTTTAGGACCGGATTTCGCTCAAATTTTGTGTGTGGAGAATTATAATGTCTTTTATAAGGAATACATATGAAAATTTTGTAAAAAAATAAACTAAAATGCTTCAAGAAATTGTTCTTTCTTACGGTGATCGATGGAAGTAAGGCTTCCATATAGGACCTTCCTAAAGGAGGAAAAATGCGGAAGCCAATTGATTAGCTAGACGCTGAAAATGCAAGAAGGTACTTCACTTGGGATGTCGTGAGGGGTCTCTTGAAAAAATGGCGTGGATGATCGATGCGGTAGTAGGACGAAGGCTGGTTCAACCGGGGAACTCGTCGGATGGTGACGTGCAGATTCCTGCATCCTTAGCCAATAATGCTCCTCTGTGATCAGAATTTTACTTGTGAAATAACCTACTGTTTGCACCAAAATTTGGCAAACTTGGTCAAAATCGGCAATAAAATCAGAGATACGGAATTAACGAACAGGATGAAAAGGTTTGGAGATATTTTGGTAACTGCCGTATTTTAAAACAACCGTCCGAGATAAAGCCAATACGAAACGGACTTGAAGCGTGTTGTATCAGGACACGATCGGCCGCGGGTATAAAAGAAGGACCAAAGCGAACTGCAAAACAATCAACACAATACAATCAACTAGCTTTTACTTTTCATCTACTTTTCCTGTCGACTAGGAGTAGTTCTTATAATTTAGCCTTTGTAATCGATTTTGATCAATAAAGTTGCGCATCTCCGATTGTTGATCATCCTCAGTTACACCCCAGGTTTGGTTTATTCTGATTTTGTTGCGCATCGCCTTCTTCAGAATTGATCTGCCTTTATCCTCTGATTAGCTTTAATCGGCTAGTTAGATTTATCCTGATACCTTGATCTTGATCGGCTTCAAGCTGATCGAGTTTAAGCCGATTGATCTTAACGATCGGCTTTGTTTGAATTTTATTGTTTTTTACCTTGTCGATTATAGGTCAAATCGACTGGCACGCTCTGAACCCGGTGTTCGTCTGGTGTGCTACTGTCAGAAAGCCTACATCAAGTTTTTGACGCCAACACACTCTTGGCACGCCCGGTGGGACCCGTAATGTCTTCATCAGGGAAGTCGATTCCACCTTCAGATCTCAACGCAGAAGCTATAATCGTCCCAACAATGGACGATTTGTCCGCAGAACAACGCCAAGAAATTGAGGCTCGGAAGGCTGCACTGGAAGAGATGATGCTAAGTTGCTATCAGAAGACAAGACGTGGCGTCACTCAAAAATCCGCCCTGCCGACGGTCAATGCCCTGGGAGATGCGGGTGTCACTGAACCGGTAAGCCGATATCTGCCTGCTCAAGCTGAATTATCGGCTATGATTAATCAATCTGTGCACCACGCTTTAATAAATCAATCATCGGCTCTAGTGACAACGCTTAAGCCGATGATAGCAAACAGCGTTAAATCTATAGCCCAGGAGTTAGCATCGTCAGGAAGTCTGCATGACCCACTACAAGCTCTGCCAAATTATCCTGTTTTTTCAGTATCACAAAACACGCGAGCACACCACCGATCCTAAACCATCGGCTATGACCTCACCTCCCACGATGATGCCCACACAACCTACGGTCATATTGCCTAGGATCCTCGGTCAAGTGGGGTGAGCCATTACCACGCCTATACCGATGCCGCTAAGTATGATCCATCCATCAATCTACCACCGTCGGCTCCTTTTACGCTTTTCCCAATCGGTTTCACACCGATTGGCTCGAGAGATATCCCCAAGAGCCTACCCGCTAGAAACCCGGGTCCACAGGTAGTAACGTACTCGAACCGTTTATCCGGTGCGGAACCACAAATTAGGCATAATCGGCACGATCAAGATAATCGAATGCCGACGGACGCGGCATAATTGGCAACCCGAGCTTGCACTCGGGGCGGGATGCGATTATGACCGACATTATCAAGGGCTGCTATGCGGTGGCGATAATGCCAATTGGACCGATCGGATCTGCATCGTTTGAGGAACAATTTGGCATACAACCAAAGGGAAAGTGTCGGCTCTGTAAAGCCGCACTCGATTACATAGACCGCATGCCTTACCCTCATAATTTCAGAGTCCCGGACTTTGCCAAATTCTCTGGGGATGATTCTGTCACTACCCTGGAGCATGTTGGACGCTTTATCGCACAATGCGGTGAAGCAGCCCAATCCGACGGACTAAAAATTAGGCTATTTCCGTTATCTTTATCTGGGGCAGCATTTACTTGGTTCACCTGTTTGCCTCCGAATTCGGTCCATTTATGGAACGATTTGGAAAGCCGATTCCATGAATACTTCTTTTCGGGCAGTTTAGAGCTAAGAATTTCAGATCTAAGTTCTGTCCGCCAAAAGTTTGGAGAATCAGTAACAGATTACATCAAGAGGTTTAGAGAAATCAGGAATCGGTGTTTTAGTGTTACGCTGCCTGACAACCAACTCGCCGATTTAGCATTTCAAGGTTTGATCCCGCCACTTAGGGAGAAATTTGGAGGGCAAGAATTCACCGACCTTAGCCATTTATTGCATCGCGTATCGGCTCAAGAAAGCCGATTTCCTGATAATAAAGTGTTTAAAGATAGATTCAAAAATAGCAATAACAAAGAGAGAGACAAAGCTAAGGTCAATATGGTTGAGTATTGTCCTAGTGATTCATCGGAAGACGAGGAAGCAGAAATAAATGTAGCCGAATGGGTAAAAGGATCCAAGAAATCCTTAGTCTGTTCCTGGCTCAAGCCGACTAGAAACAAGTCGGAGGTCAAATACTCTTTCGATGTTTCCAAGTGCGATCGTATTTTGATTTATACGCAAGAAAAGATAATACGATTGCTTGGAGGGACATGTGATACCGTCGCCGATGAGATCAAAAACGCGGTATTGCAAGTGGCATCATTCTTATTCACATAACACTAATGATCGCAATATCTTAGTCAATGATCCACCGCTATTGAAGATGGTCGGTTGAAGTTTGCCGATGAGCCGACCATGCAGGTGGATGTCGATCCGTTTCCTATCAATATGGTACATTGCTCGGCTAAAGGAAAAGAGCCGATGCAAGACGAGCAGAAAAAAGATCGACAAGTCGACGTACAATCAAGCTCGGACGGCGGCCAGACACTGAAAATTACCATCGGTTCCTTACAAATAGAAGCCGATCGAGAAGGAAAAAATTCAAGGACCATCAAACCCAAGGAATCCCGGTGGGTAAATGGTACAAAGCGAGAAATCTCCATCTAGGCGGCCGCGAAAAGGTTTGGTCCAACGTTCTCACAATTAATGGAGAAGTATGAAAGGATGAACAGCCGACCACAAAGATCATACCCGCCGGTCGGATAATTTGTACCGCACGAGAGAACGTGGAGAGGCACATAGAAAGTGTCCCTTTTGGCAATTTTTTGGAGAGGAGAGTAGCGTTGCCATCACCGTATACCGCCCGATGGAACATTATCCTCGAGACGATTATTAACGCAATCGGCCGGACATAGGCTATCTGGGCCGATTAGAGAGCAAGACAGAAGTCACAGAAGGCCGGTCCATGAAAGATTATCTAAACCGAATCAAGAACAAAGCCAAGCCAAGACACACAAGACCAGTTCTAATCAAGGAGACTTGGTGGCGATATCTGAAGCCGGTGGAACCTAAACCTGGTGGTGCCCATCGAGCTGAGCAAATCACAACGACGACGGCCAGAGGCTAAGGACGCAAGAAATTCGTGAAGCCGATGCCGAGAAAGAGAGAGACGAAGTGTTTAATGAACTTCGTCCAATGAGATGCGTCAAGAAAGAGTGGAGAAGAAAGAGCAAGCCAAGAAGATTTGAATCGGTGACGACTTGATTCTCCCATGATTCGATGACACACCTCCATGGATGTCAACATGGTGTTCACATTCTTGGCCGAGTTCAAAGTCGAATCGAATCGGCCAAAGAGGCGATTGCTCGATTATACTCCGAGTGCAGAGCGCCATCTTTGAGAAACCCAAAGACGATCACCGCATCTGAAACCTCAGTACTGAAAGGATATATAAATGGCAAGCCGATATCAAGGATCTTTGGTAGGCGAGGCGCCACAAAGTGAATCTAATGCCATACACCACATGTAAAAATCGGGTAAGTCCGATGAAGACTTAATCAAAACTAACATGGTTACGAATGACTTCACAAAGCGACCCTACGAAGCAAAAGGTGTCATGGTCACAGAACTAACTGTCGGTAGTAAGACCTTGCCGACAGCGTTCTTTGTAATTGATGCCAAAGGAAACTACAGTGTGCTGCTCGGACGAGATTGGATTCATGCAAATTGCTGTATCCCATCGACCATGCATCAATCACTTGTTCAATGGAACGGAGAAGAAGTTGAAGTCATCACAGCCGATACATCGGCCCATATTGCCATGGCTAGCTCCGATGCGAATTGGCAACACGAAGAAGCTGGCTGTATATCGGGCAAGGTGCTGGACGACTGCGATTTCATATGCGTAAGCAAAACTGGGCTTATGCCGATCAGTGTCAAGCCTGGCACCTTTGATCGGGCAAATGAAGTGTTGCGCAGATGGGGACAAGAAAAACATTGAAGGCGCTACAGGACAAAATGCAAAGCTATCGGCAAACAACGGATAGCCACGAAGCCATAGAAGACTTCGAAGAAATCGAAAAGTTAGGTCAAGGGTTCACATCCACCGATTTGCTTGAAGAAGTCGATATAGGAAGCGGTGATAGAAAAAGACCAACTTTTGTTAGTGCTAATCTAGATATGAAATACAAAGAAAAGCTAATAAAAATACTTAGAAATTATAAAGATTGTTTCGCTTGGGAGTATCATGAAATGCCCGGATTAAGCCGTCAACTGGTGGAACATCGGCTACCTATAAAATCGGGCTATCGGCCATTTAAACAATATCCCAGGCGTTTTAATCCAGCCTTGTACCAAGTCATAAAAGAGGAGATAGAACGATTGTTGGAAGCAAAGTTTATCAGGCCTTGCCGATACGCTGAATGGGTTTCCAACATCGTTCCGGTAATGAAGAAAAATGGAAAACTTCGAGTGTGCGTCGACTTCGGAGATTTGAACAAGGCGACGCCAAAAGACGAATACCCCATGTCAATAGCCGATATGCTTATCGATGCTGCATCAGGAAACAAGATCATAAGCTTTCTGGATGGTAATGCCGGGTATAACCAGATACTCATGGTAGAAGCCGATATACCAAAGACAGCGTTCAGATGTCCCGGTGCAATAGGGCTATTCGAATGGACAGTAATGACTTTCGGCCTGAAAAACGCTGGAGCAACATATCAGCGGGCAATGAATCTGATCTTTCATGATTTAATCGGCCACATTGTCGAAATATATATTGATGATGTAGTGGTAAAATCTGCAGACGATTTCCAACATCTGGCCGATTTAGAAAAAGTTTTTAAAAACATAAGATCGCACGGTCTAAAGATGAATCCTTTCAAGTGCGCGTTTGGCGTATCGGCTGGACAGTTTTTAGGCTTCATGGTGCATGAAAGAGGAATTGAAGTCAGCCAAACGAGGGTTAAAGCTATAGCCAATACTGAGCCACCTACATGCAAAAACGAATTACAAAAGTTGATCGGTAAAATTAACTATCTCCGTCGGTTCATCTCGAACCTCTCCGGTAGAATTCGTGCCTTTACTCCATTGCTGAAGTTGAAGGACAATGAAGAATTTATATGGGGAGCCGATCAGCAGAAAGCTTTCAACGAAGTCAAAAGGTATTTGTCCAACCCTCCAGTCTTGGCTGCGCCTCAAAAAGGGGTCCCTTTCAGGCTATATGTTTCGGCTGAAGAAGATACTATTGGAGCTGTACTAGCACAAGAGGTGCATGGTAAAGAAAGGGTTATCTTTTACTTAAGCCGACGGTTGCTAGACGCAGAAGTCAGGTATCCTTTTGTCGAAAAATTATGTTTATCATTATACTTCTCATGCACAAAGCTAAGGCACTACATATTGGCATCGGCTTGTAAAGTCATCTGTAAAACCGATGTTATAAAATATATATTGTCAGCTCCAATTTTGCGAGGTCGACTTGGCAAATGGGCTTACGCCTTGGTCGAGTTCGACTTATCATATGAATCGGCCAAAGCAGTCAAAGGACAAGTCCTAGCCGATTTTATAACAGGACATGACACGGCGGCAAATTTAGTCTTGGTCGCACCATGGCAATTGTTCTTTGATGGATCGGTATGCGAGGAAGGATATGGTATCGGTATTGTACTCACTTCACCTAGAGGACATAGCTTTGAATTTGCATTCCGGCTAAATAGTCGATGCTCAAACAACCAGGCCGAGTACGAAGCATTACTCAAAGGCTTACAGTTGTTGGAAAATATTGGAGTGAGTGCTATTGAGGCATATGGTGATTCACTATTAGTAGTACAGCAAATAAAAGGAGAATACCAATGTCGAGATGAAGTGTTAGTGAATTACTTAGAACAGTGCTTAGAAATCATCGGCTCTTTTACATCATTTTCTATCGGTCATGTTCCTCGAGAATTGAACGATAGAGCTAATGCTTTGGCCCAACAAGCATCAGGGTATAAAGATGTTGGCCGAAGTCAGGAAACTGAACTGGTAGATAAAGCAATAATGTGCACGGATATTGCCGACTGGAGAACGCAGATTAAAGATTATCTAGTCGACCCATCTAAGCCGACGGAACGAAGGATACGGCAACAAGCATTGAAGTATGTTGTTATGGATGATATACTGTATTATCGGACTATGGAAGGCTTGTTGTTAAGATGTCTCGAAGCTGAAGAAGCTCGAGTGGCGATGGGTGAAGTGCATGAAGGCATCTGTGGTTCTCATCAATCGGCACACAAGATGAAATGGATACTCAGACGGACAGGTTACTTTTGGCCGACGATGCTAGACGATTGTTTCAAGTACTATAAAGGATGTCAAACATGTCAAAAATTTGGTAACGCATAACTAGCACCAAAGATCGACTTTACATCCAATTATTAAACCTTGGCCGTTTAGGGGTTGGGGAATAGATATAATCGGCCAAATATTTCCTGCTTCAAGTAGAGGCCACAAATTTATTTTGGCCGCAACCGATTACTTTTCAAAGTGGGTTGAGGCTATCCCACTTAAGAAGGTGACTAATGTTGAGGCGATTAGTTTTGTGAATGAACATATTGTCCATCGGTTTGGAATACCACAAACAATCACGACCGATCAAGGTACAGTATTCATGTCTAAAGAGTTTCAAGGTTACGCCACAAGTCTAGGAATCAAATTGTTAAACTCTTCGCCATATTACGCTCAGGCTAATGGATAGGCCGAGTCGTCTAATAAAACGCTAATTAAGTTGATCAAAAGAAAAATTGATGAGAAGCCAAGGAATTGGCATTCTACTTTATCAGAGTCACTTTGAGCCTATCGGCTATCTTATCATGGAGCGACAAGACTTTCACCTTACCAATTGGTGTATGGACAAGAAGTCGTTTTGCTGTAGAAATCAACATTGAGTCGATCTGAATAGCCGCATGAATGATTTGTCGGCTCAAGATTACAATGACTTAATGGTCGACATGACTTGGATGAGTTGGCGAATTACGCTTGTCTCACGCTTGATCGGCTTAAGAAGAATAAGATTAGAGTTGCAAGGGCATACAATAAAAAGGTCATACCTAAATCTTTCGATCAAGCCGATTTAGTATGGAAAACGATATTGCCTGTTGGTTCTAAGGATAACCGATTTGGAAAATGGTCACCTTCGTGGGAAGGGCCATACAAAATTAATCGGCTAATCGGTGGAAACTCGTACTTACTGGAAACACTGGAAGGGTATGTCTTGCCTAAAGCAATTAATGGGAAATATCTAAAGAAATACTATCCTAGCGTTTGGATCGGAGCCTAGCCGACTAAAGATCATGTTCAGAGCCAAGATTAACACGGTGCTGTTAATCGGCTGAAAGGATTGCAAATTTAGAGAATATAAACAAAATAAGAATCGGTTAAACAGCCGATTATAAACATAACGAGTCACAAGCATTCAGAACAAGTGTTTCCAAAACAACCAAAGTTTACAATTCAATACTGGATGCCCGATCCTGGAAGTGTCGCGCCCAAGGCCGACAGAGCACCCGCTGCCTTGGTGATGACGTCTTGAATTTCGTTTAACAGGCGTTCATCGTCCTTGGGATTCCCGGGCATTGGTTTTACCTTGGCAGATTGTTTGGTCACATTTTCAACAGCCGCTGCAATGCTAAGTTTTTGATTCTTCAGCTCCGATGCAGTGGTCTCCAAGGTTTGTTGGCCTTCTCCGATTTGTTTTTCAAGCTTGGCCAACTCTTCCAAGAGGAGTTTCTTTGTGTTTTCCAATTTAGAGAGGGATTCCTTGGTCGATTTCAGACGTTGAGCACCAGTATCAAACTTGCGCTTTTTTGCCTTGGCATCAGCAACCAATTCCTCCAAAAGTTTCTGATCGGCCTCTTGGGCTTCACGACGTTTAATCCGATTTTGTGCCTCCTCCACTTCAGTTTTTCTATCATCCAGGTGACACACATTGAGGAGGGCTTGCATTGCTTCCGGAGGGAGATCGGCTTCAACGACAGCCATGGCGTCTCTTATTGGTTGATTGTTAGCCAAGATCTCCGATTGCGGTTGCATCACCAGTTTGAAGAGATTATCAAGGCGCTCTTTCATGCCCAGGGCAGAGGTGACGATAGCCGATGCTTTTTCTGACACTTGAAGGATTCTTCTAATTTATGCATCATAGTCATCGGTGGCCATAATCTCCGGATCGTCAGGATCGACCAAAGAAAATCCGAGCAAATTCATTGGATCTGATGGTTCTGGCCAATCGGCGATTGGAGTGGGTTGAATCGGCTTCGGCGTTGGAGTTGGCGCAGTTGAGAAATTTGGAAGATCGGCTAAAATCTTCGCGATTTGAGTGGATTGCGTTGGCTAAAGGAAAATAAGACAAAGGGTGAGCCAATGCATTAAAATACATAAATTATTATACAAGGTATCGTGGCTTACTTCTCCGATAGCCGATACATGGGGCAAACTCTCGCCGCTTTGTTCTTTAGGCTTGGGCCCCTTCTTTGCTGGAGCTTTGCTATACTTTACTTTTTTCTTTTCTGGAGGTACAAATTGGATAAAAGTTAGTTTGAAAGAAGAGGAGAAGATGGTATTAATCGATTATGTTAACACTTACTTGGCTGTTTTTTCTCGATATCCGATAAGGACGGGCTGTGAACCCCTAAAGTGCCAGAGGTATAGCCCGTAAGACCAGTCGATTGATGTGCTCTCTTGCCCTGATCATTCTCGGATTGGCTAGAAATGGGTTTTTGGCCGACATCCTTAGCCTACAAATACATAGTAAAAATAATTAGGAAAGTGCATCTGGAAAAAGAACGATGTACGAGATAAAGCTTATTCGAGGCCGATACCTTATCTGCTAAACTTGAGTTAGTATAACCCGACGAGCTAGCTTCACTGCTAGATTTGCTGTTAGATTCTAAGGATGGCTCTGGCAGATTTGGAAAAAATTCTTTGATGATAACTGATGGAGTCTTCTCCATGTACAAACACTCTGCGATAGCCGACCACCATGTCGTGAAACCCCCTGCCCGGCGGGCATTCAAATGGAAGTGGGGGAGATTGCGAAGTTGTAGCTCGTCGGCTAACTCCAAAACTAGCCTTGCCGATGTGGCATTGCGGACCCTGGCTCTGGGCTGAAGCCGATCTAGAAGCGGCAAACTTGGGATCACCGCCAAGCCGAAATGTCTTGCATATACTGAAGGATGGTAAAATTCGTATGAAGGTTGGAAGGTCCGATTTCGAGTATGAAGGCCGACATGGAATATGCATCGAGAGATGAAAATTCTATAGAAGTCCAGAGTCTCCTGAGGCATCATAGAGCTGTCGGCTTCCAGATGAAGAAAAGAAGGCCAGGGAAAATCGGCTGCATCACCATAACTAAAGAAATCTTGCTGCTTGAAGTCTTCGGTGTTCAATTGCAAAAAGAATGATAGAAACCTTTTGCAGCTATCAGGAAAGGCCTTTGTCTCATTTTTAGAGCACATCATAAACCTCTCACCAAAAGATCGGCATTGCCTAAATTGAATAGGTGCCCCTTCTGGTATATCTTCCCTTGGAAAAGGAGTGTCATCGGCTGAATCCAAGTTAAAACGGCGGCTGAATAAGCAGTACAACCATATTTGTATAAACCATATTGGGCCACCTACATTGCCGACGGTAAATTTTCCGAAACCCGTATACAGCCGACTCATTATATAAAGCATCTGATACACAGCACCCAAGAAAATTTTGCCTAAAGCTAGCCGATGACCCTCAACAAGCTGCTCTGCTATCACTTGATATACCTGAGTTGGTCCAAGGGATGCTCCACAGAACAAAAAGCGGTCTAGCCAAAGGTTCAAAAAGGCAACGTGCTCTTCATCCGATACTATCCCATTAACCTTATTATTGTTTTTGATATATTTCGCCCATCCTTCACCCTTGGATTTAATAAGCTTATACTTGGGCTTGGAACTGTAAGCCGATAGCTGGTCCCCATCAGGTCTCAAGCAACACAGCTGAGCCACATCCAAAAGGGTTGGGCCGATGGGACCAATGCGGAAGAAAAAAGCATTAAAGCAGTCCGACTAAAAATAACAGGCCGTGGCCACTAAGGGCTCGTTGGCTTCAGGGTCGGCTAAAGAAAGCGAAATACATTCAGCTATGCCCATCCTTTCCCATTCACTCCTCTTTGGGTGCTACCGATAAACCAATTTCTCCATCCTTTGAGAGCTGTCGGCCAAGCCCTGAAACTCTTATTCCACCCTTCTATGTTATGACCAGCAGCCGATGACAGAGGCAATCGAGGGACTTCTTGGTTTGTGACGGTATGGATGTCTAGATTTCCCAATGGACCCAAAAAATATTGGTCATTCTTTGTGCGGAATCGAATAAGTACTGCTAGGGTCCATTGTAGCCGATGAAGGAGGCTGGGTGAGCTAAAAGTTTGCTTCAGGAGTACTTCGAACGGAAAGCTTAAGCCGATTGCAGGTGGTGCGAGAGCTTGTGCGCGTGAAGAATGACCAAGGTGGGGGCCGCATTTTATAGCACGGTGAAAATTTGAAGAGGCGGGAAGTGAATCTCAAAAGGCGCGAGCAGTTAAAACGCACTACCCGCATTACGGCGCGAGTAAAAGCAACCAGTTAATAGGTGAAGTTCAAACGTCAGCCGATTGAAAAAGCCGATTATTGATATTTTTGAAAGATGACATGACATCTCTCAAAAATGGGGGGCATATGTTTGCACCAAAATTTGGCAAACTTGGTCAAAATCGGCAATAAAATCAGAGATACGGAATTAACGAACAGGATGGAAAGGTTTGGAGATATTTTGGTAACTGTCGTATTTTAAAACAACCGTCCGAGATAAGGCCAATACGAAACGGACTTGATGCGTGTTGTATCAGGACACGATCGGCCGCGGGTATAAAAGAAGGACCAAAGCGAACTGCAAAATAATCAACACAATACAATCAACTAGCTTTTACTTTTCATCTACTTTTCCTGTCGACTAGGAGTAGTTCTTATAATTTAGCCTTTGTAATCGATTTTGATCAATAAAGTTGCGCATCGCCGATTGTTGATCATCCTCAGTTACACCCCAGGTTTGGTTTATTCTGATCTTGTTGCGCATCGCCTTCTTCAGAATTGATCTGCCTTTATCCTCTGATTAGCTTTAATCGGCTAGTTAGATTTATCCTGATACCTTGATCTTGATCGGCTTCAAGCTGATCGAGTTTAAGCCGATTGATCTTAACGATCAGCTTTGTTTGAATTTTATTGTTTTTTACCTTGTCGATTATAGGTCAAATCGACTGGCACGCTCTGAACCCGGTGTTCGTCTGGTGTGCTGCTGTCAGAAACCCTACATCAAGTTTTTGACGCCAACACCTACTCCATTGTCTGTCATTCTGTAGTCTGTGGTTCCAGTTCACCTGACGTGATCTGCATGGTTTCTCTAGACCATTTGTAAATACCGAGAAGTGAAAAACCTGGTAGCAGAGTTTGTTGGATACTCCATCCACTCTTTTTTTATAAATGATGTTTAGATTAGTGTAGACATATTAAGGAAAGCCATAAGATTACCGTCATACTCCGCCTTGTTAAACTTATTTAGTGTGCGCACTGATCATTGTCTTTTGATCCATCTCAGCAATTTTATTCAGGTCAGCCTAATCTCTACGGATCTGCGTTGTTAGCAGGAGGTTTTGCTGGTAGTAACTTACAACCAGGGTCTTTTATGTGCAAATACTTAGTATTTTGCATTAAAATAGATAGAAAATATAGATAAATGCTTGCATAAATTCTTCTATATTTATTCCACTTTTTCTAGCTTCGGGAGACCATTTGACAAGAGTTTGAAAATGACCAAAATTTCGGTCAATTCAGTGAAATCAGCCGAATTTCGGTTTTCCTTGAACTGAAATTGATGAATTTCAAATTTGGTTTTTGAATTTTGGTCGGATTTCAACAAAAATTCTAAAATCTAGCCGAAATTTAAGATTTCGGACGACATTAAGATGTAATCCGAAAATAAAATTTGAAACCTTAATCCTGACACGAACCTGCCAGCTAAGGGTGCGTTTGGTTCTCTGGATGAGGTTGGATGGAATTTGGCCATCCAGCCTGGATGGGATGGAGCCATCCAGGTGACTGTTTGGTTGGGTGGATAGGGATGAGCCATTTTTTTGTTTGGTTGGATGGATGAGAATGGATGGGATGATTCAGTTTTTTGTTTGGTTGGATGGATGAAAATGGATGGGATGAGCAAGTTTTTTGTTTGGTTGGATGGATGAGAATGGATGGGATAAGCCAGTTTTTTGTTTGGTTGGATGGATAGGATGAGCCAGTTTTTTTGGTTTGTTGGATGTTTGGTATAAATTTCTGCACTCTATATAGAGCTTTGATTTTTTGAATTCTCCCTCAGGTTTGGATATCACCGTTACGCGTCAAGGTTTCCCGCAGCTGCTTTGATCACCTTCAGGGAAGCGACTGAAAATGCAAGCAATTGAATCCAACGCTCGTTTTGGCTGCTCATAGACCAGTAGTTCTAAAGAGACCTTTTTCTGAAGACATGCCCAAAAACTATGGACGCTAGCTCTGTCCGATTAACGCATCATGCTCGTCAGTGATCGCAACACCGTTTACTAGCATCAATCACTACCAAGTTCTTGCGTTCTTATTTATTCCTTCAACAAAGAGGGAGAAATGTAGGCGTAGACAGTGATAAAATGGATTAATCAATTCCCAGAAACAGAAGTACTTGAGTTCAAATTTTCTGAAGTCTATATATCCTCTGGTATTAAGATGGGAAGCTTCATAACTGAAATATTCAGCACCTTTTGAGTTGAACGAAATGCAATCAAATAAGGAAATTTTGAACACATGATGATGGAAGTGTGGAATATAAGAACCCGGGTATCCTCATGACAAGCCCAAGAGGGAGGCCCAGAAGATACTCCTCGCGTCAGGCCCTGCTGCCGTGCGCAAGGGGACATATCCTAAAGGAAGTTGAACTTATATTTAGATATGATAGATACGGTTGTAATCCGAGTCGTTAATAGGGTAGATAAAGATGTAAACTCTATCCTGTAACCGACTAGAATCTTGTAACCGATCGAAATCTCTTAACCGATCAGGATTCTGTAAGCCACCCCACCCCCGCTATATAAGGGAGAGGGCGGACAACGACAGAAGGATCCGATCATCCAAGCATAGAGCGATCAAGCCATAGAGCATAGCACACCTCATATCGTCCAGAGCATATTGCGCTTTGAGCAATCTTAGATCCAAGAGATCTGCATAATCCCAGCACACAGGATTAGGGTATTATCTCCTCCGTGAGAGTCTGAACCTGTCTAAACCCCTTGTCGTGTGTGACCTTCGAGTTTAAGATCTAGCGCCTACCCCATAAATTTATTGCTGACTACAAAAGTCGACAGTTGGCACGCCAGGTAGGGGAAGCGTTATAATCTTTTCCCACGCACTCGATGGGCGATCGGTGGATTCGCCGCCACCTTCGCTCTCCGGCCAGCCTTCCGCCGGAACACGGACTTCGTCGTCAGATTGCGCGCGGAGAGCTTGTCTGTCGGTCCAAAACCGATCCGATCCGTAAAGATCGAGCCAACCCATCTCGGTATGTCACTTTGACTTGGCGGCAAACCCGATGGCGTCGCGAGGAATTGCTGCGATCTTCGTGGCATCTTCGCGATAGAAGAGCAGAAGACCGATCTCCAACGCCAACAAGAAGAACAGGAAGCTGCGGGGGAAGATCGTCTTCGTAAGGGTAAGGAGGTGCAGGTGCGATCGCTTCGATCTCGCGGCCGCAATGTCCGCGAGGACCTCCTGCAATCCAGGTTGGGAGACCAAGCCGTTTTCCGCACGCCAATGCAGAAGGTCGTCGCCTCCAAGACGCTTCTCGATAAACTGGACCCGATGATTGCATCGGATAGCCCAACGGCCCCGATCGTGGCCCAGATCAAGGCCATGGTGACGGTGGCTGCAATTTAGCAAAATCAGGAAAATCCGGTAGGTGAAGCGCACTCGCGCTCCCACGGCTTCGGCGACGCCACGAGCCTACGCCGCGCCGAAGCGCCACCTTCGGCAGCGACGGCCACGAGCCTACGCCTGCGCCCCGAGCGCCACTTTCGGCATGACCACGAGCCTACACCTGCGCCCCGAGCGCCACCTTCAAGACGGCGAGAGCCACGCCGCGCCGAAGCGCCACCTTCGCAGACGCCAGAGCCACGCCGCGCCCGAAGCGCCACCTTCGCGATCGCCATGAGCCACGCCGCGCTTCGAAGCGCCAACCGGCAGACGGCCACGAGCCTATGCTCGCGCCGAAGCGCCACTTTCGCGACGGCCAGAGCCACGCCGCGCTTCGAAGCGCCACCTTCGGCAGACCACGAGCCTACGTCAAGCGCCCGGCGCCACTTTCGGCGACGGTCACAAGCCACGCTGCGCTTCGAAGCGACACTTTCGCGACGGCCACGAGCCTACGCTGCGCCGAAGCGCCACTTTCGGACGGCCACGAGCCACGCCGCGCCCGAAGCGCCACTTTCGACGGCCAGAACCACGCTGCGCCCGACGCCACCTTCGGCAGACCACGAGCCTACGCTGCGCTTCGAGCGCCACTTTCGCACGACCACGAGCCACGCCGCTTCGAGCGACACCTTCGGCATGGCCACGAGCCTACGCCGCGCTTCGAAGCGCCACTTTCGCACGACGCCACGAGCCACGCCTGCGCCCCGAGCGCCACCTTCGTCACGGCCACGAGCCTACGCCTACGCCCCGAGCGCCACTTTCGACACGGCCACGAGCCTACGAGAGCCACTTTCGGCACGGCCATGAGCCACGCCTGCGCCCCGAACACCACCTTCTAAGACGGCCACGAGCCTACGCTGCGCCTAAGCGCCTCTTCAAGACGCCACGAGCCTCACGCGCCGAGCGCCACTTTCGCATGACCACGAGCCACGCTGCGCCCGAGCGCCGCCTACGACTCATCTACAAGCCTTCGCTGCGCCCGAGCAAAGATGGCACGATCGTCGACAACATATGGAGCATAAAGCGGCTAAGTCGCTTACTCAATTATGTCATTATAAATAAAATTGTTGACTTTTCCGACTTGCTACTTAGTTGACCCAAAACTAAGCGAAGAAGTCGGGGCTACCTAATAGCGCGTGATGCGCACATCTTTTGAGTTGTATTTTTCTTCTTTGCTTAACGATTGCAGTGAATCCGAAAGCGATAACTCCAAATTGTGAAGCTCGACCCGTGAACGCGAACTTTAGTCACCCAAAACACGTGCTCGAAAAGAGCCATGAGCCGACTCCCAACGCTCGGGGGCTAGACTAGTCGGGCAGAGTGCTTAAACAAAAAGAGTCAAACCACTCGCATGAATTCAAAATCAATAAGGAAAAGAGTAAAAAACTCTAAAATTATATATACACCAGTCGGACATCACATCCGAGTGAATTGTTTTTACATTGCCTAAGTTCTGCATATACATGATTTCGTGGCTACTAAATTTGGATGCGATGTGTGAGCCAACGCTCAACGACGACATCAAGCAACTTCGCGATTTAATGAATTTAAAGGAGTGGCGCTGAATTTTGCCTCGAGCGGGAAAAGCGTTTTGACTTCTGCATATCGTTTGGGATACAGTATGTCCCAAGATGAGCCGACTGCCAGAATTCCAATAATGGGGCTAGGAACCACTCGGAAAGTTCAACGCGTGGAGCTCTATTGAGTCCTTCACGATCTCTTTGCCTACAACAGGGCACTCGGCTGTAAAGGAAAACTAGTCGGGAAGCTGCATCAAGAACTAGAAGCACTCGGCGTGAAGCATGACTCAGTTGGGCTGCAACCAGGAAGGAGGCAACTCGATCGCAAAGGACTCGGGGGCTACTGTGGAATATAAGAACCCGGGTACCCTCATGACAAGCCCAAGAGGGAGGCCCAGAAGATACTCCCACGTCGGCCAGCCCTGCCGTGCGCAAGGGGACATATCCTAAAGGAAGTTGAACTTTTATTTAGATATGATAGATACGGTTGTAATCCGAGTCGTTAATAGGGTAGATAAAGATGTAAACTCTATCCTATAACCGACTAGAATCTTGTAACCGATCGGAATCTCTTAACCGATTAGGACTCTGTAAGCCACCCCACCCCCGCTATATAAGGGAGAGGGCGGGCAACGACAGAAGGATCCGGTCATCCAAGCATAGAGCGATCAAGCCATAGAGCATAGCACACCTCATATCGCCCAGAGCATATTGCGCTTTGAGCAATCTTAGATCCAAGAGATCTGCATAATCCCAGCACACAGGATTAGGGTATTATCTCCTCCGTGAGAGCCTGAACCTGTCTAAACCCCTTGTCTTGTGTGACCTTCGAGTTTGAGATCTAGCGCCTACCCCATAAATTTATTGCTGACTACAAAAGTCGACAGGCAGTTCAAGGACAATTTTGGGCTAGTATAACTTAACAATGCAAAACATCTGACAGTTCATGAAATAAACCTTGTCTATTACAAAAGAAAAAATAATTTATTTGCTTTATGCTTCAACAAAACGTCATGGATTATTATAGCACTGATACAAGGATTCCTCTCACAAGATGCAATCAAGACTAAGAGAAAGAATTATCAATGGCTGTCTTCTTTCACACATGGTGAGTAAGAAACCTGCAGATTACAATGTACACAAATTTAAGCTTGTGTTTGTATCTCCAACTGATATGTGATCTTGGACTACTCCATAATTGAACTGTAACCACAGATTTCCCCCCTTGTACTTCTGAAGAGCAACAATGCCATATGCTATTAACAGTTTAATACTTCATGATGGTTGGACAGAACAAAAACTATGTGACGTGTTTTCACTTTCCAGTTCCCACAAATCTTTATCACCATATATCTACCTATACAATCCAATGCATGAACTTTTCACCATATGTGATCCACAAGGAAACAAACAAACATTTCAGAGCTACAAAATAGCATAGCTAGAAGTTTGATCATACATAAAATAGCAAATATGATCCATACACAAAGTTTTTAAGGTGTCCAGTCATATCACAGGCACATAGTTTGTAAGGTGCACATACATACATATGATAGCAAATTCCTAACCCATAGTTCAATGTTTCAGGGTAGCAGCAAAATATCTTCCAAACCACCTAGTCAGAGACGCATATCATTCAGAAAAGTTATTGCTAATGTACCTAGCAACCCAAACCACCTTGTGGGAGAACTGAAGTGTGTTGAATGCCCTAGCTGTTTGAGGATGCTCAACCAAATAGGCATAGTAATGAGAAAGGTGTGCGTCATCAAAACCCGGAATGGAGAGCACGTTCTCATAAAGATCGGCTGGCAATTCGTGTTTAGCAGCACCGGCCTTCTCTATAGCAGTGGCAAGCCTTTCACCAACAGCTTGGAGTGTTGCTTGCAGCTTGTCATCTTCACTAGCAGTTGTCTTGGCTCTCTTTGGTTTGGAGGCCGAGGATTGTGACATATCTTCATTTCTCGCAGCAGGACCACTCTCATCTCCAACTTCCTCACCTTCAGTTTCAGTCACTTCGGTAGCTAGAGGTTCATTTGATCCTTTAGCATACTTCCCTGTAGCCAAAGTATTGCCAAAAATTGTAGCCATCTCTAGGAAGTGCTCAATAGGTTTGTTTAGAAACTCAGCATCTCCTTTGTGTGTCTACAAAGCAATAGATAACATGTTACACATGTAAGTAGGCAAGCAATGGACAACATGTGATAAAACATAATCCATAATAGTTGTAGCAAGAATACCTTAATATGGCCTGCATAATGCTCATGGTCAAGCCCAATAATATAATTTTCTTCATCCCAAAGTGCACCACTCAATTTTCCTAAGGAGGCAAGAATCCAGATTTTGCTCCATATCCAGCATCAACTAGGTAGAATTTTCCTAAGTCAATAAGGCACAAGTGGGTCACATTGCTATATATAATGAAATGGCATGGAGACATACAGATGTCAATTAATCTATTACCTTGAGGGACACATAGGCCATTTTCACGTTCTAATGCATCTCGTAAAACTAGAGCATCATGGGCTGTCCCCTCCCAACCCGCCAACACATATGTGAACCGAAGATCAAAATCTACTGCTGCCATCACATTTTGAGTAGCGTAAGACTTCCTACCACGAAATGAAGGCTCCATATTCTTCGAAACAGAAGCTCGTACATGCGTACCATCAATAGCTCCAATACAATCCTATTTGGTGAACAATATAACCCAAAAAGATTAAGAACCATGCAATTTATGCCTAAAAATCAAAAAATTATTTGTGTCTCAACCTCATACCTTAAAGTATGGATCCCACCTTGGGTTCCCTGCTATTTTGCTTGGAATCTCCAATGACGGTGGCCTAATAAGTTCATTTCGAAGCTCACCAACGGCATGGAGGACTAATTTAAAATACCGGCTAACGGTTTCACCGGACCGACCATAATTAGTACCAACCAACCTATTCCTAAGGTTGTGTCCAACAATGTTTAAGAACATTGCTACTTGCTGCTCAACACATAGATGTATAGTGTCTCGAAGCAAACCACGATCTCTCAAGAGTTTACAAAATCCGAAGAAAGGTGCTCTTCCAAGCCTAAGCATGTTTACACAAGTTGTATCACTCTTCCATATTTTATTGTTTAGATACTCAATTCTTATCCTGTCACATTCATCTATTGGTCCATAACTAATACGTTCTCTCATTTTCCTTTTTCTAGACTCAATAACCAAGGCCATCATTGAAATAGTCATGTACGCAAAGAAGAAAGAAAATGCCTGATTCCGTTGTGCTCGTGTCCATCTACAATGCAAGAGTGAAACAAATAATGTAAAACTAGTTTTTGTGCAGATAATATTTGGGGTAGCATATTTTAAGTAAAAAGGAATGCAATAGACTCTCCAATTGCAATCACTCTCATTATGTTTGTGGATCTTGTGGCACTTCATATTGGATGAAAGTATGAAACAGACTACACTAGCTTCTGGCAGGAAACAAAAGAGCATAATGTTACCAGCAATCAGGGTGCAGTTTTCTACTGCTCTATTATTCCTTACATTCAATTGGATTTTCTTCTCTCAAGATAGGCTAACGGTAGCACAAATATAAAAGGACATTGGATCAATTTTACTTTTCTGGATAATAACATCAGCATACAGTTCCCTCCAAAAATATCAGCATATATGTTCGACATTGTAGTGTAAAACTTGGCATCTCAAAATGAGATAGCTTAAAGTGGTAGATGACCTAAACTATGACACTAGCAAGGATTGATAAACTCTGGAAAATGACTCTCCAACAGACTAACCATTACTGAATCCAGTTCAATCTCTAAACAAGTTTGACGATATCGATGCCATCCTTTGGCCTCTAACGCAAACAAGAATCATTATCTACCTTATGCAGCATGGCACACACGTTCAGTAAAGAGTATTTTTGTAATACAAGCTATGAGGAAACACAGGCCTATTCCAATCGGCCTGCATCGTCGAATAAAAGGCAGTGGAAAATATGCTTAAGCAAAGGTATAAGATTCCTGATATGAACCATGCATACAAATAATAACATATACAACATGATAGTGACAGCAATAATACTATTAGCATCCAAGAACCTGCAGATTCCTGTGGATTCGAAGTCCATGTTTTGCAATAACAATGTGAGACCTGATTTCTGTCATTTGACAATCTTTTGTCCAACATAATGCACCCTCTGTCATTCTACTACTACCATTACTACTAGCATTATCAGACAATAAAATTTAGCATCAACAGTTCTGATCTAGGCAGCAATTTCAACAGATCTGAAGCAAAACATAAAGATCATGTAGATCTGATAAGTCAATGAAAAAAGTTTCTTTTTTCCCGAAATGAACAGCACAGATTAGGGTTTATACCTTCTGATTTGGGGGGAAATTCACAGTAGATGCAGAGGAGATGTTGCATATCGTCGCCGCCGTACCCTCTTCGCCGGCGCTGTGTCCTCCTTGCCCGTGCCGAACCGCCGTCAAATCCTCGGCCCCGTGCGTCGTGCACTCCTTGGCCCCGTGTGTCGTGCTCTCCTCAGCTCCATGCCATGGCCGCCGGCGGCCTGCCCTCCTCTGTGGAGAAGAGCCTGGGAGGCGACGAGAGGAGCAGGGAGTAGGGGAGAGGAGCACTGCAAGGCGAGAGGAGGCGAGAGGATTTTTCTCGGGTGCAAGGCGAGCCGAGGAGTCACGGGCGCTGGGTGGATGACCTGATCCGTGCGAAGGGTCACGGGCAGACAGGGACGACCTCGTCCGGGCAAATTGATCGGATCGGTTCACCCGGAATCTTCAGAGAATATGCTAGTTTTTTGGATGACCTTATCCACCCAATCCATCCAACCAAACGCATGGATGACTGAAAAAACAGGGATCATCATATCCCATCCAGGACTTGCCCTTGAACCAAACACATCCTAAGTGGTGGACTGTTAGCCTGTTATCCTTGCACATGAGACGATCTTCGACATTATCTAAAAAAATGAGACGATCTTCGAGGCTTCCATTGTCGCAGAACTCATAGACAAGGCAAGGGCAGATGCTTCTGAACATGCACCGATCAGTGTAACGAGGTTTCGGTGCCTCACTCTACTGAGAACAACCACCTGAATTTGCAATGCTAGCATTCAGTTATCCGTTTATGCAAAGTACGATTATACAATATGAGAAACGCATCCATGTTGGACGTCCTGCTGGAGCTGTGACAGGCCTTGCAGGCTTTTATGATGTAGGATCTTTACAGCCACTGTAGTGCTGCGGACGAAACCTTTATAGACACGACCAAATTCACCTTCTGGCAATCTTTATAAAAGGTTAATAGTTGAGAGGAGCGTGGGCCGTTGATCTAGATCTAGATATGGTCCAATGGTTCAAATAAAGAATGATTTTGTAGGATAAAATTAGTCATATACATACACACATACACACACACATATATATAGTATAATTACTTAGGGCAATATGGCGCCTCGGCACCACGATCTAAAAATGATATTCTCTATGTATTTTCATGCAATTTTTTTTAAAATTTTTAGTATGCTGAGTTTAACCAGTTTACTAACTAGTTCAAACAAGTTTGAACTGAAATTCAAACTAAAGTTTCTCTTTTTGACGATAGTTTGGTTGTAGGTATTTGCTGATTTTATATATAAATCAGCAAAGCATGTGATCCAACTCGTTCCAAATCTTTAAATTCGAGTATATTTTTTCGAAGGTATGTGTTTCATTTGAATTGTTAAAGATAGTTATATACCCTAAAACTGAATTTTTTGAAAAATATACTCGAATATGACTTGAATATGCGCATTTGAAATCATGATGCCCAGACACCATGGTGCCCCATTTAACTTATATATATATATATATATATATATATATATATATATATATATATATATATATATTATAATTATCTAGGGCACCCTGGTGACTGGGCACCATGATCCAAAAAGGATATCTTCTCTATGTATTTTATTGCGATTTTTTTTGAAATTTTTAGGATGCTGAGTTTAACTAGTTTACTAACTAATTCAAACTAGAGTCTTCCTTTTTGATGATAGTTTGGTTGTAGGTATGTGTGAAAGTGCATCTAGGCACTTATGTTATTTTGGTGATTAATGACAAAAACTCATAATGACAATCTATGCAATTAAGTAAATGCTTAACTTAGTGCTTAGCAAATGACAAACCTCTAATATGATTATATTGCTATGAGACTAACTTGTTATTGCCTAGTTGAGTATTAGTCTCATCTATTTAGAGGAAAATCAAATAGGAAGGTTAAGCAAAGATAAGGTATGCAATTTTGGTATCTATTCTATATTTGTTATTGCATTCCTTTCGTGCAAATGCATAGTGAACTCCAAGTAGCATGTTAATTTTATATATGCACATTGGTTCATGTCATATTTATTTGTGCATATATATTCATTTGAGTTCATTATAGTATGCATGTATTAACTAGAGTTAAACTTCATATTGCTATAGATTGACTTGGTGCATGCATGTTTTATTTGTATATCTTCTCATGCAATTCTCTTAGTGAAGTTTATCTAGTGTTGGATCACATATTTACTCTTACTCCAAATATTATTTGCACATGTACAATTCGTGTATATTCTATCATGTGCTTCATTTAAGTAAAGTCTGTGATCCTTGCCATGATTTAATTGATTCATCATATTGGCAATTATCTCTCTAGTGCATATAGATCAATTACATATTCATCATGATGTACTTAGTAGAGAACATTTCTTATGTCAAGTGTTTCTATTTATATTGTGCTTCTTTATATGAAACACTTGTTGTAATCAACTGCTCACAAATATCAACTTGTTCATATCTATTGAGCTTTTGGGACTAATGTCTTTCATGAGTAGTTTGGAAAGAATTAGGTCCCGTCGTGTATGATGACCAAGGTATCTTGGAGGATGATCATTAAGTCGAGGTCAACAAGACGGCGGTGTCACCAAGAGCTGAGGACTAAGTCAAGAGCGACTTGGCGTGGAGATCGTCAGAGAGGATGATCAAGTCAAGGTTGATAGGACGAGAGTCTCATGAGGTGAATCGAGTCGAGTTGGACAAGGCGAAGATGTCATCAATTATATGGTGAAGGTCTTCATGCATCGACATCAAGAAAGAAGACGGCAAGTGACTATGTCTAGACTTATATTATCTTTGATTTAATTTGAGTCTAAGGATTGCCGTACTATTAAGAGGGATGCGATGTCGAATGACTTTTAGATGTGTCAAGTGCTCAAGTGATCCATCCTTGTGAATCTTAAAAAGAGAGTGGTGTTGTTAGTGCCGGAAAATGAGGGTTGTAGGTCTCTCTTGATTTCTTTGTGAAATCTGTGGTTATCCTTTGAGTTTTGGATAGTGAGATCTTGTTGGTTGTTTAGCCCTCGGTCTTAGCTTTTGGTAGAGTCCAAAATCGCTGAAATCGGAGTCCGGAGTGAGAAGTTATGCTCGTTTTCGTCGGGCTGGCCAGTGCAATCCGGAGTATCCGGATATTCAATCCGGACAGTCCGGAGTATCCGGACATTTGGTCCGGACACTCCGGGTTGGCACCCTCGGTGGCTGCTCTCGGTTGGTCCGGAGTATCCGGTATTTGGTCCGGACACTCCGGGTTGAATTAGTCCGGAGTGTCCGGGTGTTTGTCCGGAGTGTCCGGGTTGGCCCTCTCTGGATGAGCTGATCCTTCCAATCCGGAGTCTCCGGGTTGTGCGCAGCCTGCCCCCAACGGCTAGTTTTTGCGGAGGTCTATTTATAGCCCTTCCTCCCTCTTTTTGAAGAGGCTTTTGGTGTGGATTTTTGAGGGGCTGTGTGGGGGGCGTTGAGGGAGCTTTTACCCTTAGATCTAAGTGATCCCCTTGTGAGAAGGGTTGGGAAGAGTTTGGGGAGTGAGTCTTGAGTTGATTGAGCACTTGATTTCATCTCCAAGTTTGTTCTTCGTGAGCATTTGTTACTCTTGGAGGTTGAGGACTCCTAGACGGCTAGGAGGTCGCCTACGAGCCACCGGAGCTTTGTGTGGTTGGCCGTGGGAAGTTTGTGAAGGTCGGTTCCGCCTCCGTAAGGGAAGGAATCAAAGGAGTGAAGACCGACGAGTGCATTTGTGCAACACCGGAGGAAGAGGGTTGAAAGAGACCCGGCTCAAGTGTGACCGAGCCGCCTCAACGGAGACGTAGGATCCTCAAGGATCCGAACCGGGTGAAAAATCATTGTCTCCAAGTTTGTTTTTTATTCTTGTTTTGGTATTTGATTTTGAATCTTGAAATTGCCCGATCTACTCCTTTGTTGTGTTTGGCTCTAGATCTTCATCATCCCCATGTACCTGATAGCATTTAGATCATTTGTATTCAAGTAGATTGTTGAAAAATTGCAGGGATTTAAAATCTCATTTCGAGGTCTTAAATCCGGAGTATCCGAACTTTTGAACCCGGATAGTCCGGACATTTCGGAGTCTCCGGATAAAAATCCCGGACACTCCGGCCTGAGTCCCTCGGATCCAATCCGGAGTATCCGGACTCCAGAACCCGGACAGTCCGGACTTTTCGGAGTCTCCGGATAAAAATCCCGGACACTCCGGACTTAGACTCTCGGGAGATTTTATTTAGCTGCAATATTTTTATTCCGCTGCATTTAGCTATAAAGTTTTTAATTCGCCTATTCACCCCCCCTCTAGGCGACATCCCCTGTCCTTTCAATGTGCTGATTTTATGTATAAATCAGCAAAGCATGTGATCCAAACTCGTTCAAAATATTTGAATTCGAGTATATTTTTTCAAAGGTATGTGTTTCATTTGAATTGTTATATATGGGTATATACCCTAAAATTGAAATTTTTGAGAAATATACTCAAATATAGCTTGAATTCGCGCATTTGAAATCATGGTGTCTAGGCACCATGGTGCCCCATTCAGGTTCCTCTCTCTCTCTCTCTCTCTCTCTCTCTCTCTATATATATATATATATATATATATATATATATATATATATATATATATATATATATATATATATATATATATATATATATATATATATATATTACAGATTACTTAGGGCACCATGATCCAAAATAGGTATTTTCCCTATGGATTTGCATGCGAAAAATTTAGAAATTTTTTGGATATTGAGTTTAACAAGCTTACTAACTAGTTTTTGAAATTGGAATTCCAACTAGAGTTTCCATTTTTGATGATAGTTTGATTGTAGGTATGTGCTGGTTATATATATAAATCAGCAAAGCATATCATCTAAATTTTTTCAAATCTTTGAATTCAAGTATATTTTTTGAAAGGTATGTGTTTCATTTGAATTGTTATAGGTGGGTATATACCCTAAAATTGAAAGTTTCGAAAAGTATACCCGAATTTGGCTTGAATTCATGAATTTAAAATTATGGTGTCCCATTTCGCCATCCTAATCACACACACACATTTGAAATACTTTTTTTAGCACTTTGGGTACACTCATATACTAATTATAAGATATTCCAATGTGATCCACATGAAAAAATCGCAAGAAAGTACATAGTTTTAGTGTATTTTACAAATACCTTTATATACGCACACAAAAAAAGAGTATGCCTAAAAAAGTATACATACCACCTCTGAAAAAAATGTAAATACTACCTTGCTAGTCTTATATACTTGTATACTACATGTACATACCCTCCGTTGAGCGAGATACTCTCTATGTTGTGAGATACGGCATATGGAGTAACAGTCCTGAGAGTAGAAAATGGGGCACAATGGGGCTTAGGCCCATGATTTGAAATGCGCGAATTCAAGTCAAATTCGGGTAAATTTTTTGAAACTTTCAATTTTAGGGTATATACTCATCTATAACAATTCAAATGAAACACATACCTTTAAAAAATACACTTGAATTCAAAGATTTGAACGAATTTAGATCGCATGCTTTGATGATTTATATATAAAATTAGCACATACCTATAATCAAACTATCATAAAAAAAGAAACTCTAGTTTGAATTTCAATTCAAACAAGTTTGAACTAGTTAATAAACTGGTTAAACTCAATATCCTAAAAATTTCAAAAAAATTTGCATGCAAATACATAGGGGAAATATCCATTTTGGATCATACCCAGGTAATTACTATATATATACACACATATATACATACACATACACATACACATACACATACACATACACATACACATACACATACACATACACATACACATACACATACACATATACATATACATATACATGTACATGTACATGTACATGTATATGAATATGTATATGTAATCTATGCTTACGCGTAGCTTCGCTATTCTACGAGCGAGCCGTAATCCCGTGTCGCTGAACTAGCTAATGTGAATGCAAACGTTTACTGTGAACGCATACATGCGCCGACTAATAAATGCCATTCGTAGTTTGTACATTATATGTTTTTTCTTTGATTTAGCCATAATATTTTACTGACAACTCCAATTCACAAACCATCTTCACCAGTAGCTTACTAACGACGAGAGCAACATATTGATATAAGTCTCGGTGCATAAAATAGATTTTACTATTCGTATATATAGATGTTACTATCGGTATACATAGATTTTACTACTATACCAGAGGTCAAGCAGCCTGTGCGCTAGTAAAATGTTATGATGCATTCGGTAAAATGACAGTAAAAACTCATTCGTGCAACGTTTATTAGCGAGACTTATATCATTATGTTGCTTTCGTCGTTAGTAAGCTATTGGTGAAAACCGTTTGTGCATCGAAGCTGTCAATAAAAAGTTATAAACAGATAAAATAATACATATTCATGTACATACTAGAAACACGTTACAAAAGACATTTGCATACATGCGGCGACTAATAAACATCATTCTAGTTTGTATATGTACATGTTTTTTCTTTTATTTAGCCGTAACATTTTGCTGACAGCTCCAATTGACAAACCGTTTTCACCAGTAGCTTACTGACAACGTGAGCAACACATTGAAATAATTCTCGACGCATAAAACAAATTTTATTATTCATATACATAAATGTTACTATTGGTATACATAGATTTACTACTATACTAGAGGTCCAGTAACATGTTCGGTAGTAAAATGTTACGATACATTCAGTAAAATGGTAGTAAAAACTCATTCGTGCAGCGTTTATTAGCGAAACTTATATCATTATGTTGCTCTCGACGTAAGTAAGCTATAAGTGAAAACCGTTTGTGCATCGGAGTTATCAACAAAAAGTTATAGCCAAATCAAAGAAATACAGATTCATGTACAGATTAGAAACACGTTATAGAAGACATTTGCATATATGTGGCGACTAATAAACATCATTCTAGTTTGTACATGTACATGTTTTTTCTTTGATTTAGCCATAACATTTTACTGACAGCTCCGATTCACAAAACGTTTTCACCAGTTGCTTACTGACGACGAGAGCAACACACTGATATAAGTCACGGCACATAAAACAGATTTTACTATCCGTATATATAGATGTTACTATCGGTATACATAGATTTTACTATTATACAGTAGTAAATTGATGTACATTTGGCAGTAAAATTTTATTTATGCGACGTTTATTAGAGAGACTTATATCATGTTGTTCCTCTCATCATCAGTAATCTAATGGTGAAATTTGTTCATGAATCGGACATGCGAATAAAAAATTATGGCTAAAACAAATAGAAATCACATTCATATATACGTCTTAATTTGCATATCTCGGTCACACACATGTATGCATTAGTTCCGGACGATTATTATTCCAAGACTCGGTTACAAATTCCATAGTGCTAATTAGTGCAACGCCCGGCTCGGTTGGACTGCAAAACCGATCGGTGCGTAGAATGTCGTATTCTACACGCACGTATAGAATAGAATAGGATATATAGAATGTCGTATTCTACACGCACGTATAGAATAGAATAGATATATATATATATATATATATATATATATATATATATATATATATATATATATATATATATATATGTATGTATGTATGTATGTATGTATGTATGTATGTATGTATGTATGTATGTATGTATGTATATATGAAGTTAAAGCAGGCACCATGGTGCCTGTGCACCATGATTTCAAATGCGTGAATTCATGCCATATTCGAGTATATTTTTCAAAAATTTTAGTTTTAGGGTATATACCCTCTATAACAATTCAAATGAAACACATACCTTTGAAAAAATATACTCAAACTCAAAGATTTTGAACAAGTTTGGATCCACATGCTTTGCTGATTTATATATAAAATCAGCATATACCTACAACCAAACTATCATCAAAAAGGGAAACTCTAGTTTGAATTTCAGTTCAAACTTGTTTGAACTAGGTAGTAAACTAGTTAAACTCAGCATCCTAAAAATTTCAAAAAATTCCACATGAAAATACATAGAGAAAATATCCTTTTTACATCATGGTACCCTAAGTAATTATAATATATATATATATATAACCCATGCATGCAGCTGATGTTCTTCGGTCGTCTTCATCAACATCTACTACGTACTGGTCGAGGAAGAATAAACCGCGTGGCCATGAAAAAAAATGAAGTGGATCAATGGTAGCTGCATGCAGGGTTGCAGGTGTTACCTCAATGAACACTAGTTAAGTGCCCGTGCATTGCTACAGAAAACAAAATTGATAACGAAACATAAAGGTCAAGCAATAAAAGAAAATGGCCGTGTGTTGCTACGAATAAAAAAAATCATGTTATCTAACACTTTGAGTTGGCTTATATTAAGTCATCGACTCAGTTGAAGTAACCAGCTGAACTCTGCCCGACCCGCATCGTGTCTTCTCCACTGTACTTGATCTACACTCCTCCTGGTCTACACACCTCCTCGACTCCATCGCCACGCCTAACTATGCTCTGCTCCGTGGCAGCCTTTGTCAGGCTTATCCCGCTATTCCTAGCCGGAATCATAAAAAAACCTGGGAATTACGAAAAAAAAATCATATTTGATGATAACGTTTTACTATATATATCACCTTCTTTTCATAATCAGGTGGTAGACAGATCGGAGAACCGTAGAGGGGTCAGAAAGGGAACCTTGCCGAGGACGAGGAGCTGCAGCTATGCATCGATTGGCTGGTGTCGCTCCATAGCCACCTTCCACGTGGGCACGGCGATCGGTAGTTGTGCTTGCGCGCGCAGAACCACGAAATCCGACTGAATTGCCCCACGCGTGGAGAGAGTCGAAAGCTTCGCAAACTCAGCTTGAAAATTTTTCAAATTAGAATGTTTCAAAAAGAAGGTGATATATATCATGAAACGTTACCATCAAACATGATTCTAAAATAATAATAGATGTTTGTATCATCATGCTACAAAATGGCGCAGCAGAAGCACCAGGTTATGGTAGGCATCTCGGCTAGGGTTTCAGCCTGCCACTCGCCTCCTCCTGCTCCCCAACGCGCCGACGGCTTCTCGGCTAGGTCGTTGATCCAAATTAGAAATGTCAGACTTAGCTTATGTTAAGTGTGAGAAATGTCAGACTCACCTTATATCAAGTGTGAGAAATGTCAGACTTAGCTTTTCCTTAACTATACAAAATGAAGCCTCTCTGTTAGCTATACATTTGCTCTAACATAAGTGTCGGCGTTTCGAGCACCGGCAAGTAAATTTGTAAGTCTAAGGGGTCGCGCGTTCCACTCCCTGAATGGTTAGACTCGGAAGTCCAAGATGTATACTGGTTCGGGCCGAAGGTCCCTACTCCAGTTCGTGTGGTGGTGTTGTATTACTCTTGGTACAGATGACTGCACAAAGTTTTACAAGCGAGAATGCCAATGGCTTAGCGAGATGGGTTTGATAGCGCTCTCTCTCTCTTTCGCCTTTGCCTACTGGGGGTTCTGCCTCCTTTATACGAAAGGAAGGGCGGGTTACATCGAGAATTGGGGAGGACGAGATGACCTATACTAGAGCTTCGGTCCTTCGTTCTGTGGATCGATCATCGCCCGCCCTGCCCGTACTGGGTCGGTAGCTTAGCTGGTCAGAGCGGTTAGGTATTTTCCCGGGAAATGGCGTACCTGCCCTCTGCGAACCTTTCGAGTGTTGACGTTGCTGCGCCTGGCGTGGGTGTTGCCTCGGGAGAGGGTGCGTCTTCGTACTGTATGTGACCGGCTGATGGGACTGGGAGCATGACTTCGGTCAGTCATTAAACCTTCTTGGGAAGGAGCCACCTGCCCTTGTATAGTCGCTTCGATTGACCCCGTTCGTGGGGTGCGTGGTCATTGGTGGTGGAAGTTTTGACACGCGGCCCTTGGCAGGGGTTGTCTTGGCACGATCGAAGTCAGGGGATCCCGACCTGCTGCGGGGGTCGGGAGCTCTGCTTGGTTGGAGTCGATGGGTCTCGTCCCGCTGCAGGGGTCGGGAGCCCCACTTGGTCGGAGACGCTTCCCTCGATCAGTCGGGAAGGGATGTCTCGCGTGGCTTTGTCGGTGCTTCGGTCGGTAATGGGCTAGGAGCGGCTGTTGGGCTTGAGTGTGCTTGAGGCCGCCCGGCTCGTCGCTTTGGGCGTTAAGTGCGACTGTTATAAGTATTCGTCGGTAGCCCCGAACCCCGAGTGATTTGGCAGATTCGGTTGGGGTTGAGCTTGAAGAGAATAGTGATCGGGCTCGGCGGTTGGCCCGACCGATTAGGTCAAAGCGACGCCAGTGTACCCCAGCGGATCCGACGGTTGCCCGAAATCGCGAGGTATTCGAACCGCCGGGGGCTTTGAATCACCTCGTTGCGCGCGCCGCGCACGGCTTGGCGTGCCTCGCCCGCTCGTCTTCCGGACTGCTTCGGGTTCTGGTGAAGGGCGCTTCGTTTAACGTCGTAGCTAGATTCGTGCCTTAGTCGGCAGGGACGACCGCGATGCCTCTGCGCGAGGTTCGGGTGTCCGAGTGCTCGTTTAACGTCGTAGCTAGACCGTGCCTTGGTCGGCAGGGACGACCGCGATGCCTCTTCGTGAGGTTCGGGTGTCCGAGCGCTCGTTTATCGTCGTAGCTAGACCGTGCCTTGGTCGGTAGGGACGACCGCGATGCCTCTGCGAGGTTGGGTGTCCGGAGTGCTCGTTTAACGTCGTAGCTAGACTGTGCCTTGGTCGGCAGGGACGACCGCGATGCCTCTTCGTGAGGTTCGGTTGTCCGAGCGCCGCTTAACGTCGTAGCTAGACCGTGCCTTGGTCGGCGGGGGACGACCGCGATGCCTCTCGCGCGAGGTTGGGGTGTCCGAGTGCTCGCTTAACGTCGTAGCTAGACCGTGCCTTGGTCGGCGGGGGGCGATCGCGATGCCTCTCGCGCGAGGTTGGTGTCCGAGCGCATGTTTAACGTCGTAGCTAGACCGTGCCTTGGTCGGCAGGACGACCGACCGTTTGGTCGGCAGGACGACCGCGATGCCTCTTCGTGAGGTTGGTGTCCGAGTGCTCGTTTAACGTCGTAGCTAGACCGTGCCTTGGTCGGCAGGGACGACCGCGATGCCTCTGCGCGAGGTTCGGGTGTCTAAGTGCTCATTTAACGTCGTAGCTAGACCGTGGCTTGGTCGGCAGGGACGACCGCGATGCCTCTGCGTGAGGTTCGGGTGCCCGAGTGCTCGTTTAACGTCGTAGCTAGACCGTGCCTTAGTCGGCAGGGACGACCGACCGTGCCTTGGTCGGCAGGGACGACCGCGATGCCTCTTCGTGAGGTTCAGGTGTCCGAGTGCTCGTTTAACGTCGTAGCTAGACCATGCCTTGGTCGGCATGGACGACCGCGATGCCTCTGCGCGAGGTTCGGGTGCCCGAGTGCTCGTTTATCGTCGTAGCTAGACCGTGCCTTGGTCGGCAGGGACGACCGCGATGCCTCTTCGTGAGGTTCGAGTGTCCGAGCGCTCGTTTAACGTCGTAGCTAGACCGTGCCTTGGTCGGCAGGGACGACCGCGATGCCTCTGCGCGAGGTTCGGGTGTCCGGTGCTCGTTTAACGTCGTAGCTAGACCGTGCCTTGGTCGGCAGGGACGACCGCGATGCCTCTGCGCGAGGTTCGGGTGTCCGAGTGCTCGTTTAATATCGTAGCTAGACCGTGCCTTAGTCGGCAGGGACGACCGACCGTGCCTTGGTCGGCAGGGACGACCGCGATGCCTCTTCGTGAGGTTCGGGTGTCCGAGTGCTCGTTTAACGTCGTAGCTAGACCGTGCCTTGGTCGGCAGGGACGACCGCGATGCCTCTGCGCGAGGTTCGGGTGCCCGAGTGCTCGTTTAACGTCGTAGCTAGACCGTGCCTTGGTCGGCAGGGACGACCGCGATGCCTCTTCGTGAGGTTCGGGTGTCCGAGTGCTCGTTTAACGTCGTAGCTGGACGTGGGCTCGTTTTACGTCGTAGCTGGACGTGGGCTCGTTTTACGTCGTAGCTGGACGTGGGGCATCCGTCTCGAGTCCTCGTCTGGCGAGGGTAGCTGCAAGAGGAGTGGCCGCCGTCTATCCCACACGTATACCCCGTCCGCAGGTGTTGGACCTGGAGGGGGTGAGCGACGCGCGTTTACCCGCGTTGGTTTGAACGCCGTGCTCGTGGAGCTTATAACGGGTAGTCCGAGTGGGTCCTGGGAGGTCCCGCCCAAGGGGACCCTTCCGAGTGGACGGTCCCAGAGTAGGGTGTCCTGGCCCTGCTGTGGGGCGACCCATAAAAAACCTTTCTTTACTCAATCCCGTATGGACCCTAGGTCGTCCGCCGACCCAGGGCACAGCTGGCTGTCGCTCATCGATGAGCTCCCGAGAGAGTGTGAAGTATGGTCTCGGACGCGGGTAGAGGTGATTAGGTCGTCAGCCGACCTAACCGAGGGCCCACCGCGGGGCTCACCTCATACTTGCCCCTAACTCGAGTTTCGCTGGGGCGGCCTTATGCCCATCTGGTGGGGTTGGCCTTTTGAACCCACAGCTTTTAGCTGGGCCCCTGGCGCAAGCCACAGAGCTTTTGCCGTTTGGGCCCGGCGGCTGCCCGGGCCTCGCGCGCGCCGAACAACCGTCCGCCCTAAACGCGACGCGTTACTCGGCGGCGTCTTTACGACTTGTCCTGTCAAGATTAAATGCTGGGTGGAATTGGGAACGGAGTTACCAGGCGGGCTTGACAGACGAGGCCGAACGCGAGGTTTCGCTCGAGGGGGTGCAGTTCGGTTGGCGCCGCAGCCTCTATATATACGTTGCTGGGGCGCTTTGAGTAGTTACGCTTGCTTGCTTTCCTCGCCTCCTGTCCGAAGACAAAAAAAGGAACAACAAAGAGCTAAGGAAAAGAAAACCCAGCCTTCTCTTCTCCTCGCCTTTCCGTCGCCTCTTTCGCAAGGATGTCGTGGCCGGAGTGCTCTGCCCAGGCCAGCCGCGCTCGGCTTGGTGAAGAAGGGCTTCCTCCCTGCGCAAGATCTCTCCAGTTGGAGGGTGCCGACGGGAGCGGCTGCCCCTTCGCCGGGGGACGACGAGGTCGTGGTGCTTGGAGCTTCCTCGGCGCTGGTCAACACCATCTCGCACTATGATGGAATTGATCTCGCGGTGGTGAGCAGCGGCGTCGCCGGGAATCGGACCGACAGAGAGATCGACAGGTTCGAGCTCTTGGTCGAGCCGCACGCTCGGGAGATTGCCACCATGTCTCGCCCAGCAGTCGCCTCAAGAAGAACAAAGCAGTTAGATTTATCCTTCTTTTTAATTGTAAAGACTATTATGCTTGTAAACAATCTTAAGTTTAACAAGTTCCGGTATGCCTCTTGCCCCTTTTGTGTTTTGGTGAGCGCTCGACCAGCCATAGCCCTAAGGACCGCAGGGTCACTTATGCGTAGGTCGGGTTGCCGGGAGGGTTAAGAGGATAGGAATCTTGGTTACTCAGCCAGATTATGCGCACTTGTGAGGAGAGGAGTGTTCCCGACCGACGGAGGATCGCCCACTCGGGCACTTCCTTCTTCCACAAAGCGCTACTTAGCAACCGTAGCTACCGGGCGAGGCCGTAACGCAGGTCGAGAGGGTTACCGCTCGGGATGGACCTCGCGGTCGGCTCGTCACCGACCGCACGAGCGCGTGAGTTAGCCGAGTTAAGCGCGGAGGAGTGTTCCGATCGACTAAGAGGTCGCTCCACTCGGGCTTTTCCTTCTTCGCGGCGCTACTTAGCAATCAGTAGCCGCCGGGCGTAGGCCGTAACGCTCGGGTCGAGAGGGTTACCGCTCGAGAGACCTCAGAGTCACCGGGTCATCGACCTACATAAACGCTGACCAGGAGCAGCCTGAGCAGGGGCGCCAAGGGGTAGCCCCCGAGCGTCGCAGGGCGACCAGGTGCTCGGAAGGGTAAGAGTAAAGACCAAGCCAGGAAAGAAGAAAAGAGATTAGGGATAGAATCGCCTTAACTTTTCTATGTTCCAAGCGTTTGGGTGATCGACCGTCGGCGTCCTTGAGTCGAAGGTGCGGTCGGAGAACCTCCACGACGGTGAAGGGCCTTCCTGTGGTGGCGATAGCTTGTGCTTGTCCTTGCTTTGGTTTGGACCCGACGAGGACTAGGTCGCCGGTGCTAAGCGACGCCCTCGAACTCGGCGGTGTGATAGCGTCGCGAGCTTGTCGATATCCGCCGATCGCGGGATGGCCACATCATGCGCCGTCGAGTGGTCGATGGCGTCTTGTTGCGGCGAGCCCCGAGCCTCATCGAAGGCTTGTAGTCTTGGGGCGCCATACTCTAGGTCTGTTGGCAAGGCGGCGGCGCCGAACACCATGAAGACGGTGTAAACCGGTCGCTCGGGTGGCGTGGTCGCAGATTCGAGGACGGAGGGTAGCTCGGCCACCCACCGACCGGGAAGTGCTTGAGCCGATCGAAGATTCGTGGCTTGAGTCCTGAAGGATCATACCGCTGGCACGCGTTCGACCGCCGTTGGTTCGTGGATGGGCCACGGCGCCCAATCGACACGGATGTTGAAGTCGTCGCAGAACTTGAGGAACTCCTTCCCGTGAACTGCGTTGTTGCCGGTGATGATGGAGTTTGGAACTTGAATCAAAAACGATGTCGCGGAAGAAGATAGCCGCCAGCCGGCGTGGCGCTCACGACCGGCAGCCTCTATCCACTTGGTGAATTTATCCACCGCGACTAGAAGATGAGTAAAGCCCGGGCTCTTTCTTGAAGGACCCGACGGATCAAGTCCCCAAAGCGCAAATGGCGGTAATGGGGATCGTCATGTAAGGCTTGAGTGGCGGATGTGTCGCGGCAAAGAAGCGGCACCCGCCGCGAGTGCGCACGATCCGCTTTCGGCGTCGGACACGGCGGTCGGCTAATAAAACCTTGTCGAAAGGCCTTTCCACGAGGATCGGGCGCGACATGGTGACCGCGAGACCCGCCATGGATATCGGCGATGGCGCTTCCCTTGGTCGGTCGGGCGCATTTGCGGGACCGGAGGACTCCTCTTGTAAAGGTGCGGGCCGACCAAGGCGAAGTTTTTGCCCGCCGAGCGGCGCCGGGCCTCGATCGGGTCGGAGGAGCGACCCGTTCGTCAAGCGGTCGGTGAAGGGCTTCCTCGATCGGATTCGATTACTAACACGCGTGGTTTGACCCGATCGAGTCGCGCCGGCCGTCTGGCGGTCGGGGTGACCGTCTTTGGCGTGTCGAGGCTGCCGCCACCGAGCCCGGTTGGACGGAAGGTCGCAGGAGGTCATGACGAAGATCGAGCGGATCGGCCTCTGCTGGAGGCAAGATTGGCTAGGTGATCGGCTTCACCATTGTAGCGTCTATAGCTATGGTGGAGCTCGAAACCCTTAAACCGTTCTTCGAGCCTGCGCACTTCTTGACAGTATGCGGTCATGCGGGCGTCCCGGGGCTCTGCGGCTTTCATGACCTGGTCGACAACAAGCTTGGAGTCCCCGTGGACGTAGAGTCGGTGAGCACCGAGGTCGGCAGCGATCCGAAGACCGTTGGCGAGCCGTGATTCGGCGATGTTGGTGGCGCCGGAACTGGCGGAAATCCGCTGGCGGATCCTCGGCGAGCCCGTGGTCCGGGACCATTGGGGCTTGGGCTGCGGCGGTGGCGCCCACCGTCCACAACACGTGAGTGGACGGCCTCCTCCGCCGCCTTTCTCTGCGCCTCGAGGTGGCGCGAACGTCGAGGGCGCCACCGTGGCAGCGCGCACGGGCGCGTGAGGCTGGGGCGGTTCGTGGTGTGGCGCCGTCTTGGCGGACCGGCCGGCCACGCGGCGATGCGGGCCCGATGACCGAGGTGGCGCCGGGCGGTAGGGCCGGAGGCTGCATGTGTTGCACGGCCGCACGCTCCACCGACCCGGAGGTTACAGTGCGTGGCTTTGGCCTCGGGTCGGCCGGCTCGGGAGGCCTCGAAACAGCGTCGCATTGCGACCACGTTACGCTTGCATGGGGAAGAAGCGAGGCCGTTGGATTCTTCCGCCGCTTGTGGTATACATCGCCGCGCCGCCCGCGCGTCGCGGCACCTGCCGGTCTCGGGCTCATCCTACCCGAGTTAGCACTGAGGTGGTCGAGCTCACCTGCGCTTATCCACTCTTGTATTTGCCATTGGAGTTCGGTCGGCGAGCTTGAGCGCTGCTCAAGGCGGTGTTCCTCCTCCTGCGCCTCGGTCGCGGCGGATGGGGCCCCGTAACGCGGGGTTATGGTCATCGGCCGTGCCCGCCATGTTGCACTCGCGAGAGTGCTGCCGCCGTGAGCGGGTACTCCGTGTCGGGCTGGAGTCGTGGTGGAAGAGTCTTCCAAAGCTCGTGGATAGAGGCGGCATGTAGCGACCATCGCCACAAGTTGTGAGCTGCAGGAGGTGACACGGTCACCTTCCGGGCCCACGGAGCTTCGCCCGACGCGGCGGGCGCTCTCGAGCTCGGCTTTGGGACTCGCGAGGTGCTCAAGCCGGAGCTTAGCGGTCGCAGAGATGGCGCCGGGCTTCCGGCAGCGCCGGGCCTCCGATGGCGGCGGGGATGGCGTAAGCCCTCCGCCGTGATGGCGGCAAAGTTGAGGGAGCGAAGCGGATCGGCTCTCCGCGCGGTCATGCCGTCGCGGATGAAAGATGCCATCGAGGAGGCGGCGGAATCGAAGAAGGTGATAAAGGCGCGAAGACCCCTACAGCGTGCCAGCCGCCGACGTTTGAGCACGGCAAGTAAATTTGTAAGTCTAAGGGTCGCGCGTTCCACTCCTGAATGGTTAGACTCGGAAGTCCAAGATGTATCTTGGTTGGGCGAAGGTCCCTACTCGGTCGTGTGGTGGTGTTGTATTACTCTTGAGTACAGATGATCGCACAAAGTTTTACAAGCGAGAATGCCAATGGCTTAGCGAGATGGGTTTGATAGCGCTCTCTCTCTTTCGCCCCTTTGCCTACGGGGTTCTGCCTCCTTTTATACGAAAGGAAGGCGCAGTTACATCGAATTGGGGAGGGCGAGATGACCTATACTAGGAGCTTCGGTCCTTCGTTCTGTGGCCCGATCATCGCCCGTCCGCCGTCTTGGGTCGGTAGCTTAGCTGGTCGAGTGGTTAGGTATTTTCTGGGAAATGGCGTACACGCCCTCTGAACCTTTCGAGTGTTGGCGTTCTTTGCGCTGGCGCGGTGTTGCCTCGGGAGAGGTGCGTCTTCGTCTTGTATGTGACCGGTGATGGGATGGGAGCATGACTTGATCGATCATTAAACCTTCTTGGGAAGGAGCCACCGCCTTGTATAGTCGCCCGATTGACCCGTTCGTGGGGTACGTGGCTGTTGGCTGGTGGAAGTTTTGACACACGGCCCTTGGCAGGGGTTGTCTTGGCACGATCGAAGTCAGGGGATCCCGACCTGCTGCGGGGGTCGGGAGCTCTGCTTGGTCGGAGCCGATGGGTCTCGTCCCGCTGCGGGGGTCGGGAGCCCCGCAGTCGAGCGCTTCCCTCGATCGGTCGGGAAGGGATGTCTCGCGTGGCTTTGTCGGTGCTTCGGTCGATAATGGGCTAGGAGCGGCCTGTTGGGCTTGAGCTGTGCTTGAGGCTGCCGGCTCGTCGCTTTGGGCCGTTGGGGTACGGCCTGTTATAAGTATTCGTCAATAAGTTAAAAGAATATTTCAGCTCTGAACTCAATAATCTTTTCACTCTCCTTCAATTTGGATATTAACGAGTGGTGATTCATAATCTTCACAAACAGTTGACCAAGAAAAGGTTATTTCACTAACTTGTGGTTTCTGGTTGACCTGTCCATCCTCATCTACAAAGAAACCAAAACCTGCAAGAGATACATCAACATTTGACATCTGCATAGCATCAGAAAGCAAGTTCTATTGTTTGATAGGATTCATAAGGCAATATTTACCATCTACCAATAATAACACAAAAACAAAGCAAATCAAGAAACTTGGCATTAAGCAGGTTAAATGAGCTCTAATCCAGTTCCAAAAAAATGATCTTTGATCCAAAACATAGATATGAGAAACATGTGTAATTAAACTGAAATGTTGTAGTCAACTCACAAGCTAACAATTTGTGGTCCTAGTTGTAACGTGCAAGTACCTGAAAGAATATAATAAGATTGTAGCACATCTATTTCCAATCTTGTAGCTTTCTTCACAACATGAATATTTCCAACACTAAATGAATATATGCTCACCATCTTGACCAATGCAAACGCCATTGTGGATAGTGCAAAACTCGCCCACCCAACAATTGCTCAAGGTAACATTGTACATGCACATATCAACACAAAGGTCATTTCCGGTAAATCACTAAATCAAATAGAGTTTGCTTCTGTACTCGGATCAAATCGGAGAAACTCCGTACTCTATTCTGGTGGAGTGACCAACCGATACCAAAGGCCCGACAACGGCTCCAAACCCAACAATGACCTCCTACAATAACAGCGTCGGCCTTCACCACCGCTGTGGGGTCAACGGATGCAGCCCTGTGCGAGATGCCCCCGCCGTTGTGCCATGGGATGAACTCCACCGAAGCATTCCCAGCATCTGGTCATTCAAGAAGCCAACAGGTCATACATATATCTCACAAGTAAAGTAGAAATTCCTGCAAGAAGAGAACTAAAGCCATATCAGGATGGCACTGGAATTAATAATTACTATTGCAAGCAGTGGAGACGCCGCCCACCTAGTAGGGTGCTTGTGCGTTGCAATAAAGTCCAAAAAGACGAAAATTTCATCAAACCATCTCAAATCATATAATGAACATCAATTTTTTTCTTACGCATGTATCAAGCAAAACAATCTGATGGCTGTTGAACGATAAATAGTGGCCTTCTAACTCATAAGTAGGCTTGGTGTTTACCACTCCCCGAAGCCCACAAGTGGACATGGTATATTGCAGAAGCCTTACAAAGTTCTTTGCTCTATATTTTTAGCTCGTGAATCATTGATTGAAGTCGTGCATCTTCTCAAAATCAGCAATGTTCCATGAATCCCACATCGAGCTGCTCCTCTGCATAGGTATCATAGCATTCAAGCACCTGCAGCCCATGTTTCTGAAGGACCATGTGGAGGTCCATCCATGTTTGTGATGAGTATTTGACTTTATTTGAGCAAGGTGTGCTCAAGTTTGAGTTTGATTTGGATTGTTTTTCAAGCTAGAGCAATTTGAGTTACTAGTTGGAGACCAGTCGTCCGACCCCGAGTGGTCGGGTCGTCCGACCTGAGTGGTCGGGGCTTTGGCTGTGTTGCAAACCAGTCGTCCGACCCCGAGTGGTCGGGTCGTCCGACCTGAGTAGTCGGGGCTTTGGCTGGTTGGAGACCAGTTGTCTGACCCCGAGTGGTCAGGTCTCTCGTTGGTCGGAGACTAGTGGTCAGACCTCAAGTGGTCGGAATGAAGACCAGTGGTCAGACCATGGGTGGTCGGAATGAAGACCAGTGGTCAGACTATGGTTGGTCGGGATGGAGACCAGTGGTCAGACCATGGTTGGTCGGGATGGAGACCAGTGGTCAGACCACGTGTGGTCGGGGTTTATCTTTGGTCGGCGTAGTGTATATCTTCTGTTGAGATGGATATGTGTTGTTGGACATTGCTATGTGATGTGGTTTCCTTGTCTATGATGGTTGCGGGACTTTGGAGCTAGGTCATGGTGAGGCGAAGGGGATCGGGACTAGGTGGGAGAGCCGAGGTCGGATGATCAAGGTGTCGCCAAAGATGGTGAGGCCAGGAGTAGGCGCAAGCCGAGAAGACAAAGGAATGGATGAGATGCTAACTTGGGTTGCTCGATCTAGGAGGACCGTTGGATCGCGGTCGGGAAGATAGAGTAGCGGGTCAAGTTAGTGTGAGTTGAAAAGCGTGCAAAACCCGTTGTGTTGTTGGGTTTGGGTGAGCCCATGCATAGCTTTGTGAGTGGGTAAAATCTCAGCCCTTGATGGAGTGCTCTAGGGTTTAGAGGCTCATCCAAGGGTGGTAGGTGTTCCAAGCACGCTATGAATAGACAGGAGAGGGTGTCTCCTTGGGGGTGGCGGTGAGGAAAGTCTCGTGAGTAGTTGAGAGTTGTTGAGAGTGTCGGTGTAAGGATCAAATCCGGCTCTTGGATGTTAGCTTAGGATTGAAGCGGGACATCCAAAGGTGGGAATTGATCCTGTGTCACTATAAATAGAGGGTAGGGCAGCCTCCCTCTTTGAAGGTTCGAGGTTTTCTTTGCTCATTTGAGCTTTGCTCACTTTGTTGTGAGGCTTTGTATACCTCCCTTCGAAATGAAATGTTCTTCATTTATATTCTTGTTTCATTTCTCTTACGTATTTACATTACGCACTTGAATTACATTATCTAAATTCGCATTTACTTACTTGCAATTTACCTTACGTAATTTGGATTTGCCTCATCTCCTTCTACATGTTATTGAGTCTTTGTTGAAATTCTTGATTGATGAACTCTTCTCTGGATTGGTGCTTTCAATCTTTTAGGCAATCCTTACGTTCTTGTTGCAAGTTGTAAATCTGTGTGTTCTTAAAGTGCGTAAGCGTGTGACTTGCGTTCTTTAGTCTTGATTGGCTTCGGTTCTTGTTGCCAAGGATGAAAGATTCTTTGGATGAATCTTCTATAGATCATATCCCAATCATCTAGGCAATCTACAACCTCTTCTATTGATTTTGCAAGAAACCAATTTACGTGCCTAGTTTTGAGATAGTGTTTCTATTTGTTTGAAGGGTTGTTTCTTCGTGTACTTACTTGCTATGATTTGTGGAGAGTCATCTAAGGATTTCGACCATCAACTCCCACCGACAAGTTAGGGGTGAAATCGTGTTCGTGACTCTGTTTTTGGTGTTGCATTTGTTAAACTAAAAGGACGGAACCTTGGTATTAATTCCTTCGATTGTTGATTGAAATAGGTTCTGACATCCTTTGGGAGGTGCACACCAATTTTCACTTGTTTTGGATCACCGACCAAAAGCTACATTGATTCTTTTTGAGATCGTCTTTGGTTTCTTGTTCACACGAACACTATTCACCCAAATCTTGTTCATTCGACCTCCGCAGTCGAAGTACTATTCACCCGAGTCTTGTTCATCAACCACTTGGTCGGGAGTCTTGTTCATCAGACCGGTGTTGGTCGAAGTCTATTCACCCGAATACTATTCATTCAGTCTTCGTTCATCCAGGCCTCTCTAGGGTCGAGTGCTATTCATCCGTCGAAATACCCGACCGGTCGGTTTCTTTACGGTCATTTGGTGGTTTGAATTTTAGGGAGAGTTTATTGAAAATTTTATTTGGCTCCTATTCACCCCCTCTAGTCGCTTTTTCGATCTTTCAATTGGTATCGAGCAGTTTCGCTCTTTCTAGATCTTGACCGGTCTCAAGAGCCATGGCGATGGACAAGTATTCCACCAAGCCTCCTATTTTCTCTGGAGTTGATTTTCCTTTTGGAAATCTCGGATGGAGTCGTACATCACGCCTGTGGTTTCTGATATGGCGAAGGTGAAGCTCCGTATGAGGTTCTGCCGATGAGAACGTCACGGCCGGCAATATGGTCGATGTTGAGGCAAATGCTAAGGCAAGGAACATCCTCATCTGGGGCCTTAGTCGCGATGAGTACGATAGGATCTCTCACCTTCGTTCTGCTCATGAGATTTGGGTGACCCTCGATGCTTACCATGAGGGTACTACCCAAATCAAGACGGTTCGACAGGACCAATTCAAGCATGAGTTCAACAAGTTTGAACAGCACGCTGGTGAGAGTCTTGACGAGTGCTTTGGTTGGTTTACGAAGACTTTGAGCGACCTCCGAGCAGTCGGTTGCATATACCCTGACTCGGATAATGCTCGACATTTCTTGACCGCACTTGATCTTCGTGTTTGGGAGATAAAGGTGACCACCATCAAGGACACCACCGACCTGTCGACCTTGACTCTTGACGGGCTTTATTCCCGCCTCAAGACTCATGAAATCGATGTCGTCTCGCGGAAGACGAAGTCTCGATCGATGGCTTTGGTCACCGATCCCATTGGATCCTCTCTTTACGATTCTTACATTGGTTTCTCTCTCCGCCCTTTGCGAGCTAGCGATGACCAAGCTGGAAAAATTTCAAAAAATGAGCTTGCTCTTCTTGCTCGAAAATTTTCATATGCATACAAGAGAGTGAGAGAGAGGAAGAGAGGTGGGATGATCACTGTTTGAGTGTGGTGGCCCCAACCACATTCGAGCAAACTATCCCAAGTGGAGAAGGGCAAAAGCGAACAAGGCGGTTCGGGCAAAACGACTATACCGATAAGAACCGCAACAAGAAGCCTCCGGTTCGTGAGCGGCGCACAAGAAGAAGTACCGCAACTTCTCCAAGAACAAGAAGCTCTTCCACGCGTCCTCGCCGCGCTTGCGACATCAACCTCTCCGACACGGAGACATGGAGCGACGAGGCGAGGATGATCCGCAAGAGAAGAAGGGCGGCGGCGACTTCTCGGTATGTGCTTCATGGCGACACCAACGACATCGGCGACTCAGAGCTCTCTCTGACTCGGATGAGGTACCCTCCTATGACCGACTCAACGAAGCTTTACGCAAATTAGGAAAATTTCATGCTAGAGCTAGAGCTAGGTGTACTGAGCTTGAGAAGGAAGTAGGTACCTTGACTCGGGAGTTAGCTTCACTTAGATCTTCTCCTCCCGAGTCAGCGATGGTGTGTTCTCTGTGATCTTTGTTCTTGTGGAGTTGGAGAACCTAAGGACCATACATGATAGTGTGCTTCTTGAACTTGATGGTCTTAGGTTGAAGAATGCTAGAACTAGTTCTGTTGATGCTATTCTGTTGAGGCTAGATTTCTTCATGCTCACTCCACTCCATCATGCTCTAATTGCCCTAAATTGCTTGTGAAATTGATGCCATGGCGATCACCTTAGGAAGCTTTCTTCTAGAAACGATGAACTTGAAATGCATGCTTCTAAGGAACCATCGGCTCATGTGAGGGTCAGAGGCAACTAAAACTTGACAATGAATCCTTAAATGTCAAGTGTGCTAAACTTGCTAAGGACTTACTAGATAAGTCACAAGAAAGTTGCTTGCGATGTTCGTGATTGAGGGGACTTGGATAAAATCCATGTCGAGCTTAGGAAGAAATTAGAAGACCAAGCCAATAGAATTAGAAATGCGTCTTGCGTTTCTTGTGAGGCCCTCAAGATTGAGGCAGCCGTCTTTGAAGGAGAAAATGCACGTCTTGAGAGAGCTCATCTTTACAGTTCTTCTTCTTCTTCTTCTCCTGCTCTTCTTGTGCTTCTTTCTTTCGAGATTGCCAAGTATCTTATGAGCACTCTCGAGAAGTTTGTTGGAGGCAAGAAGAAGCTCAATCTTATTCTAGACCAATCCAAGATTAGTAGATTCAATCAAGGTCTAGGATTTGATCCTTGGAGCACGCCGGCGCATCCTCCCACCATTTTGCGGCTCCAAGAGTGGTGAGATTGTGGTAGCTCCGAGTGAGCGCCACCAAGTTTAGGTCTCTGGGTTGTCCATAGGACTTGACTGAAGGGTGTTACTCTGTTGCTTCGTCTCTAGCAAGGCGAAGTACACATGCACCTTCCGTAAGAAGGATGGTCACCTAGTAGATTTACGCTTGAGCACGCCAAGATCACTCGGCGTGGCGTGTTCTTGCTTTTAGGGTATTGAGGTCATCCCGGACTTTGAGTGCTCCTAAGGCATACACCGCTTCTAGACGAGTTAGAGAGTCGCTTTTTTTTGGGCGCCCGAGGACTTGGTTTTCATGCTAGTTCTTGAGTTTTAGTCCCGGAGCTGTTCGTAGTCGATCTTTCCGCCGTCCTCTTGATATTCCTCGTTTTTCCCATCGAGGTAGATATCAGCGGCGTGAGGTGTTTTCCGGTAGGAGATCCAGGCAGCCTTACTGGGATGGTCCGGCTTTTGCACAACGACGTGCCAACCCAGTTTTAACTCCTAGATTATCTACCAGAGTTGCTCCTGATCGTGTGAGAGTTGAGCGTCAGAGAGACACTCGAGTCCAGTCTTCTTCTGTGACTGGTACTCTAAGGCGTCGTGTGACTCAGTATTGGGTTCCCAGATCTTCTCTCTATCCTAGTACTGAGTCATCTTTCCCTCTAGTGTCAATTCCTTGTGTCATGTCTATGCAATAATGCTTTTAAGTGCCTTTTGCTTTTTTTCATGGCATGAGTCGCTTGAGGCTAGCTTGAGGATATGATCACTGCCTAGTGGAGTGGATTTGGGTCATCTTGTGGACTTGTCCTTTCTTAGTTCGATTCTTAGTCCATGAGTTGTCCTGAGGCATCATCTTCGCCATGCATAAGTAGTGGACCTCGTTTTTCCTCGAGGTACCCACTCACGGCAAGAGTTGTAGGTAAGTATGTTGGTCATGTTGATCCTTACTAATCTCATCTAGGATCGTTTTGTCGCTTTTCAATGTTGGCACTCGATGTGAATTCCGAGTTGGCCTTTGCGGCTTGTCTCTAGAGGATTGGATCTTCTGCATGACCATCATGAGCATCATGCTAACTCGCATGTACTTTCAACTTTGTTTGCCTCGTGTTTCGCTCCACAAGTGTTGAGCTTCATGATAACAAACATTGGGGACTTTCACTTCCATGGTGAGCTATCTCATACCCTCATGTCGGTTATATTTGTGATCATCATTTCCATGACATGTTGTGATTGCTCTTGCTCCCATGTGTATTATATGTACTTTGCTAGGTCTTGTTAGTTTTTATCTGTCTTGTTTTGTGCCATAGCATGTTTTCCCAACCATCTTTGTGCTTCATGTATTATATCCTAAATTCATGAGCTCTTTCCCGACATGTGATTTTCTTGTTTTTATCTTGTCCATGATATTGTTCATTTGGTATGAGAATTTGTATTAACTATGGGCACGTGCTATATATCATTTACTTTATTTTGTCATGAGTAGTATCTAGGTTATATGACCACGATTTTCTATTACATCCATGATTAGCCTTGTTTAGACTTTGTTTGTCGGACTTTGTGCTACATGTGAGTGCCATTCATGAGATTAGGGTTATATGATCTAGCTGCATTGTATGACTTATATTGTTCATGATCACCTTTTATTGTCCTTCATGCTTATATGCTTCATACCTATTTTGCATGAGCTTGTGTTCTTCATTCATGGCATGTATTCATCATCATGCATAGAGTGTTGCCATAAGTAGCTTCTCATCTTTGTGTCCATGGTCACCATTTACTTTCATCCGCTGTGTCCTCATGACCTTTTGTTTGGTCTTCTTTTGACGGGCCTTTTCGCGACATGTAAATATTGTTATTGAGACTATGGATAAATGGATCTTGATGTTGCTAATTGGTTTGTTTTATGCATGATCCTCTTTGGTTGTCTTTATTTATCTTGCTCATGTTATATCTAGTAGCATGTTGTTGTGCTTCATTATGGTATTTCTTCATTTACATGCTCATTGCCATGTTTAGGGTAGTATCTTGATCCATGTATTTCTAGGCTTGCACATGATCCCTACTAGCATTTAGTTCTTTGTGATGCACCTTGCTTAGCTTGTTCTGCTTGACATGAGCGGTGCTATGATGCACCTTCTTCGTTGTTTATCATGTGGATATGTTTTCACTTTGTTGTCTATGGATATATAGATCTTGATGCTATCTTTAGCTTGGTTGTGAACATGAACTTACATTACCTTCTCGCATCATGTTCATGCTCTAGATGATCATTTGCCACACTTTTCATGTATCTTGTCCATTCGTGCCTAGGAAGCTGGATCGCCTAACCCTTGATTTGAAAGCATAGATTTGTTGGATGCATGTGTGTAGGCTTTCGGTGAGAGACCATCATCCTAGGAATATCTCTTCCTCTGCTTTTAGGATCCACTTGTGTCCTTTGCCACTACTTGTTCTACACCGCAGAGGTAAGTACCTCTGAAAATGTTGATGATAATGATGGATCTCTTAGGAGGTTGTGGTTCTTTTGTAGGTAGAGCTTGTGTCTGTTTGTCTAGAGTCTTTTGGTTGGACTTCTAGCATAATTAGGTTGCTTTTACCTTGAGCCGTCTTGCTCCTTAGAGACCATGTGGTTTCGATCTTATCTATTTTCCTCTAGCTTTCTACCTATCTCTTGTGAAGAGAGAGTTTTAGAGTGTGTTGTGGGGATTTGAGCTTGGGTTTATGAGCTCATATAGCTTATCTTGAGGAGGAGCTGGTTTGTATATTATGTACTATATATTCTCTTCCAGTTTTCCTTTCTTCTTACAGGTGACTTTGGGCTTGTTTTCTTGAGTTGAGTTCACTCACTTAGACTTCGGCATGCCCGCATGGACCTCTTATCTTGTGCTTTAGGTTGCTATCATGCGTGATTATTTGTTCTCTCTTCTCTCTAGGTTGAGTTCCCTCACAGTCTTATAAGTCTAGTAGGTTTTGTGGCTCCTGGTAGACGAGTGTCTGTGCACTCCTTAGTTGAGATCTAGAGTCGACTTCCCTATGTCGATCTGGGAAGATAAGAGCGAGTCCGAGCCATAGTGAATCTCTTCTATCTTATCTATGCTCAATAGCCATCCAAAGTGTTGCGGTTTCTCGACTTCTTCTCCTCATTACATTTTTAGGTTATTATTGAGTTCATTCGGGTTTTCTTTATGCCTAATCTTGATAATAACCCAACTTTAACCAGATTTGAGCTTAAAATTGATTCAATTGTTGAGGGGGAGTTTGGGAATCTGTTCATGCATTGCATTTAGACTGCATTTTTCGTTTTATGAGCTTTGTCTATTATGCATTTGACTCAATCTTCGTCAAATACATCATGCTATATCTTTCGAAGAAAATCACTAGCTTAGATATGTCCAAGTTCATTTATCAAGCTAATGTTCATTGAAATCTGAAAAACTTAAAAGCTTTAAATGAAAACTTGATGAAACATGTTGCTTTTACTTACTAAGTTTCTTCTCTAAGAGCTTTTACCATGAATTGTGAAATTTTGAAATTCTCTAGAGTCCCTATAGCAACTTGGGTGAAATTTGCTTGATCCATATTTGAGTCCTTCAGAATTGCTTATATGTGCTAAACTGAAAATTAAAAAAAAATTGACTCTTTTGTGCAAAATTGATCTCAGCACTTTATATTCTCGAGACTGCCTCCCATTGCATTTGGGATGAACTTGGAATATATTGTGTATGACCAAGATCATTCTCTTAAGAGTTACTCTTGAGATGATCGAAAATGACTTGAGTCAATCAACAAAAAAAAATGCAAATATCAAACACATAAGTGGGTAAAGAATGCAAATAATGTCAAACATTTGCACCCGCTATGTTTTTCAAGTCTTAAAGAAAATTTGCATAAATTGAAAAAAAAATGGGCTCGAAGGACCTTATATGCACTTCAAATTTCCCCAAAGTGTTGAGTAGGTTGAACTCTAGGTTTTCCATTTGATCCCTGAGTGGTTTTGCTTCTAGTTTTGAAACTTTGCTAAGTTTTACACTTGTCGAATCTTGCTAAAAATGATACATTTTCAAAACTTCGCTGATGAGCAAAATTTGTTATTTGCACTTGGACATGTCTTAGTTTGGTTATAATCTGAGATTAATAAGCTTGGTGTCATATCTTGTCATTATGATCATTTGGATAATCTTCAAAGCTCCCTTAGGTTGCATTTCATGCATACATAAAAGAGGGAGAAAATTCTATTTTGATGCCTATATTGCCAAAAGGGGGGAGAAAATGTAGAAAAAGGCATCATTTAAAATGTAGAAAAGGAGGAGATAGAAATGTGAAAGCATGTTGGTTCTTATGATTTTTGTAAATCTTTGCTATCTCTTATGGATCATAATCACATTTGACACTTATGATTGGTTTTTAGAGCTTTTGTTGAAAACTTGCTCTTTTCATGGTCTTGCTCTAAATTCTTTCTGCCAACTTGGTCATAATTTTATATCTTTCTCTCTGGACCAAGTTCGGCTTTGCAATCAAATTGATTTCTTCTTCTCTCATTCAAACTCAAATTTATGCCTTTTGTGTGGTTTGTCAATATACTCATCAAGGGGGAGATTGAAGGACCATGTGGAGGTCCATCCATGTTTGTGATGAGTATTTGACTTTATTTGAGCAAGGTGTGCTCAAGTTTGAGTTTGATTTGGATTGTTTTTCAAGCTAGAGCAATTTGAGTTACTAGTTGGAGACCGGTCGTCCAGGCCCAGTGGTCGGGTCGTCCGACTGAGTGGTCGGGCTTTGGTGTGTTGCAAACCGGTCGTCCGGCCCGAGTGGTGGTCGTCCGACCGAGTAGTCGGGCTTTGGCTGGTTGGAGACCAGTTGTCTGACCCCGAGTGGTCAGGTCTCGTTGGTCGGAGACTAGTGGTCAGACCTCAAGTGGTCGGAATGAAGACCAGTGGTCAGACCATGGGTGGTCGGAATGAAGACCAGTGGTCAGACTATGGTTGGTCGGGATGGAGACCAGTGGTCAGACCATGGTTGGTCGGGATGGAGACCAGTGGTCAGACCACGTGTGGTCGGGGTTTATGCTGGTCAGCGTAGTGTATATCTTTCTGTTGAGATGGATATGTGTTGTTGGACATTGCTATGTGATGTGGTTTCCTTGTCTATGATGGTTGCAGGACTTTGGAGCTAGGTCATGGTGAGGCGAAGGGGATCAGGACTAGGCTGGGAGAGCTGAGGTCCAGATGATCAAGGTGTCGCCAAAGATGACTGAGGCCAGGGAGTAGCTGCAAGCCGAGAAGACAAAGGAATGGATGAGATGCTAACTTGGAGTTGCTCTGATCTAGGAGGACCGTTGGATCGCGGTCAGGAAGATAGAGTAGCGGGTCAAGTTAGTGTGAGTTGAAAAGCGTGCAAAACCCGTTGTGTTGTTGGGTTTCGGGTGAGCCCATGCATAGCTTTGTGAGTGGGTAAAATCTCAGCCCTTGATGGAGTGCTCTAGGGTTTAGAGGCTCATCCAAGGGTGGTAGGTGTTCCAAGCCTGCTATGAATAGACGGGGAGAGGGTGTCTCCTTGGGGTGAGCGGTGAGGAAAGTCTACGTGAGTAGTTGAGAGTTGTTGAGAGTGTCGGTGTAAGGATCAAATCCTGGCTCTTGGATGTTAGCTTAGGATTGAAGCGGGACATCCAAAGGTGGGAATTGATCCAGTCACTATAAATAGAGGGTAGGGCAGCCTCCCTCTTTGAAGGTTCGAGGTTTTTTTGCTCATTTGAGCTTTGCCCACTTTGTTGTGAGGCTTTGTATACCTCCCTTCCGAAATGAAATGTTCTTCATTTATATTCTTGTTTCATTTCTCTTACGTATTTACATTACGCACTTGAATTACATTATCTAAATTCGCATTTACTTACTTGCAATTTACCTTACGTAATTTGGATTTGCCTCATCTCCTTCTACATGCTATTGAGTCTTTGTTGAAATTCATGATTGATGAACTCTTCTCTGGATTCGGTGCTTTCAATCTTTTAGGCAATCCTTACGTTCTTGCTGCAAGTTGTAAATCTGTGTGTTCTTAAAGTGCGTAAACGTGTGACTTGCGTTCTTTAGTCTTGATTGGCTTCGGTTCTTGTTGCCAAGGATGAAAGATTCTTGGATGAATCTTCTATAGATCATATCCCAATCATCTAGGCAATCTACAACCTCTTCTATTCGGTTTGCAAGAAACCAATTTACGTGCCTAGTTTTGAGATAGTGTTTCTATTTGTTTGAAGGGTTGTTTCTTCGTGTACTTACTTGCTATGATTTGTGGAGAGTCATCTAAGGATTTCTGACCATCAACTCCCACCAGCAAGTTAGGGGTGAAGTCTGTGTTCGTGACTCTGTTTTTGGTGTTGCATTTGTTAAACTAAAAAGGACGGAACCTTGGTATTAATTCCTTCGATTGTTGATTGAAATAGGTTCCTGACATCCTTTGGGAGGTGCACACCAATTTTCACTGTTTTTGGATCACCACCAAAAGCTACATTGATTTGCTTTTGAGATCGTCTTTGGTTTCATCGTTCACCCGAACACTATTCACCCAAGTACTGTTCATTCGACCTCCGCAGGTCGGGGGTACTGTTCACCCGAGTACTGTTCATCCGACCAGTGTTGGTCGGGGGTACTGTTCACCGAATACTATTCATTCTGGGTACTGTTCATCCGACCTCTCTAGGTCGGGGGTACTGTTCATCCGTCCAGAAATACCCGACCAGTGCAGTTTCTTTCTGGTCATTTGGTGGTTTGAATTTTAGGGGGAGAGTTTATTCGAAAATTTTATTTGGCTCCTATTCACCCCCCTCTAGTCGCCTTTTTCGATCTTTCAGTTTCACACTTTAGAAGTGCCAACCAATGGAGTGGCATGCCGTGAATTTCCAAGAAGAAAATTATGTGAACCATTAGCTCGTGAATCATTTGATGATGATAGAATAATATGATAGTGTATGGATTAAAGAATACGTAATATGGGTTTTAACAATGAGAAGCAAAAGCTATAACATGTATTTACAGAGAAGAAGTTTAATTTCTCATTATTGGGACATTTGAACAAACAGGTGGTAGGCAAGAAAAAAGAAACATCTGACATGGAATTTGCCTTGTTTTTCTTCTAGAAAATTAAATCAGGAGAGTAAATAGCACATGATATCAGCAAACGTACTTCCATATTGTTGCTTCTGGTGCCGTCATGGACACGCCAGGTGGTAAAGACAACCATAGGATTTTTGTGACAAATGGAAAGGAGATGCACGACAGTGCCGCCATGGCTCTACGGATGTGGCTTATGCGGCCTCGGTGAAAGCGTCCAACCAGTTGCTCATCCTCGAGCCACCACAAGTGAGGCTGTCGGTTTCGCTGCTGTCCACACGAGATGAGCCCGTCGATCACATTGGGATGGGGAAACTCACCGATAGAGGCTCCTTCATGATCTCAGCGTCGTCCATTATGTCGTGTTGCCTCTCACCGTTTTGTCCCCTCATGCTATCTTGATGCAGCCGAGCTCATCGACGTCGCATATGGCCCAAGCACCTTGACGCCACTGAGAGGCGCATGAATTACCTCACCGGACCCAACCAGGTCGATGCCACCCAAGCCTCAACCTACCATCCAAACACAGCATCCTAAAAATTTCAAAAAATTCCACATGAAAATACATAGAGAAAATATCCTTTTTACATCATGGTGCCCTAAGTAATTATAATATATATATATATATATATATAACCCATGCATGTAGCTGATGTTCTTCGGTCGTCTTCATCAGCATCTACTACGTACTGGTCGAGGAAGAATAAATCGCGTGGCCATTAAAAAAAATGAAGTGGATCAATGGTAGCTGCATGCAGGGTTGCAAGTGTTACCTCAACGAACACTAGTTAAGTGCCCGTGCATTGCTACAGAAAACAAAATTGATAACGAAACATAAAGGTCAAGCAATAAAAGAAAATGGCCGTGTGTTGCTACGAATAAAAAAAATCATGTTATCTAACACTTTGAGTTGGCTTATATCAAGTCATCGACTCAGCTGAAGTAACCAGCTGAACTCTGCCCGACCCGCATCGTGTCTTCTCCACTGTACTTGATTTACACTCCTCCTGGTCTACACACCTCCTCGACTCCATCGCCACGCCTAACTATGCTCTGCTCCGTGGCAGCCTTTGTCAGGCTTATCCCGCTATTCCTAACCGAAATCATAAAAAAACCTGGGAATTACGAAAAAAAAACATATTTGATGGTAACGTTTTACTATATATATCACCTTCTTTTCATAATCAGGTGGTAGACAGATCGGAGAACCGTAGAGGGGTTAGAAAGGGAACCTTGCCGAGGACGAGGAGCTGCAGCTGTGCATCGATTGGCTGGTGTCGCTCCATAGCCACCTTCCACGTGGGCACGGCCATCGGTAGTTGTGCTTGCGCGCGCAGAACCACGAAATCCGACTGAATTGCCCCACGCGTTGAGAGAGTCGAAAGCTTCGCAAACTCAGCTTGAAAATTTTTCAAATTAGAAAGTTTCAGCTTGAAAAATTTTCAAATAGAAAATTTTCAAATTAGAAAGTTTCAAGTTGAAAATTTTCAAATAAAAAGTTTCGATTAAAAAACTTTCAGTTTAAAAAATTTCGGTTTAAAAACTTTCAAAAACGGTTAAAAAATAGAGAAGGATGAATGGGATAACGCTGAGTAAGGAAAAAAGTGATAAAAGAAATGAAGTTTTGTTACTTATCATAATGAGTGGACATCCTAACCACACTATCAAATTAGCTATTCCCGAACATTTTTCCATTGCACTAACGCCTCTTCTTCTTTTCCAGAAATCATTCCATAGCGTTATTAACACTTGGCCAAGAGCCTTACAAAAAGCAGTAATATTACCATCACCACCGTTACGACTTGCATGGCTAAACGAATCGTGCACCGTCGAAATCATTAGGTGCACGACGTCGCTGAACACGAGCCACGGTTCGGAGGTCGAACTCTCGAGGTGCTCTGCTGCAGGATGTCGATGGCGGACACCGGGCCACGCGCCTCCTGCAGCCCAATGCATTTCACGCCGGCGCGGCGTTGATCACGTAGCTCTTCGTCGGCGATTCGATTCGCCGACCCAGAGAATTGCACCGTTAGCTTTGTGATGGCCGGTGCACCAGCCATCCAGTTGTAGCAGTAGTCGAACGGGTCCATGCTCACTCGCGGCAGACCGGCGAGTTGCTTGCTCAGCGCCGAGACCACACCCTTGTACGCCGGGGTGGCGAGGATCGTTAGGCTCGTGCTGGAGTCCAGTATTGCGCCGCCCTTCCTCTCGATGTTCCACACTTCGACGGGGATGTCGAGGGCCTCGCCGGCGATGGAGGTGGCCTCCACCATCAGGGCGTAGAACGGGCTCGTCCGGCCGTCGAGAAGCAGCGGCGTCTGCGATGACGACGTGGCGGCGGAGCTGGAGGCCGTGTCCGGGCCTGGGCCGAAGGTGAGGTAGCTGGTAGCGTTGCGCGGGGCGAGGTGATCAACCAGGTAGTAGGAGAAGCGGTCGGCGAAGCGTGCGACGATGTGGGACGCGAAGGAGATGTTATTGTTGCCGAGGCTGAGCATGCCGCCCGAGGACTGGAAGCTCTGACCGTCATACGAGGTGGTGCACCCCAGCACCACGTTCTGGAGCTTCGCCTTCTTGTCTGGCCTGCCGTCGGACAGCGCAACGATCGTCGAATCGGTGTCGACCAAGCCACGCGTCGACAAGCCGTCTTTGTACCTGCCACGTCCACGATTAGGTGACGTTAGTTTAGTTAGTTAGGATGAGGACGAGCACGCGGCGGCGTCAACGTCGACAGCCGTGGTGTCGCCCATGGTTCTCGCTTGGCTTGCTCTGTTTCTTGCACGCGCGAGGCGAGGCGGGGTGGGGCGGACGGCTACGGTTGCATGCTTATAAGATCACGGCACGTACGTACGTTTCCTTGATTTGCGCGCTATGATGGCGCCATCACAGATTCACGGCTCAAGGCAAACAAAGTAAAAATTTCTTTTCTTCTATCCAAATTTTACATAATCTTCTACAGATATATCAATTTGCAATCAATTATCAAATTGTGGTATGATACACTACTACATTCCTTTTCTTCTGTCCAAATTTTACGTAATCTTCTATATAGTTATCAATTTCCAATCAATTATCAAATCGTGATATGATACACTACTACTTTCCTTTTCTTCAATAGAGATATCAATTTCCAATCAATTATCAAATCGTGATATGATACACTACTACTTTCCTTTCAAATTTTACGTAATCTTCTATAGAGATATCAATTTCCATTCAATTATCAAATCATGATATTATACACTACTACTTTCCTTTCAAATTTTACGTAATCTTCTATAGAGATACCAATTTCCATTCAATTATCAAATTGTTATCAAATCGTGATATGATACATTACTACTTTTCTTTCAAATCGTGGAGAACGGACCACCGCAACCAACTGGTAATTAGAAGTAGTAGAGAAAATCGTGATATGATACACTACTACTTTCCTTTCAAATTTTACGTAATCTTTTATAGAGATATCAATTTCCATTCAATTATCAAATCATGATATTATACACTACTACTTTCCTTTCAAATTTTACGTAATCTTCTATAGAGATACCAATTTCCATTCAATTATCAAATCGTTATCAAATCGTGATATGATACATTACTACTTTTTTCAAATCGTGGAGAACGGACCACATAACCAACTGGTAATTAGAAGTAGTAGAAAATCGTGATATGATACACTACTACTTTCCTTTCAAATTTTCGTAATCTTCTATAGAGATATCAATTTCCATTCAATTATCAAATCATGATATTATACACTACTACTTTCCTTTCAAATTTTACGTAATCTTCTATAGAGATACCAATTTCCATTCAATTATCAAATCGTTATCAAATCGTGATATGATACATTACTACTTTTCTTTCAAATCGTGGAGAACGGACCACCGCAACCAACTGGTAATTAGAAGTAGTAGAGATACGGCTCACAGGTAAGGTTATTACTGCACCCGAAATTAACGCCCATGACAAGCGACAATGCTAGCTCGGATCACGGCCAGCCGCATATGTCATGCATCCATGAACAAGCCGAAAATTACTCAGCCAGCCTGCGGCCATGCATGCACGCAGCATACGACATCGGCGGCGAGCCCTCCATCGGTCGCGAGCGTTTCGTCCATAAATACCACCTACGTATAGGATATATAGCCCCGACTCCACAGCAAAGCACAGCAAACTAAGTGGTAACAAAGATGGCCTCCCAAGCCTGCTCATCCCTGCTCGCCGTCGCGGTTTTGGCGGTGCTCGTCGCCGGCGTCTCGTGCGCCCCCAAGGTGCCCCCGGGCCCCAACATCACGGCGACCTACGACGGCAAGTGGCTCGAAGCCAAGGGCACCTGGTACGGCAAGCCCAAGGGCGCAGGCCCCGACGACAACGGCGGCGCCTGCGGGTACAAGGACGTCGACAAGCCTCCGTTCAGCGGCATGACGTCGTGCGGCAACGACCCCATCTTCAAGGACGGCCGTGGCTGCGGCTCCTGCTTCGAGATCAAGTGCGAGAAGCCCGAGTCCTGCTCCAACAAGCCCGTCGTCGTCTACATCACTGACATGAACTACGAGCCCATCTCCGCCTACCACTTCGACCTCGCCGGCCACGCATTCGGCGCCATGGCCAAGCCCGGCAAGGAGGACGACCTCCGCCACGCCGGCATCGTCGACATGCAGTTCCGCCGCGTCCGCTGCAAGTACCCGGCCGGCACCAAGATCACCTTCCACGTCGAGAAGGGCTCCAACCCCAACTACTTCGCCCTGCTCGTCAAGTACGTCGCCGGCGACGGCGACATCGTGGAGGTGTCCCTCAAGGAGAAAGGCTCCAACGAGTGGAGCGACCTCAAGGAGTCGTGGGGCGCCATCTGGAGGCTGGACACCCCCAAGCCGATCAAGGGCCCCTTCTCCATCCGCCTTGCCACCGAGTCCGGCGTCAGGCTCGTCGCCGACGACATCATCCCCGCGGACTGGAAGCCCGACGCCGTCTACAAGTCCAACCTCCAGCTCGAGTGATCCGTCATTACCTGGGCTCAAGATCATAAACTGCGTGCATCTAAGCATGCATGCCCTTGCATTGCACGGACTGCATGATATGTTATATATACAGCCAGAGAGCGCGCGAATAATTAATAGTTGTCTCAGATCTGTGGGGTGTATAAAGTAGGAGGTGCATGTTTGCTCTCCCACCCACTGTCCATCGGCTTGTTTATGTAACCAAAATTGATCATGATTATAAAACATTTCTAATTGAATCCTTTAATTTACCGAGTCAGTTAGGCCAAACTGCGGGGATGAGTACTTAGGCTAGACTTAATTTAGTAAGTTACCGAGTTTTAGCATATAATCTCTCGTGATAACCAAACTGTGTGTGTGGTTGGAGGGAGTGTGTGTGCAGTGGCCTAACATTTTGAACAAGGATTGTTCCTAGTCTAACGGTGAGTCCCTTCTATTCTTTTGCTCTGTGTGAGGGAAGGAATAGTGAGTTCAGACTTATCGGGAGAGTCTATATTCGAATAGAATTTCCGAATGGTTTTTGTTATGATCTTCTTAGCCACATGTCGATAGGTATGTGACATTGCATGACAGTATAAGCTTGATCACATCTTGTGGGTGAAGCGTATAACTTCTGCAGAGTGTAAATCTATTCGAATATATGTGTCCTCGATTATGGACAATACTCAAAAATTTCAGGCAAAGTGAAACATCCTAAAAATCAAAACAAGAAAAGTGTGCAATTTAAATTTAAATATAAATGTTTCTGAGTTTTGCAGATATTATTTGTTTTAATTTGGCTTTCTTGGATTATTGCATTGTGTGAAAATTTAATAAAAGAGTTTGAGAAAAAGGTAAAAAGATAAAATGGTAGAAGTAAAAGCTACGAAAATTTACCATGGGACCTTATCTCTGCTGGTAAATCATTATAGTCATCAAGTGAAAACTTTATGCATAGGAATGTAAATAAATAAAGTATATAATCACTCTTTTGACTAGAAACAGTAATGTTAAAACTTAAAGAAAATTGGTCGACGTCTATCTAGAGCTGATAAAATTACCATAGTGCCCTGAGTGTAAAACCTGCCACTGGTAAAATTTTCACAAATTAATAAGTCAAGTTATGCTTTTTAAAAATTCAAATACAGAGGCCTCAGGAAAGTAAGAAATGCAATGTTAAAATTCTTATAAAATAAATACTCAAGGTTTCGACTTGAAAATTTTATTGTAGTACTTTTAGAAGAACTGAACCCTTCCAAAAAGTTTAAAAAATAAATATTATCAGATGAAGCTTTGAATAAATCAAAATCCGAAATGAAAAATCTGGGCAGTGTGCAGTGTCAGAATTTACACAAATAATATATATGGTGTTTTGGTCCCCAAATTTTCCAGGAGACGCCAAAACGACGGTTGATCAGTAAACCTGCGATGCCACGGATGCTTGAGATGGAACTGATTCGAAGAAATGGAGGCGGATTTGACCCGAATCGCCGAATCCCCTTTTCGGGTTCTTGCGGGAGAATGAGGAAGAAGACTCCGTGCGAGGCTCTTGGCTCAGAGGAGAAGCAACGGAGTGGAGAAGGAGTGCAAATGCGACGCGAGACGAACGTTTTTAGCCACCGGGAAGCGATCGCTCTTGCATTTTGGGTGCACGGCCTCGGTCGACTTCCTGTATGCCGAGCGACGAAAATGGCGCAGCCTCATCTACTGCGCAGTGCGACGAAGGACAATCAAGCCCTGACATGGGAGAGCTCTACGTGACGTGGACGGTGGCGATCGCTGTCGGACGAAGGTGGTTGCGGCCGGACGACGAAGGACAGCGAGACTTCGTCAGCTCGCCTCGACCGAGAGAGAGAAGGGGAGAAGAACGCGCGCCCAGAGACTGATGAGCGGGTCCAGGCCCCACTGTCAGCGTCTGCATGCCGTCCGCCCCAGTGCCAACGCGTCAAGTGAACCCAGCCCCCGGGCCCAGCTGTCAGCGAGAGCAGACGCAAATACGACGAGACAGAACACAATCTTGCCGGACTTTGAATTGATTCAAGGGTCAATTCACTACCAAAACTTTATGAATTTTTTTAATAAGATCTAGCGGGAGTCAGGCGTCTCCTGGAAAATTTGGGGACCAAAACACCATATATATTATTTGTGTAAATTCTGACACTGCACACTGCCCAGATTTTTCATTTCGGATTTTGATTTATTCAAAGCTTCATCTGATAATATTTATTTTTTAAACTTTTTGGAAGGGTTCAGTTCTTCTAAAAGTACTACAATAAAATTTTCAAGTCGAAACCTTGAGTATTTATTTTATAAGAATTTTAACATTGCATTTCTTACTTTCCTGAGGCCTCTGTATTTGAATTTTTAAAAAGCATAACTTGACTTATTAATTTGTGAAAATTTTACCAGTGGCAGGTTTTACACTCAGGGCACTATGGTAATTTTATCAGCTCTAGATAGACGTCGACCAATTTTCTTTAAGTTTTAACATTACTGTTTCTAGTCAAAAGAGTGATTATATACTTTATTTATTTACATTCCTATGCATAAAGTTTTCACTTGATGACTATAATGATTTACCAGCAGAGATAAGGTCCCATGGTAAATTTTCGTAGCTTTTACTTCTACCATTTTATCTTTTTACCTTTTTCTCAAACTCTTTTATTAAATTTTCACACAATGCAATAATCCAAGAAAGCCAAATTAAAACAAATAATATCTGCAAAACTCAGAAACATTTATATTTAAATTTAAATTCGTACACTTTTACTGTTTTTGATTTTTAGGATGTTTCACTTTGCCTGAAATTTTTGAGTATTGTCCATAATCGAGGACACATATATTCGAATAGATTTACACTCTGCAGAAGTTATACGCTTCACCCACAAGATGTGATCAAGCTTATACTGTCATGCAATGTCACATACCTATCGACATGTGGCTAAGAAGATCATAACAAAAACCATTCGGAAATTCTATTCGAATATAGACTCTCCCGATAAGTCTGAACTCACTATTCCTTCCCTCACACAGAGCAAAAGAATAGAAGGGACTCACCGTTAGACTAGGAACAATCCTTGTTCAAAATGTTAGGCCACTGCACACACACTCCCTCCAACCACACACAGTTTGGTTATCACGAGAGATTATATGCTAAAACTCGGTAACTTACTAAATTAAGTCTAGCCTAAGTACTCATCCCCGCAGTTTGGCCTAACTGACTCGGTAAATTAAAGGATTCAATTAGAAATGTTTTATAATCATGATCAATTTTGGTTACATAAACAAGCCGATGGACAGTGGGTGGGAGAGCAAACATGCACCTCCTACTTTATACACCCCACAGATCTGAGACAACTATTAATTATTCGCGCGCTCTCTGGCTGTATATATAACATATCATGCAGTCCGTGCAATGCAAGGGCATGCATGCTTAGATGCACGCAGTTTATGATCTTGAGCCCAGGTAATGACGGATCACTCGAGCTGGAGGTTGACTTGTAGACGGCGTCGGGCTTCCAGTCCGCGGGGATGATGTCGTCGGCGACGAGCCTGACGCCGGACTCGGTGGCAAGGCGGATGGAGAAGGGCCCTTGATCGGCTTGGGGTGTCCAGCCTCCAGATGGCGCCCCACGACTCCTTGAGGTCGCTCCACTCGTTGGAGCCTTTCTCCTGAGGACACCTCCACGATGTCGCCGTCGCCGGCGACGTACTTGACGAGCAGGGCGAAGTAGTTGGGGTTGGAGCCCTTCTCGACGTGGAAGGTGATCTTGGTGCCGGCCGGGTACTTGCAGCGGACGCGGCGGAACTGCATGTCGACGATGCCGGCGTGGCGGAGGTCGTCCTCCTTGCCGGGCTTGGCCATGGCGCCGAATGCGTGGCCGGCGAGGTCGAAGTGGTAGGCGGAGATGGGCTCGTAGTTCATGTCAGTGATGTAGACGACGACGGGCTTGTTGGAGCAGGACTCGGGCTTCTCGCACTTGATCTCGAAGCAGGAGCCGCAGCCACGGCCGTCCTGAAGATGGGGTCGTTGCCGCACGACGTCATGCCGCTGAACGGAGGCTTGTCGACGTCCTTGTACCCGCAGGCGCCGCCGTTGTCGTCGGGGCCTGCGCCCTTGGGCTTGCCGTACCAGGTGCCCTTGGCTTCGAGCCACTTGCCGTCGTAGGTCGCCGTGATGTTGGGGCCCGGGGGCACCTTGGGGGCGCACGAGACGCCGGCGACGAGCACCGCCAAAACCGCGACGGCGAGCAGGGATGAGCAGGCTTGGGAGGCCATCTTTGTTACCACTTAGTTTGCTGTGCTTTGCTGTGGAGTCGGGGCTATATATCCTATACGTAGGTGGTATTTATGGACGAAACGCTCGCGACCGATGGAGGGCTCGCCGCCGATGTCGTATGCTGCGTGCATGCATGGCCGCAGGCTGGCTGAGTAATTTTCGGCTTGTTCATGGATGCATGACATATGCGGCTGGCCGTGATCCGAGCTAGCATTGTCGCTTGTCATGGGCGTTAATTTCGGGTGCAGTAATAACCTTACCTGTGAGCCGTATCTCTACTACTTCTAATTACCAGTTGGTTGCGGTGGTCCGTTCTCCACGATTTGAAAGAAAAGTAGTAATGTATCATATCACGATTTGATAACGATTTGATAATTGAATGGAAATTGGTATCTCTATAGAAGATTACGTAAAATTTGAAAGGAAAGTAGTAGTGTATAATATCATGATTTGATAATTGAATGGAAATTGATATCTCTATAGAAGATTACGTAAAATTTGAAAGGAAAGTAGTAGTGTATCATATCACGATTTTCTCTACTACTTCTAATTACCGGTTGGTTATGTGGTCCGTTCTCCACGATTTGAAAGAAAAGTAGTAATGTATCATATCACGATTTGATAACGATTTGATAATTGAATGGAAATTGGTATCTCTATAGAAGATTACATAAAATTTGAAAGGAAAGTAGTAGTGTATAATATCATGATTTGATAATTGAATGGAAATTGATATCTCTATAGAAGATTACGTAAAATTTGAAAGGAAAGTAGTAGTGTATCATATCACGATTTGATAATTGATTGGAAATTGATATCTCTATTGAAGAAAAGGAAAGTAGTAGTGTGTCATATCACGATTTGATAATTGATTGGAAATTGATAACTATATAGAAGATTACGTAAAATTTGGACAGAAGAAAAGGAATGTAGTAGTGTATCATACCACAATTTGATAATTGATTGCAAATTGATATATCTGTAGAAGATTATGTAAAATTTGGATAGAAGAAAAGAAAATTTTACTTTGTTTGCCTTGAGCCGTGAATCTGTGATGGCGCCATCATAGCGCGCAAATCAAGGAAACGTACGTACGTGCCGTGATCTTATAAGCATGCAACCGTAGCCGTCCGCCCCACCCCGCCTCGCCTCGCGCGTGCAAGAAACAGAGCAAGCCGAGCGAGAACCATGGGCGACACCACGGCTGTCGATGTTGACGTCGCCGCGTGCTCGTCCTCATCCTAACTAACTAAACTAACGTCACCTAATCGTGGACGTGGTAGGTACAAACACGGCTTGTCGACGCGTGGCTTGGTCGACACCGATTCGACGATCGTTGCGCTGTCCGGCGGCGGGCCAGACAAGAAGGCGAAACTCCAGAACGTGGTGCTGGGGTGCACCACCTCGTATGACGGTCAGAGCTTCCAGTCCTCGGGCGGCATGCTCAGCCTCAGCAACAATAACATCTCCTTCGCGTCCCACATCGCCGCGCGCTTCGGCGACCGCTTCTCCTACTACCTGGTTGATCACCTCGCCCCGCGCAACGCTACCAGCTACCTCACCTACGGCCCAGGCCCAGACACGGCCTCCAGCTCCGCCGCCACGTCGTCGTCGCAGACGCCGCTGCTTCTCGACGGCCGGACAAGCCCGTTCTACGCCCTGATGGTGGAGGCCATCTCCATCGCCGGCGAGGCCCTCGACATCCCCGGCGAAGTGTGGAACGTCGAGAGGAAGGGCGGCGCAATAGTGGACTCCAGCACGAGCCTAACGATCCTCGCCACCCCGGCGTACAAGGGTGTGGTCTCGGCGCTGAACAAGCAACTCGCCGGTCTGCCGCGGGTGAGCATGGAGCCGTTCGACTAATGCTACAACTGGACGACTGGTGCACCGACCATCACAAAGCTAACGGTGCAGTTCGCTGGGTCGGCGCAACTGGAACCGCCGACGAAGAGCTATGTGATCGACGCTGCGCCCGGCGTGAAATGCATTGGGCTGCAGGAGGGCTCGTGGCCCGGGGTGTCCGTCATCAGCGACATCTTGCAGCAGGAGCACCTCTGAGAGTTCGACCTCCGGAACCGGTGGCTCAGGTTCAGGCAGACATCGTGCACCTAATGATTTCGACGGTGCACGATTCGTTTAGCCATGCAAGTCGTAACGGTGGTGATGGTAATATTACTGCTTTTTGTAAGGCTCTTGGCCAAGTGTTAATAACGCTATGGAATGATTTCTGGAAAAGAAGAAGAGGCGTTAGTGCAATGGAAAAATGTTCCGGAATAGCTAATTTGATGGTGCGGTTAGGATGTCCACTCATTATGATAAGTAACAAAACTTCATTTCTTTTATCACTTTTTTCCTTACTCAGCGTTATCCCATTCATCGTTCTCTATTTTTTAACCGTTTTTGAAAGTTTTTAAATCGAAATTTTTTAAACTGAAAGTTTTTTAATCGAAACTTTTTATTTGAAAATTTTCAACTTGAAACTTTCTAATTTGAAAATTTTCTATTTGAAAAATTTTTCAAGCTGAGTTTGCGAAGCTTTCGACTCTCTCCACGCGTGGGGCAATTCAGTCGGATTTCGTGGTTCTGCGCGCGCAAGCACAACTACCGATGGCCGTGCCCACGTGGAAGGTGGCTATAGAGCGACACCACCAATCGATGCAATTGCAGCTCCTCGTCCTCGGCAAGGTTCCCTTTCCGACCCCTTTACGGTTCTCCGATCTGTCTACCACCTGATTATGAAAAGAAGGTGATATATATAGTAAAACGTTATCATTAAATATGTTTTTTTTTCTCGTAATTCCCAGGTTTTTTATGATTCCGGTTAGGAATAGCGGGATAAGCCTGACAAAGGCTGCCACGGAGCAGAGCATAGTTAGGCGTGGCGATGGAGTCGAGGAGGTATGTAGACCAGGAGGAGTGTAGATCAAGTACAGTGGAGAAGACACGATGCGGGTCGGGCAGAGTTCAGCTGGTTACTTCAGCTGAGTCGATGACTTGATATAAGCCAACTCAAATAATAATTCGGTAAACGATTTAAAATTTATTGAGCAATTCGATATACAAGTAAAAAAAATAATTAAAAACAAGATGATATATTTAAAAGAAGCTTTTATACCTATAATATTACTTCTTCTTATTCGGTCTACGCCTTCTAATGGCCATGAAACTCTTGATTATATCATCTTCTTCCACTTTGAAGAAAATATCTCGCTCAATGTTGCATAGTTTGTGACGGGGGAGGAGGTGAAGCAGCAGCAGCCTTCTTTGCTGCATGTTTTCAAAAAAGAGATGCAATGTCTACGTTCCTCTTCATAATTTAAAAATCTTGCAAATAAAATACGTCCATTGAGTGGTTAAAATACTAACTAAGATAAGCAATAAATTAAGATATAACTATGTCAGCTATAGTAGAAGTCAAATAAAGTATATGTGTAGGATCGAAATATACTAAACTAGCAATCAGAGGGGATGAATGATTGTGCGAAAGCTAAAATCAAATTTTTGATCTACAAAAAATTCACCCCAATTCAGACACAAATAATTGCTTCGTATTCAACAAAACAGAGTAGATATGTTCGGTAAAACACGAATTCTCAGAGATCCAACCGTTGGATTGATCTGAAATTTGAAAAGAATAAACTAGATTCCAATACGCTCTAACTAAAAAAGAATTATCACTATCGGACCTATGGATCGAAAGTTATAAATCCTGCAAGATTGCTGTGACAGATTATGACGAGAATCATGTATGAGTTGGGCCAAATCTACAGGGTATGCCGCGGCCCACCCGGCATACCCTGTAGATCCGCCCCTGGCATCATAGTGTCTGAGCACCATGATGTAAAAAAGATATTTTCTCTATGTATTTTTATGTAGATTTTTTTGAAATTTTTAGGATGATGAGTTTAACTAGTTTACTAACTAGTTCAAACAAGTTCTTGTTTGAACTGAAATTCAAACTAAATTTCTAGAGTTTGTTGTACCATGCAGACATGGTGCTTACGAGCTTCTCCAATCTGGCCATGTAGCTGGAGGCAGAAGGCGGGCAAAGCTGTGACCTGTGAGTAGAGTAGAGCCGAATGGACGACGAAGTTGGAGCCGAATCGTAATGATACGCCTTCAGAGTCTGACATGCAGCTTCCGTAGAGTATTGAGTATGTACGTACTTACCAACGCAAATGGCTAGACAACAAGCAAAAACCTAAAAAGAACCAGCCAGGTACACTCGCCAAAAGCAGAAAAAATCTCAGAACCGAACAGCGGATCCACCATTTTTATGTGCGATGCGACATGCAAACTAATCAACGGAATTTTTTTCACAACAGTTCTATCATCTGTTACAGTTGCAACTGTCATCACCACACTCCCTCTACTCTGGAAAATTGGCAACACAGCAAAGAAAAAACCGAGTCAACAGACCTTCGACGCACACAAAGAAATGACACGGCTGCAAAATTCTCTGTTCCTTGATCTAAACCTCGCTATGCTTCATCCCAACAAGATGAGCCCCTGCACCAAAAATGGCCAAGGGAAACATATGCACGTTGTCTACATGCTTGGTTCGGAGTTGAGTTATCAAGACTCTTTCAGCAAGCAGTCACTCAAGTAACAGGTGGCTCGTTTGGTCTCTCTAGCTCTCTTCGAAGCTGTATGTGCACAAGTTTCCTGTGCTTCTGCTTGTTGACCCTGCCGCTTATATGTCACCTGTGATTGAACCCTGCACGAACGCAAACAAGATTTAACACAAAGCCATGCATGCAGCAAATCACTGTTCATCCCATCCCCCCAAGAGAATTAATGGAAAAAATAGAACACCTAAACTTTATGGGTCTCTTACCAGTCTATCCTTACAATCAACGAAGGCATGTTTATTTTTAAAAAACAGGGATTATGCTAACACACCACAGATGAGGGCAGATTTGAGAAGAACAAAAGGAAACAGCAGTTTAGCGCAGAAAATGGCTGAACTGCTATTGACTATTTGGTTCTAAGGGATACACCTAAAGTTAGACCAGGCTCATCCATCAAATAAATTTAGTGAATTGGCCAATCTCATTATCAATTTCACCAAATTATGGAACGAGCTGGTGCTAGAATGAGGTCATTCCGTTCGACTAGTGATTCTAGAATGGGGGCATTACCTAAAAACAAAGGAAAAATTTCTTATTCTAAAATTAAGTTCAGTAGAGTTTTCCCAAACAAGTTTTACTTTGTTAATCTATTAGTATTAGGAAAGATTTAAGGAGTACATTGTTTGGTAAGAGGGGCTTTTAGTATTACAAAAAAGAACTAGATGAGAAGCAAGCGCTGGGATTTACATCAGTTTAACATGCAAACAAAACTATTCAGGTGCAACACAAATCATTAATACAGAGGATGCAGTTCCAAAGCCAAAATGTGCCCCCAACAATCAACATTCTGCATAAGGAACTAGCAGCACTAAGTCTCAAACACACTAGCATCATTTTGATTTTGAAGAGCAGGGTAAATGCAAACTCTGATCAACAGAACCATTGTTGCGTATGATGTTCAACACCTGGCCTAGAGAAAAAGGTAGTCTTTTGTGTGAAATTCAAATTCTTCACTCCCAACTGTTTCAACTGGTTTTCTATATGGAAAACTTACCAGAAAATCTCTGTAGAGAACCATTACCACCAATCATGTGTGACTCAATCCGTCTTTCTTGGCCCAAATGCACTCTTTCAGGCCAAACAGAATTCAACCTCCTTGCAAAGTCCTCCACTTCTCTGCATGTCAAAAAATCAAGCTTGTCACTGATACAGAGTTAAAAAAATCAAGCTTGCACTAATAGAGAGGATGAAAGCTTTGGTCCACGCATGCCAGTAGTAATTGGTTTTAATAGGTTTTTTTTAACACACAGTAGAGAGAATAAATGAAAATAAACAGCAGCAAGTCCAAGTACTAGTAAAAATTGAGTTTGATGATCCATATTACAAGCAAATTATTTGATGCTATTTTTCAATTGTGAATTTTGATATAAAAAATTACCGCTCATCAGTACAAACACCCAAAGATTCAGTATTCCAGGGGCAAGACCATGTATATTTAACTGAGACACAGAATGGTAAGATGCACAATAGGGCCCCTTAACAGTTAACACTTTGAAAAGAAAAGAATGTGCCAACACAGCAAAGCCAAAACTAAGATAATCACCCGCATATATGCACAAAAGAGAGATTTCATATCCTCACCTATCAAGCTCTTCTTGCATTGCAGGATCAAGTCCATCATCAAGGTCAGCATCTTCAAAGGGGTACTCAACATCGTCTTGCACATCTGAACTTTGGCAAGGAACTCTAGAAATATTACCGCTATCCGCATTGCATGGAACCACACAAGCAGCTTCCTTCTAAACTCAACAGATAGATCATGTAAGAACCAGAATGTTCTTTACATAACAACACTGCAAAAAACAGTTAGGAGACCTAACCTTATTTACAGGTTCAGAGTTAGCTTTTGGGGGAATCTTAGCATTATCCTTCCTCCTCTTGTTCTTTTTCTTATTCTTAGCAGCTTTCCCACCTCCAGAACCTTTTAAATGGAAAAATGGTTACATGAAATCGCTAAGTAATTTTTATTAAAAAAAGAATAAAGTTATAGTCAAAATAACTCACTGTAATTATACCTCCATCTCCATTTATAAAACACAGTATCTCATCCAAAGATCGCTCATCTTTTTGTTCTTCTTGTACTTGAACATCCTGAAACAAACCAACCTCAGAATCTAACATGTAACATGCAAACATGATCATGAACCATCAATATTATAACATGTAGAATCAATCAAAATTACCTTGAGTTTCTGGCGATCCTGTAGTTCTTTCCGCTTCTTTGCATATAATCGATTCAATAAGCGAATCCTAGGATCATCATTTATATTTTTTAGGGGCTCCAATTTCTCTTCCTGGATGCATGTGAGTTGACAATAAGTATTAAACATGCTAACATCCAAAACTGTAAATGGTACCCATACCTCTGTTAAGTCATCTGGTAAATGAAAAATATCACGAATTTCCTCAGGTGTCTTTCCTTCAATGATTCGAGCAAGTGCTCGGCTGGTAAGATCAACCAATGGTTTTAATTGAAGACTGTCAGCTGCAGAAGTCAGCTCACATAGTCTTTCTGTGTCTATCCTAACAAACTTTTCATCAAACGACTTTCGCTCCTGCATAACAAAGGAAAACCCTAATAAGGGGCAAATGTAAACTCATTGAATGATTATTGCCTAATCATAATAAGTAAAAGCCTAAAAATATATAACATCCTATCCAGTGCTCCTTTCCCCCCTGAAGTAAAAAATTTGAGCCATTAAGGCCGTAATCCTTATGATAAACAAAATAATACCTATCAGATCAAAAGGCTATTACACAAAACAAAAAATAAAATTATGATTTATACTTACAACATGTGCATTGCTCGAACATACAGAAGACGAAAAGAATAAAAAAGGGGTGCCATGAACAGGCCAAACAGGTATTTACAAGCAAAGCGTAAATTGCACCAGACCTTGTTTGAGCGTCCTGGTACTTGATGAAACCGACAATAGTCAAGAATCAAACTCAAGCTTGCCGGATTAACTCTTTCTGGGAGAGTAATAGCATGATTTTTGGATGTTCCTGTGCCATTTTTCACTATTTCTCGACATATCATAGGGCAGAACATGGCAACCTCCTCCTCCACTTGCTGTATGGAACCATCAAAGCACTGAAGCCAAATATAACTCTTCAATGCCTGTGAGTTCATAATAAGCTTAAGTTAGGCACAAAAGAACAGCTGATAAGAATAGAAAGCAATTTTTCCCTCTAACTAACAGCAAAAAGAGTTCTAATTAAGAAATGCACAGGGGTCATACCTCTGGTTTTATTACTGCTAACTCACTTTCTGACATTATTGCCAACGCCAGAGAAATATCGATGGCAAGACTTGAATACACCAGAAAATTTACAAAAAAAACTTGTTTCTAGGTATACCACGGTACTACCGCCGAGTATCGCTAACTCAGCAAACTTTATTCTGTACAACAAATCAGGGTATCCCTGAGAATGGCCTTATTTCTCTTTCGATTAGACAATGGCATTGTCTGAAACCAATTGAATGAATGTTGCCTTCAACAACACAGTTCAAGATACTCACTTCATTGGTTAACCTACAGGAGAGAAAGAACAATTCAAGAAAAATGCATGAGTAATGGGATTTAGTCAACTACAAGGGGTGAATAATAAAATAGAAATGAAAAATTGACACGAGAGCAAAACTGCAACAAGCAACAAAAGCACAGAATAACCAACTTTGAATAGAGATTATATGTCTAAAACCCTTCTACTCAAGGTGGTGAGCAATCGAAATCACCAGATGATGAGAAACATTGTTGTCCTTAGAAATGTACTGCTAAGCTCTTAGCAGCAGTCTCTACATTATAAACATACATCCCCAACCCAATGGGTACACATTCAATTCAACACCTGAGTACCAATTGCCGGTATGTCAAACATCACTAACTCATCCGTGTTTGAAGACCGTTTGTTGACTTCATTCAAAGAACTATTTTCTCTGGGTTAAATACAAAATAAGAGAAAGAACTAATCTTTGCAGCTTATCGTGGCATATGATCCCACACACGCATGAACAATAAAACAGACAGCTTGCAATCGAATATGACAGGCCATTGGTTCACTTCATACGAAGAAGTAATATTTTTTTTTTGAATTGAATACAAAAGGAGGAAAAGAACGAGTCTTTGCGGCTTAGCATGACATATGACCCCCAAGATGCAGGGGCAATCACGTCCAATACTCCAATGAAACAGACATCCAGCGATGAAATATACAGAAACTTCCGTCCCATGGCACGCCCCCTAATCGCCAGGAATTGGTCTGCAAGGCGCCATTCGGCTCAGTAACCTAGATACACGAACCCTGCCTGACAAGCGAGACGCACGGCTTCGCCCACCTACCTATCCATATCCAGCCCCGGCAGGAGACACGAGAAGCGATGAACCCTAAACAACACGAGCACGCGCACGAAGCACAACCCAGGGCATCGAAATGGGGTTAAACCCTCAGCAAAGACGGAGGCAAACCCTAGCCGGAGTGCGAAACCCAGGAATCCGAGAACCCCACGCAGACGCAGGAACGGGTTGGCTGCGGCGGCGGGACGTACCTCTCAGGCAGAAGCGAAGAGGGCGGAGAGCCGGGGCTCTCGGAGGGAGACGAGAGCGGCGTCGGCGAGGAGGGGGGTGGGGGTGGTTTTTCGGTTGGTTGGTGGGCGTGCGCCTGCGGTTCGGTTTGGGGAAATGGAAGAAATGGAGACGGCGGAGAGAGAGGCGGCCGGTGGTCTCGTCTCGTTAATCGTTATCTATCCGCCCCTCCAGCCCAGCCCACTGGGCCGCGTTGGGCCCATCACGCCGCATGTAATTCTATCGGTTTGTTTTCCTGCTGCCTTCCGCCCCGCAGATGCGACCGCGATGGCGTCGCCGGAGTACAGCGCAATGGCGGATCTGGTGAGCTCGCTCTCCGCTCCCCCCGCCGCCTGGCCTGATCACGCCTCCCTGGCATCCTGTCTGCTTGGTCCGATTGGGCCAGCGTCGCCATGTGATGGTCTTGGGATACATGTTGCAGGAGACGCTGGAGGAGGAGGAGGTGCTGCGCCGGCTCGGCACGGGGGAGGAGGCGGGGCTCACCGACAAGGAGGCGGCCCGCCGACTCCGCCTCCACGGGCCCAACGTCGTCATCCTTTCTCACCACGTGCGCGCCTCTCTCCTTCCCTCCGGCTCCCATTAATAGTTGAGTTGAGTTGAATTGAATTGAATCCCCCCGCATTTGTGGTTTCAATTCAACCCGGCTGCTGATCTGATAATGACCCGCTCCTGTTTTAGAGTTCTTGGGTTCGATCTTTCTTTTCGAACCAAATTGGTCCCTGTGTTTGTTTCTACATTCTGGATGATTCAGTACGTCAATTCGGTAAATCGCAATTCTATTGGGTCCAGGGACTAGACTAGTAGTACTAAGCTGCCTCAAATGGTAAAATAGTTGGCCGGACCAGTACCTCGCGTTTTGCACCTATTATTACAGTTCCCTTTTGTGCTAGTTGTTGCCTATCAGATTACGTAACAAAGGTGGATAAAATTACCTACTAAAATGCGGACCCTCAATCTACTCTTTGGGTTACCCAACTGAAAACAGTCCAACAATAACCATCACCACTCTTGAATCTTGAACAACCTTTGCTTCCAAAATAGCTCTCGTTCCACTCTATTCCAATTCTCATTTTTCTTATCCCTTCAACACTGCACCATCCTCATTTGTGGAACTACAAATATTGCTAGTCTCTCTATCTGACTATCTTCTCCTTTGGTCAGGGTTCTTTCAATAGTCACTTTATCTTTATTATAAGTGTCCGTCCTAAATTTGATTAGCATGTTTCGATAGTCACTTTATCGCCAGAATGCACGGCTTGAATGATGTACCAAATTTTGAGGATTAGTCTCACTACTTGTACTCTCGTTCTGGAAAACGGAAATCAGCATTCTCTTACGCTTTGTTAGAATTTGGGATATCTCTATCAATCAAAAAACACTTTTGAGGATTAGTCAACTATGAGGCTATGACTCTAGGAGTATATGTTATAATATGGCTCCCAAGAAGTATTGCTAGAGCTCAATGTGGTATCCAATTTCCCTTGTCACAGGGTGGCTGAGAAAGTTCCTGTTTGTCAGTAATATTGTGCTCAACTCTCTCCCCTCATTCTGTTCAAAGTGAGCAATTAGCTGTCCTGGACTACGAGCACAAATTTTGAATTTAGTTTTCATTTTTTAAAAACGCTAGTCCAGGTGTGTGTTTATCATGCAGCTTACTACAATTGGTATCTAGTTTAGAAAACCATCAGGTCTTGGTTATCCAGGTCATATGTAGTTTACATTTTCACTACAAATGCAGCTTGATAAGGTCAAATTTTCTGCTGCTGCAGGAGGACAGCATGCTTCGAAAATTCCTGATGGGACTCTTCTCACTCTGGGGATGGGATCATGTCTTCCCCAAGTACAACAACATGGTCCTTGCCATACTTAACTCCATGTCATGGGTAACAGCACTAACTGCAATTGTGTCTCTCGCCATTGCCTCAGCTAGCCAGAGATCTTACGCGCTGACCACCACCATTTATTTACTAGCTACAAGCTTGATAGCATGCTTTACTGCGAAGCTTGTTGTAGAGTATGCTAAGGCTCCACTGGAGGCCAAAGCGTACGCACCGAGGGCCAAGGTGCTGAGGGATGGGAGATGGATAGATGTGCATGCAACGAATCTGGTTCCTGGGGATATCATATTTCTCAAGGTCGGGGACATTGTCCCTGCCAATGCTCGTGTTCTCCGGTTTGAAAAAATTGACACAATGACTTGCTGGGCCAAAAGGTCTGTTGACTGTGTTCATGGCTTCCTCATGAACTATGCTTGGACTGTGTCCTGTGGCCAAGGGACTGCTGTTGTTATCGCAACTGGTCGCGGCATCCCTAGAAGCACACTGCGACTCTACCCACAACGTTATGCTCGGCCCGGGCATCTTAAAGAGGGAGTCATGGTGGCTGGCTGCTTCTGCTTTTCCCTGATACTTGTTGGTACCATTGCCGAGGTAGTCTTAATAGTATTCTTCCAGAAACACAGCCCTGAGGTCATACTGTGGAATGGCCACTTCATGCCATTAATTGGTGGGATTCCAATGGCAATGCCTGTTTTCCTCTACCTGGCATTGGCACTGGGGTCTCTAAGGCTTTGTTTGCTGGGGATTGCTAGCCGAGGAACTGTTGCACTTGAAGATCTGGCCAGCATGGATGTGATGCTCTTCAACATGACTGGTACTTTAACGTGTAATAAACCCTGTTTTTCCCGGGACAGGATTGAGTTGTTCGCAAATGGTGTTAATAAAGATGAAGCTATTACATTAGCTGCACGAGCATCAAGATCCCAACATGAATTGTACATTGAACCAATTGATGCAGCTATACTAAGCCTCTTGGATGATCCAGAACAGGTTCCTTTTCTCTTGCTATGTTGCCTTTTTAATCCCTCTGCATATTTCTTTTCAATACACTTAACAAGCATATCGATTATGTAGGCAAGAGCCGGTATTCAGGTCTTGGAGCACCATGCCCGTTTCTTTGTTGCACTGAAGCTGATGTTTTTAACAACATATATTGATAGAAATGGCTCCAAGTTCTGTGTATTCAAAGGCGATCCTGCAAAGGCAAGTCACTGTTGCAATGTCAAACATACCAACACACGCAGAGACAAGTGCACAAGTCCCACCACCATCACAACACACACTTGCACTTATTGTGTTAATACAAGTTTGTTTATTAGTCATCTTTTGTTTTCATGCTATAGGTTGCTCATCAATGCGGCAGCAGCAAAGCAGTCAAAGAGAAAATAAGCATGATAATGGATAACTTTGCTCTTGATGGGTATCAGGCCATAGCTGTAGGACGTCAGGTGGGCAATTGGATTCGATATTAGCACGCTGCAACTTGCAAATTTGTGATGTTTGTCATTTAATTTCTATTATTTTCTTCCAGGTTGACTCATGCTGGGAGTTTATTGGTCTTCTACCTTTCAGAGATGACCTTAAAAGTGATAGCGCAGATGCTGTCGATAGCCTTATCGATTTGGGTTTGGATATAAGAGTCCTCACAGGTGATTCAGCTGTTCAGCCCTAGTTGTTGAAATTTCAGCCATTGCCATTTGCTCTAATACACAGTTCTTCATCAACCGATATTTTGTGTTCTCTCCTCAGAAAGCCCATTGTCGACTGCAAAGCAAGTATGTGGAAAGCTTGGAAAACTAGGCATCAATGTGTTAACTGCCCATTCAGTGTTTGAGTTAGCTCGTAATAACAAGGAAGTTCACTTAAACATCAGTGGGATTTCTGATCTCTTTCCAGGTCTATCCTTATCTTCCGAGTGATTTACCTTATTCATGCCTCTTCTGTCCCTCCAGGCAAAGGAAATCTTTGCAATAAGTTATTGTTTACCATTTGAGTCATGCTTCTATGCTCTCAAAAAAGTGAAAAGCGCAAATTTCAAAGAACATTAAGGATCTGATTTGCAAACACCCACTACACTACTGAGAATGCTACTTTAGGATTTGTGCAACTTAGCCTTTTCTTTTAGAAACAAATGGAATGCACAGAAGCACAACTCTCACCATTTTGCTATATCAATTTGTTAGTGCAGAGGACAACAGTGATATAGTAAGAAGACTAAGAAATTTCGGATGTCGTTGTGCAATGGTTGGGTGCGAATTTCTTGATCATGATGCCATAGGTGAAAGCCATATTGGAATTTCTGTAGCTGATGCCACTGATTACACCAAAAGTGAATCCGATCTTGTTTTGACAAAGCCTGCCCTGATACCTGTTTCTTCAGCTGTGCTAATCAGTAGGGAGATTTGTCAGATGATGAAGGGCTACATAGTAAGTCATTCTGATGCATTTAAAGGTTTGGTTGCTGGCAAGGTATTTAGTGTCTAAATATGATAAATGGGTAATCAATTGGAATATATTGCTTTTGTTGCAGGTCTACACTGTGTCATCAACTGTTCATCTTGTGAGTACAAATTTTGATTATGTTTTAATAATTTTTATAAACTATGGCATTGTTGATGCTAACTTTAATCATTAATTTTATTGAAGTTTGGTGTCCGTGTCATTTTACTTTTATGGAACTTTGACCTGTCAACTTTCCTGGCTTTTGTGATTGCTGCTTTTAATTACTGTGAGTTTCGGCTGCAAATAGCCACAACCTTACTTTACCATATATAGTGTTTGTGCCCTTGATTCAATTTTTTTCTTTTTGCCCTTTTATTTCCTTTCCAGGTACATCCTTTGCAATGTTATTCGAAAGGATGAAACTGAGTAAGTCACCAGATATATGGAGAGTTAAGAAAATTATTTCAAGCGGTGCTGCTTTTGGTAGCTACATAGTTCTGAGTACGGCCATTTTTTTCAGGGCTGCAACAATGACAGGCTTATTTTCAGTGAGCGCCTTTTCTTCTGATTAAAGATAACTTCTTTCGGTTTTGAAGTTTCAATAAGCTGATTATTTAGTACTTCGACAGTATAAATTCAAAAGTAGACCACTGATGGGCTCCGATGAGGAAATTAGAGCTGCTTTGTTCCTTCAGATGAGCATAGTGAACCAGGCTGTTGCACTTTTTGCCCATTCAGATGATCGCTGCCTTATCAGATATCCTGGACCTTTTGTCGCATTTGCTTTTATTTTTACACAGATGGTGAGCTCATTTCCTTTTCTGTTTCTGTTTTTTCTGAAGTCCATCATTTGCTGTAAATTAATTTCATCAAACTTCAACGTTCTGGTCAGCACCATAATTTAGCACAGAATCACTGTGTTTGTAGCTAAGAACGATTGTCTAACAAATATCCATATTCAGAGTCAAACCATTTATATCATCCTGTCAAGAATGTAGTATGTAGAAATGGTGAAGTTTCTTAATACTTGGTGTTTATAAGCTCAATACCCATTATGTCTAACTGTTTTCTGTCAGGTGGCAACCCGTAAAGCTGTATATGGTGACTTAGATTTTGCACTAGCAAAGGGTGTTGGTTGGGTCAGGGCTGGCTTGATATGGTTGTACAACTTTGTCCTGCTCTCCACCCCTGTTTTGATTTGTAAGTTGTTAGATTGAGAATTGGAGTTTGTAAATTACTAAATGTTCTTTCCTTCACTCCCCTTTTGTAACAGTTATAAAATTTCTGCTCTTTGGCAGGCCACAGATGGAGGCATGCGAAGATGACTAGTGGAAAACTGTTGAAAATATCCATGCGTTCATCCATCCTACATATAATTCTGCTCTGGTCACTGTATGCAATACTTGATGTCAAGCTACAGCAGCTGCTCTCCAGTTAGATAAATTTAAAACATTATTGTAGCCCATCATTTCACAGTGTGTCACCTGTAAATGCCTCAATTAAATAAATCTCGTTGCAATTGTGCATTAATTACATTTCTCAAGGGTGGCAATATTTTTTCCCTTCATTTTACGATAGTTAAATGTTGCAAGAGCTACAGATGGTGTTTGCATAATTACAGTATGCTAAAACAGTCATTTGTCGCCCGCGCCCTGTTATTATTAATTTTCTTTTTCCTACTCGTTTTTTATGTTTTATATTTTCAACATGTAAATATACAATAACAACAACCAAGCCTTATATTTTCAACATGTAAATATATTATAATATATTTTGTTTTCTGCTTTTAATAATTTTCTTAAAAATCAATCTATGGATTCTAAGCCTGTTCATGTTTTTTTTTTCACTTGTCCTTTACCAGACTCTCAGCTGAAAAGAGTTCATCGCCAACATTGCATCGTATTGAAAGTGCTTGGCTGAAAAGGCAAACCTTTTTAAGTGTAGATGGATAAAATTTGGACTATCAGCATCCTTATTTCTTTTTGATTGGTTTCTTATCTCGAAAGTAAAGAAACAATCAGTATAGTTTCTTATCTCGAAAGTATAGAAACAATCAGTAATTTAATAAATTACTAACAGTGTTCTCCTAGGTGTTAATCGGATGGCAAACCGGCGCCTAATAGCTGCCTAGGCATGAAAAATTGGCCTAAGAGGCTAGACGGGAGGGAGGGGCCTAGCAGGCGGCCTAGACGAGCTAGGAGAACAGTGACTAATTATCTTCTGTACTGTAAGATGCCTTGAAAATAGTACATATCCCATCCTATAAAAGGATACAACTTCATTGTCCTCTAAATTTTCATTCAGGTACCTGCATATATCCACTATTAGGATTGTGATACAATCTTCCAGAGCTCTTTATGGATACTTTCAACTTTCAAGTGATGCTTATAGATGTCTTATCTTGATAGATTATGAGTTAATTTAGTGATTACAGTGACAATTGTGCAGGTCATGCGTGACCTAGGTGACTGGGGAGACTTTCCAAGGCTGCATCTGCATATGCATCAATTGGTGTCTGCCTCAATAGTTTTATGGTGGTGCAGTTGGCATGTCTGATGATGGCAGTTGGCAGGTGAGTTTCCAGCGTCATTCTTAGAAATATTATCGTGCAAATATTTATACAGTGGCAAAATGTGTTGTCGGATGCACAAGGCTGGTACTGCAGTAGCATGTCTGCACGCATCATCCCTAAAATGTCGTACGAATTTAATACTGTAATAATGCAAATATTTATTCAGTGGAGAAATGTGTTGTCAGATGCACAGGAAGTCCATTGCAATAGGAAGGTTGCATCATCCTTAAAAATGTTGCTCGAATTTAAAAATGTGTTTTCGGATGGCCATTGGAGTTGAAAGTAGCAAGGTTTGCATCATCCTATGAATTATAGAAGAGGGCTAGTTAGGAAGATAACAAGTTATATAACAGGAACTGTTGGTTAGCAATTTCCTGTAGAGAAAGGTTGTTAATTAAATGTCGCTTTTTGATGACCTTTTTCCTTAAGAGTAATGCCAGTGAGAAGCATATGCTCATGAGAAATTTTCTCATGTGTCGTGCACCTTTCCTTTTGAATTGCGTAGTTATGAAAAAGATAAGACTACTAAATTACAAGTATCAAGACTGAAAGCGTACGTATTCTTAGACAAAAGCTCACGAGATTTTCCTCACTGGCTATATACACTCGTCATTGCATATTCTCCAGAGACGTCAAGTTTGAGCTCATGTATCGAGGGTCGGAACACTATATAATTTTATTTAAGTATTTTTTGTGTATTAACCTTAACCAAATGAAATTGTTGCCGTACTTATCTATTGGAGAACATATATTCTTATTCATTTCGTCTGACCACCATCAACATTCACATAAACCCCATTCATACTCTGATTAATTAGCTTGAACATTTAGGATTCACACATGTACATGGGAAACACTAGTGTCTACCATTGTTCATCATAATTGGTTATTTGCATGATCTGCAAGCTGCTTAAATGAAGGGATCGATATCCATACGACTTTAAGGCAAGATCTAGTCTGTCGCGCGACTCACCCGATCTCTTTGTTCTAACTTGTGAAGTTATAATTACTGAAAACAAAAACCTAGTGTTAGTTGCACTTGTACATGTACTATATGTAGAGCAACGATATTACATTCTTACTCAGCTCAGAACCTCAAGCCCTTAATTAGTAATTAGTCGGTGATCGGACAATATACAAGCATATGTGGATCCGCTTTTCTGATCTAAAGAAGTACTTATAAGAGCCCAGAACTACATATTAGCTAGCTAGAGTTAAGAGTGTATGGTACTCCTATTTTAGTATTTTGCCAGTCTGGTGTTTTAAGACAAACGGCATGAAGTTAGTTTATATTCAGAAAAGTGATAGATTGATTGCCCTTTAAATAAAAGGGCAGTGAGATTTGCCTTGGGAAAGACACAGTAATTATCAAGTATCATTTCTTAGGGAGGCATGCGGAGGACCTGATGATTCTGTTTGTGGGAGTCAAAACTCCAACTGCCTCCAATACTTTAATTTCTTCGATGAACAGCAACAAGTGTGGCAGCACTAATATTTAAACTACTACAGCTATACGACCGTACGTATAGTATATATGAAATGACAGGGAAACAAATTCATAAACCAGGAGGGATACAGAAGTCAACATGAGATTTTTTTCAACCAGCTACAAGATAATATATATTTGCTTATATTTTGGCGACCACACATGCATATCATATATGTTCTTGAAGCAAATTAATTCAAGCTGCAGACTGAGTACACTGCTTGCATGCATATGGCACACTGCATGTCTAGCTCTCCCTGATCCCTTCCCTTTAGTTAATTCTCTCTTTAATTCCCCTCCTCTCACATGAAGTACCATTACTGCTGATCTGATCACCATGCACCTCGCTCCACAGCAACAATAATCTTAGAGCAAGGCCAATCTAGCTCGCTACATATACACGGCCAACACATATACGAAAACAAAAGCACGCACGGATACGTACAAGTACTCGCTCGTATGTGCATACGTTCGAAGCACGTATGCATATATATACGGGCTTAGTGATATTACTATTAGTTACGTTTGATCTGGCACACGCATGAAGATCCAAGCATATGCATGCATGTATTAATCTGCTGTATCTAATTTGATTCGACCATATGCATGAGCCGATTGCTGCGACGACGTACGTAGATCGAGAGGCTCGCGGCCGGCCTAGACTTTGATCATTCCGATGAGCGGAATTCCGATGGCGGTGACGATGAGCGTGGAGGGGACGCCGAAGACGATGTGCTGCCAGAAGGTGAGGTCGTAGGCGTTGCGCGGTGCCCGGCGCGCCTGCTCGCAGACGATCAGGTTCGCCGCCGACCCCAGCAGCGACAGGTTCCCCGCCACCGTGCTCACCCACGCCAGCAGCAGCCACGACCGGGTCACCGCCTCCGGGGATATCAACGCCGCCGCAGCGGCCACCTCGCCGCCCATCAGAAGCACTGCACGCACCGACAGATCGATATGCGCTTACATACATATTATGAGAGGTGTTTCCATGCTTTTTCTTTTGACAGTTGCACAAATATTAAAGCATAAATGAATGATAGATTATTATTACTTACCCCTTCGCTTGCTTTAAGATTTGTGCAATTTGTATTAGAAGGGAATGCATTGAAGCACTGCTCACATATTATATATATGCCATGACGTCACAAGACCAAAGGCAACCAGCTATATATATATGTTATATCTTGTCAAAACGAAATGCCTATATATCTAGTGATCAGTCATGACTAGATATATTTTCGTGCATACGTGTCACCTGCCTTTTAAAGTATTACTGGTTGCTGCCATTAATGAATTTCAGTACCATCGATCAGCACATTACTTTAGCGTTTCTTTCTGTCCACCTGACTAGGATTAGTATAAACCTTTTCCAGTAAATATACGCATCTGTCGATCGTACCCAAATCCAATGATCATATGATCTACTTAATTAGTGATGTATATTAATTGTATAATCTAGACAGGTAGTTCTTAATTGTTCATGTCAGCCTCCCCTGGTCATATATATATATATATATTATATATATGCCACTAGCTAGCTAGCTGCTCACTACGTATATAAGTCTTTAATTTGTATTCGTACCGTCGTTGTACTTCATGCATGTGTATATATAAGTACCTGTTGGTACGTTGGAGGCGAGGTTGGAGAGGAGGAGGATGATGATGGAGAGGACGGAGATGCCGCCGACGCTGTTGACCTTGGAGTAGGGCGCCATGAAGTCCCAGATGGCCCCCGGGAGCCCCGTCTTGTTGAACCCGCTCACCGTGATGAACATGCCCGAGAAGAAGACCAGCAGGGAGTAGGACACCTTGTCCAGGCACGGCTCGGCGTCGCGGAAGTCGACCACGACCAGGGCGATGGCGGTGGTGATGGCGGTCCACGACATGTTGAGCCCCACCATGTAGGCGATCACCATGCCCACCGTGACGATGTAGGCGAAGCTCTTGAGGAAGAGCTTCCTGCGCTTCTCCGTGCACTGCATGAACCACCGGTGCTTGGTGGAGATGTTCTCTGTCATCATCGAGTCCAGCTCCAGGCCGGCGCCGTTGGCCGGCTGCGGGCTCTTGAGCGAGGCCACCGACGGCGAGCGGCCCTCCTCGACGGCCTCCATCTGCTTGCCGGCGGCCACGAGGTCGGGGCTGGTGCCCTCGAGGTCCTTCCAGTACATGCAGAGGAGTATGACCATGTTGACGGCCATGCCGACGAGCATGGCGGGAAGGATGCCCAAGAGGAACTTGGGGAAGGGGATCTTGCTGCCGAAGGCGATGACGAGGTTCTGCGGGTTGCCGATGGGCGTGGCGCTGGAGCCGATGTTGGCGCTGGAGGCGAGCGCGAGTAGGAAGGGCTTGGCGGGGAGGTTGCGGTCGGCGACGAGCTCGAGCACGAACTCGGTGAGCACGACGCAGCAGGTGTCGTTGGTGAAGAGCGCGCTGGCGAGCGCGGTGACGACGCAGACCCGGCAGAGCAGGTCGCGTCCTCCCTGGCTCCGCCACGCCAGCAGCCGGCCCAGGTGCTTGAACATGCCGGCGCTCTTGAGATAGCTGCCGACGACCATGGTGGCGAACAGCAGGCCCAGGATGGGCAGGTCGATGGAGGCGTACGCGTCGTCGGGGCTGATCACGTGGAAGATGATCATGAGCACCGCGCTGAACAGCGACCCCGCCGTCCGGCCGATCGGGAGGAACGGCACCGACGGGAACACGGCCATCATCCAAAACACGCCGAAGGCCAACGAGCCGAGCACCACCTTGGAAAGAGAGGCGAGAGCCATCTCTTCGAGTTTTGTCAAACACTTGCTCCGAGTAGACTCTCAGTACGTCGTTAGTACTGGTTTAGCTAGTGATCGATCACTAGCTAAACACGTACACCTGCTCGCTCTCAGGTGTGGGGATCGAGTGATCGCGCTAGCTGGTGCTATATATATAGTAACACCAACACTGGCTCTGATCGTGGTTGTGCTAGCTTGTGCTGCGCTGCGCGGACAGGAGGCGTTTCTCGCGGCTATAAGTAGTCGCACCGGAGGCGGATCGAGCTCCTCGATCCATCAGCAAGCTAGCTAGGCGGCTGATGTAATGTAGGGTTTGGTTATTACTCGATCGATCTCAGCGAGCTAAGCTAAGTCCTGATCAGAGTCAAACGCAATGAGATCAAAAGGGGTAATGTAAACTAAGCTACTCATGCCGTCCCCGACGTAGCAACTGGGATATTATTGGGCCAAAAGCACGTAGAAAACTATATATATATCGATCGTCGACGTAGCTAGCTAGCTCTACATACATTTATACAAGCGGGCCGCCAGCTAGCTAGACGTACACGCATGCACATCTCGAATTGCACCATGCATGCATGTGATTGCAACAATTAAACATGTACATCGAACGATCGACTAGACAAACAAGCTAGCCTAGCTGTATGCAACTGCTGCTACGGTACTGCGCGCATGCACCGAGAGAGAGACAGACAGAGACTCTATACTCTTCTGGGTACGTGGAGTAGTATAACTACCCAAGCGCAGGTCAAATTTAAGAGGAGATCGATTAACCAATTAACTGTCCCGTTGCTTCCCAAAGTATGATTAACTAGGTAGAGTTGCGCGCGATGCCTCGCCGTATGGAAAAATTTGATTCGAACCGGTGTCCGTGTTGAATTTGTGGAAGAGTAATTTTTTTTTACAAAATAACCGGACCTAAACGCAATTCCAAATCTTTCGGGTCGAAAGAACCGGCGCACATGTCGAATTCGCGGAACACAGGGTTCTTTTTGAAAAATAATCGATAGAAGGACCTGTTCGCGATGTTGGAATCTTCCGGGTCGAAAGAACCGTGTCTAAGTCGAATTTGCAGAATTACAGGGTCCTTTTTGCAAAATAACCGGTAGAAGGACTTGTTTGCGATTTCGAAATTCACAGGATCCTTTTTGCAAAAAAATGGTAGAGGGACCTTTCTGCGATTACGGATTTTCCGAAGGGTTTCCTCGCAAAACCGGTGACATGGGCAGTCTCCCTGCGCTCCATTTCTTCCGCGTATAATTGGGTTATTATTGGCGCAGGGGTTAAAGCAGCAGTGAGAAGCGCAGGTGCGATGGTAATTGCGAAGGCTAATTAGCTGTACTCCCTATTTTCAAGTTTCTAATTAAGGCGTATTTTCTCTTGGTACATAGATCAATAAGATATTGAAAATGACTAGGTAGATTACCTCTAATTATTATCTTTAAACACTATATTCAATATATGCATGTAGAGATATCAAGGAAAGCTGGATATTTATTAAAGCTATAAAGATAACACCATACTTATTTAATTTGTACTGAAACATGAAATATGCTTCTATATTTATGGACAAGATCTTTAAAAAAAATATGTGGCTTAAACTTCGAGAGGGCGATGGAGTGCATTATATGGATGGATCGAGCTAACCGTTGTTACGTAACAAGACAGATGGAGCAGTTAAGCTCGGTAATTATTAACTAATTAAAGCTAGAACTCGGCTTGCACTGCCACTTTCGGGTTACGCATCACCGGGCTTAAACTAGACCGATATAACAAGTTTCTGCTGATTGCTTTTTTTCTTTGTACTTTAGGCAAGCATCAACTTCACATGTTCAACCTTTCATCTATATATATATATATATATATATAGATATATATATTCTAGTTAAACAAATAAGTTAATCGCATCATTAGACGGCCATCCTATGGGGCAGAACCGATACTCCAAGGCGATTGGTCCAGGCCAGCATTATATGCAAAAGAATTAATAGATATATACTGATGTGTCAATCTGGCTTTCATCGTGGAACATTTCATGGTGGACGTGACATATATGCATGAAGAGCCAGCTGCCATGATGCTTGAATAAATTAACAAAGTATATATCCAATAGGTGATCAAGCTCTCATGCATGTATGTAGTTCTGTACAACATAAAATTCGGGTTAACTAACTCATGAGTCATGATTCAAAATTAATAAAGGTTTACATCGGTTCGACATGTCAACTACTCTTCCATAGTGTTAGATTCTTAATTACATTGATCTCCTTCTGGGAGTAAGGGGCATGCTTAAAAACAAAATCGATTAATTATTGTCACAGAGTGGAGTAGTATTCGCTTGGCTTTGTATGTCGACATGTAATTTCTTTGAGCTAATTAATTAAGTAGTACTTGGAGAAAGAAAGCTTTAAATTTGGTTGCTAGTGCACTAATAATGTGATGAGCCAATTAGTGCCTATCCTATATCCAAAGTACGTACTGCATGGTACTAATGTGGTGTGGCACAATGATCCATACAATATGCATGGTTGATTAATTATACTATATACTATGTGGTAAGAAGTTCCAATAATGCCACTATCCCTATACTACATGCCGGCCAGATGTAGACTCATAACTACTGATTCGATCAGCGTACGTGCGTATTCACTAATCAAACATTGGATATTAATTAACTCCATTAGTTCAGTGTAACATCCTGAAGAATGCAAAAATAAATAAAAGGAAAATTTTAGTTGGAATTATGATTTTATTATGAATTTCCATCTTTTCCGTGTTTTTCTTGGATATTGGTCTTTAAGAAAAAAAATCATTTATATGGTTGAATCCTTATTTTCCAATCTTTGAAGACCAAAACTATATAAGAATAAAATCGGAATAAAATTTAATTAAATCTTAATCCACCTCTAGAATGTTCCCAAAAAGTCTCAAGAAGTTTGAAAGCATTTAATGTTAATGCCTTAAAAAAATAAAAAATAGCATTTAATAATAAGGAACAGAGATACTTTCAGATTTTTTTTTAAATGTACGAGCATGATCGTACTCTGAGATTTTAATGGTAACTTATACAGAACTAAAGACCTTACAAAAAAAGTTTCAAAAATATTGCACCTTATCTAATGCTTCTGGAAAATAAAAAAATAGTAGTAATTTAAAAACAGCAATAACACTATCAAAATTTTATAAAAATATATAGGTTTGATCATTATCTGAAAATTTTATGGTGTCATCTGTAAATCCCTAGGATCACAAAAAATAATTCCCTGATGAATTTAACCTAATTTGGTGCCTCATAAAAATCAAAATCAGAAAACTCAAAATTGAAACTGTGACATTGTCAGAATTTTATAAAATTGTATGAATGTGATCATGGTCTAAAACTTTTATGGAAGGATAATTATTGCCTTGGGATCATAAATTTTTTTGACCACCGATGACAGCTCAATTAAATTTGAGACCCTTATCTGCCAAAATGGATAAAGTCCAGTGTCTTCCATTGATTTCACTGCCTCAGGGCCCTGAACACACTAGCTTCATCGTCCCCAATCGAACACCATGTTCATTCTCTGTGCGCCGAGCTCTCCCGATCGATCTCGAGTCACGCCGACCAAATCCAGCGCCGTATGCGACACTCCTGCCCATGCCCTGCACCGCCCTGGCAGCGAGATTTCCACCCCACCGTCATCTCGGCCCCTGTTGGAAATACGGCGTCATACCAAATTGCCTCCTCTCTTCGCTTATTAAAGGCCGGCCAAGCCTCCTATGGCTCCCTGTACCCTCCTCTCTTGAGCTTCTTCTGAGCCACCACCAGAATCGCCATTGCCGCCGAGAACCCAAGCTTGGGTCAAAGCTCAATTGAGAGATTAGGTGAACAAAACGTCGCTTAACTCGGCCAATAGCTTCTTAGTTACCCCCTAAGCTTGTTGCCATCATTAATTTCAACTCCCGACGCCCATAGCTCCGCCACACCGAGCTTCGTCTTCTCCGAAGCCAGCGCACAGTATCAAGCCGCCACAGAGCTTCCCTAACGCCCCAAGGTGAGAAAATGGAACCCCTCTGGTCCATGGATTCTTTCGCCCCACCTACCTGAGCTCGATTTCCCCTTAAGCCTCCCCGTGGCTCACCGCCAGTACCTCTGCTGCCCGTCCCTACCGAGATCCCTGTTCTGGCCAAAATCCGTTGCTATTAACCTATGCCCTAGCTTCCCCATGGCCATGCCACCCTCTTGCTTTCCAAGCCCCTAGGCCCCAACCGAGCTGCCCTAGCACTGCCTCGCCACCAACGAGGCTCACGGTAACCTCCCCTGTTCGGTGAGACCGACAAGTGGTGCCCCATTGTCAGTGGCCGCCAAAAATGCGGGAAAACCTAGGAAATCCAAAAATAAAGAAATACGTTTTCGCTTCGTAGGAATCGTATTATCCTATTTTCAGTGATTTTTCAAAACCTAGATCATTCAACCATTAATAAACTTTTGCATCTTAAGTCCAAATTGAGTCAAATAAAATTTTAAATTCATCTAAAATCATGATCTTTAAGAATATACAAAAATATTTAAATTTATATCTCAGTGCAGAATTTTTGAATTAAAATTTTGAATAAACTTATAATAGTCACCATTTAAAATTACTAAACCCTAACTCCAAAAATTATGAAATAAATTCCTAAAAGTTTTTGGAACCTTAAGCACTCGATATCTGCAAAGATATTTAATATTTGACTTAGTTTGAATTAAATTTCATGAATGATTTCACCTTTAGTACATAAAATATTCAAATATGGACTATTTTCATAAATAAATATTAAAACATGTGAAACTAGTTTTAAAATATTCCATAGGTCAAGACCCTCCAATATTGTAGAAATAATTGAATTTATACATGTTTTGCACTTAATTCCTATTAGGAACCTAACTTCTTATAATACAAACTTTAGGATTCATAACATAAATAAACAAATTTAAATATTGAAAAATTAATACTTAAAATATTTTATCACCAGAACCTTATATTTTAATTTATATTTAAATTTGTTATTATTTGTTTTATTTGCTTCTTATAGCTGCTTTATGTTAATCACGTGTAGATATCGACGTTTCCGAATCCGCCACTATCGACTTCGACTCCGATCCTGAATTCACTGAGCAAGACAAGCACCCCCTTTGACCATATTGATCCCATTATTTCACTTAAGTTATGTTGTTTTTGTCGAATCTATTTTGCATGAGTGTATTTTTAGTAAATTGGCTATATTGTGGTTCTGTAGATACAACATTTATTTCATGGAACTTTCTTAATAAATATTGACATGACAACCTTGATAACCTTAGAATAAGGTTAGACAATACATAATATCAACTTGGGTATATGCGATTACTTAATGATCATGCTTAGCCATGCTTAGAAAGGGACTATAGAAAGTCAGACATGTTGTTCTTTATAACTAGAAAAGTTAAATATCATTAAAGGTTGCTGAGATTTTGGTAAAAAAAAATAAAACTATGATTTGACGTGAACGAGTTATGGCAATAGCCGAATGTGCATCGGATTTGCATGTAGTGTAGGGGGCATGTTCTCGCTCGGGTCGAATTTAGGATTGAACTGTGTGTTGTATAATCCAAGTATATCAGTATAACCATAAGTGCTAGTATGAGATTGCCTTAACTTATTAAATTACATAGATTTAACTTTGCACATTAGAAGGTTGTAGTAGTACAGGCTTTCTGGGATGGATTGCTCGAAGGGGTGCCCTTACCGAGGTGTTTGAAATAACGCCTGCCGATACAAGGTGTACGCCTTACTATGGGAAGAAGTGAGACAATGGGGTGTATAACCATTAGTCATACAGTGATTGTACAAATATCTTCTGTCACCATAGTAAGGGTTTGTTATCATCGGGCTGGTGCAAAGTTTCATCCATCTGGTTGTGTTTCTCTTTCTCCAATAAAGTTATTTGTAGTGGAGCAATCTGTTGAGGTGGTTTTTGATGATCCCTCTGAAGTTTTGCTCTGAACGAAAGAGGTTTCTTTTCTCTTCTATGCTTTCAAGGAGTAGGATGATTGCCTTGCAATTTGTAATGAGGGTTGATAGCTGTGAGAATTGCTTACTCTAGTCTTTGAGGCATCTTCTTAGATTCTTGAATTTGGAGGAGATTCTTCTGGGGATGTTCATTTCGGTAGTTTGCTCATTCCAGGCTAGATGAATAGTTTGGAAGAAGCCTGGGTGCTCCGGCCAGAAATTTTCAAATCTGAATAAATTTGATTTAGGGATTTCGGAGTCAATAGAGACCAGGCAGGGGGAGTGATCCGAGACATTTTTAGCCAGAGCCATGACCTCGGTGTTAGGGAAAACAGAAGTCCAATCTAGAGTAGTGAAGAACTAATCGAGTTGTTGAAGCAGTGGATCTTGCTGCATGTTCCTCCACGTGAAGTTTCATCCTTTGAGAGGAAGCTCAATAAGACCAAGAGCATTGATCACACTGCTGAAGAGTATATTCACACTTTTGAAGAGCATTGATCATTAGGATTAAATTATAGTTGATACCTCTTTGGTTGAGTAGTGTTCTCGTCAGATAGGAGAGTACTACTTGAATTGCTTGTGAAATAGTTACGTAAAGTTTGTTTCTCTATTATTGGAAATATACGAACAAATTATAAAATTCATCTCTACACAGAATACAACTAGATAGTCTAATTGTCTATGCAATACAACATCAAGTCATCAACAAGAACAAACAATATCAAGAGTATTAGAAAAATGTTAAATACCAAGACTCAAGTCGGTAGACCCTCTCAACCAGTCCACCGCTTGGTCCCCCTCCCCCCGACCTCCTCATCCTCCACGGAGCAGGGCTTGACTGAGCCCCTGTATGATCGAGGATGCCGACTAGAGGGGGGTGAATAGAAGGTTTTGAAAATTTATCTCTAAAGATCACTATGGCCAAAATCTAGAATTAAAGCGGAAGCGTAAATCAAACGGTTTTGACAATTAAGACATAAAACCTCTAGGCCTACTATGTGCACTAAAAATCTAAGACTAAATCAAGGTTTACAATCCTAGGTTGACAAGCAAGCAATTTAATTCTAGGAATGTAAATTGCAAGAATGTAAATGAGCAATAGAAAGTAAACCACAATTGACACATAATTTTTACCGTGGTGTTCGGAGACTTGCGGTCTCCCCTAATTCACGTTGAGGTAAGCCCAAACGAATTGGACCGACTATACGAATTAAGTCAACCACCTTGATTCCACTAGTGGTAGGTCTTTCCCCCTCCGGGTAGGTGAGCTCCAACCTTCACAACTCGCCAGGCATTCTCACAAGCTTCTTTGAGAAAGTCATCGGACCACGATGCCTCTACGCCGTCTAGGTGTCGACAAACACCAAGAGTAATAGGTCAAGCCTCTTGCTTGATCCTCACCAAGTGCAACACATGCACAAGGATTCTCAATCTTTCTCTAGATGCAACACATGTAACTAGAGACCTTCTCTCCTTGCTCACAAGGTGCAACACATGCACACTTGAGAGGAGAGGCTTGCACTAGCAAAACAGAAAGCAAATAAAACACCAAGAGTCATCAAACAAGAAACTCTAGCTCAAAAGCTTATCAAATCACTCAAACATAACTCTATGAGCTCTAGAGGTTTTGCTCTCAAGTGTATGCCGCAAATGGGTGCAAGAGCAGCACAAACACCTCCTAGCTAAGGCCCTTTTATAACCCCTCAAGAAAACTAGCCGTTGAGGAAAAAATACCCAAAAAATCAGCAAAACCTGGTGCTACCGCCCATCTAGGACCGGTAGCACCGACCCCAAGCTCAACGGTCAGTTTCGTACATTAAATACATGAAAACTAGCTGTTGCTACAATACCCTCGGTGCTACCACCAATCTAGGACCGGTAGCACCGGCCATTTCAACCCAAAAATACCTCTCTAGAAAATAAACACCACCTTTTGGGGTGGTACTACTGCTGGGCGGTGCTACCACCCATCTAGGACTGGTAGCACTACTCAGGCGGTGCTACCGCCCATGTAGGGGCGGTACCACCAATGTTTTAGCAACTAAAATGGTCACAACTTTTTATTTCGAAGTCCAATTTATGTGATCTTGGACTCTATTGAAAGATTATCAAGAGGGCTACAATTTTCACCCTTTTTCAAGATTTAAGAAGTAATAGATATTTTAAAATATCATAAAAACTCCAATGTAGCCACTCAAGTCTAAAATCTAATTTTTTCAAAATCCCTCATATAGACTTGATCAAGAGCGTGACTACAAGCTAGCAAGAGTCAATAAAATCAAATCTTGAGCCATGTGATGATCAACTCATGATTAAAACAATTTTGCAAAACACATTTGCAAATTCTAATCACATGCTCCAAGAACAAATGCATGAATACGGATATTTTGTAAAACACATTTGCAAATATAAATCTTGCAAATAAGAGCAATCATGATCACATATTTGAGCCATATGATGATCAACACATGATCAAACCAATTTGCAAACTCTAGTCACATGCTCCAAAGAATTGCACAAATTTCAACTTGTTTGCAAATATTAAATCCATGCAAATAAAGCACAAAGAACACGTATGACCTCAAACATAGCCATGTGATGATCAACACATGATCTCTAGCAAACTCTAGTCACATGCTAAGAAGAGCACTTGCATGAACTTCAATATTTTGCACAACTCATTTTGCAAAATAACATCAAACATGAGCTTCTCCTATTTGCAAAATACATTTGCAAATCAAAGCTCCATACAAAGAACACATCAATAAAATTGCAAGCATGTGCTACAACTATTTGCTAAACACATTCGCAAATATTTGCTCCATACAAAAACCAAATCAAGAAAGTGTGAGCTAGAGAAAGCGAGATTGAGCTATCAATACATGATGAGACTCAAATTATAAGACTCGACCCTTCTTAATAGTACGGCAACCTATACTAGCAATCCAGTCTCCCAATAAAACATCGAGACTGGTAAAAGGCTAGGAACACATCATTAGCCCTATGCTAGTTATATCTTTGCCTCTAGCACATCTACTTGGAGCTTTTATGATTACTATCATCTTCTCTCCAAGTCGGGATCTTGTCTCCTTCCTCAACACATGATGGACTCCCTTTGCTCTTCTCTTTGGGATCTCTCATTGATGCCCATCAACACATAATGACATCAATCTTTTCGATTCTTGACTTGATGGCAATCAACACATGATGTCATCCAAATCTTCATCACTGTTGGACTTAACCTACTTTCACAACTTATAGAAAAGGTTAGTTCAACAAACACGATTGTCTCAATCATCAACGCACTCCATTAACACATAATGGGTGCCTCCAAGATCCTTTGATCTAATCCTTTGATGATTGGCCACAACCCAAATCAATTGATTGAAATAATTTGATTTGTCTTGAGTATATTAATGCAACTAATACTTCGTATACTCAAGAACTTTTCGTTTGTCCTTTAACCAACAAAGAACACCATCAACACATGATTGGTTCTTTGATGATTGAATGACAACCGAACACAATTTAAATTGACTTTAAATTATCATGAGTATATATTAACTACACAAGTTTCATATACTCATTTTGATGGTTTCTAAGTAATGATCCAAATTATATAGAGTGGTGGAAAGGGGTCAATACCTATTGAAACTTTGAGATAAAACATGAACTCCCCCTAAAGGTGTGCATACATGTATATATGGAGTTGAAAATAAAATCCACATCTTAAGGTTAAAATAATAGTGAAGTTCACCATTTATCTTGAGTCCAAGGAATGTATCTAGAAATAATAAAGTTGCATTGGATACATACCTTTTGGATTTCTATTTTTTTCTTTTCATGAGACTAATAAAAATATGCTCAATAAACATGTTAGTCTTTTTCTTGGATTTATCAATATGATCATGAATATTATATCCAAGGAATGCAACAAGATATGATAATATAAACTCGAATGCATACCTTTGATATTTCCATCTATTTCATCCAAAAGAGACTAATAAGAGTTAAACTCAACAAAATAGTTAGTCTTATAAAAGGATTTATCATTAATTAATGATTAAGACTAATCAATATTATGATTATCAAAAGGTTTAGTCTCAATATTATATTTATCATTAACACCAAAACCAAATTAATGGAGCTTAAACTTTCAGCCCCTCACTTCATAGACACCTCCTCCTATCTGTCCTCCCCCTTCTCAGCTCTAGCTCATCACGCCGCCGCCCGTCGTCCCAAGAGCGAGCTTCTACACGCGGCCTCCTCTCGTTTGCCAGGGCCGCGGCCCCTCGTGTCATCCCGGCTTCCACGCGCGACCTTCAACCCACTCCCACCCTCTACTAGGTTGTTAGGATTTCTTGGGCTCAGCCACTTGCTAGCTTTAAGTGCACTCGTAATCCTCAATTGGTCGATCCTCTTCTTATTCGGTTGCATATGATGCCTGGTGAGGTAGGGTGGATGTGAGAATTAGTTGCTAATTGGGTCTTGTGGACTGGTGGTTGTTAGCTGATTGCTAAGGAAAGGCCCATCTTAATCTTCTAGTCTCTTCCTCCATCTACATTAAGAGTAGCTCACAGCTTGCATCCATGGCCATGGCCACCCGTCGCTCGGAGGATGAGGGTGTTATATATGGTACTGAGTACCGACGAATGGTAGAATCGAGCATAACGAAGCCCCCCTGATGGATTCGACCTGGTATATACGTAAACCAGACGAGTCAGAAGGCTTCTAGGTTGAGCCAATCAATCGGATCTCACATTTTCATCTCCAATTTTAGCAAGCCCATGATCGTATAGACAGTTGACATGTCACTAGCCAAAGAATGCATGAGGGTAGCTAACTAAGACATGCATCCTTAATTTAGCTCGATTGATATGGATATATAATTGGTGTCCATATAGCTAGCTAGTCATGTGCAGTACATGTATTTTGTTTTCTTTCTTTCTTTTGAGGCGATATATATGGACTATCAATATGACCTAAAAAATCTTTTAGATGATTTTCACATGGGTGCTTTGGACATTTCTAGACTTAACTGCGGAGTCATTATTTTGGTTCCTAAGAGTGAAGATGCAAGACAAATCCAAAAGGTTCAATATATTTATCTTTTGAACGTTAGTTTCAAAATAATTGCCTAGGTGTTGATGAACATACTAGCCTAAGTAGCTGAAAAGGTTATTTCCCTTGCTCAGACTGCTTTAATAAAGAATAGATATATTATGGAGGGTGCTTTAATGCTGCATGAATCACTTAATTCTATTAATAATAATAAGATTTCTGGAATTCTTTTCAAAGTAGACTTTGAAAAAGTTTATGATAAAATTAAATGGCCTTTTCTTTATCAAGTAATGATATTAAAAGGTTTTCCAGAACAATGGTGTGATTGGATATTAAAAGTTGTTACTGGTGTTAAAGTGGGGGTGAAAGTAAACAACATAGGGTTTTATTTTAGAACCCACAAAGGACTAAGGCAAGGTGATCCTTTGTCAACTTTGCTTTTTAATATTGCACATGCTTCAGCCATTCTAATTGAGAGGGCGAAGCAACAATGTTTAATTAAGGGATTGGTTCCAAGGTTGCTAGAAAATGGGCTTGCCATCTTGCAATATACAGATGACACCACCATTTTCTTACAACAAGATGGGCTTGAAGGGACAAAGAATTTGACGTTCATATTATGCTCGTTTGAACAAATGTCAAGATTAAAGATAAATTTTCATAAAAGTGAATTATATTGCTTTGGAGATGCCCTAAATAAACATGATTCCTATAGTCAAATTTTTACTTTTGAAATTGGGAGCTTGCCTATGAAATACCTTGGAATTCCTTTACATAAAAGGAAATTCATAAATAGTGAGTCGAAGAATACTAAAAATAAAATGGAAGGTAAATGTAGTCGTTGGTAGGGGAAAATCCTCTCGATTGGAGGGAGATTAACCCTGGTTAATTCTTGTCTGACCAATGTCCCATTATATATGATGTATTTTTATAAACTTCCAGTGGGAGTTAGAAAGAGAATGTATTTTTTTCAGGTCTAGGTTGTTGTGGCAAGAGGACCAGGGTATTAGAAAATATCATTTGGTCAGTTGGTCAATTGTCTGCTAACCTAAGGAGCAGGGAGGACTTGGTGTCTTAGATTTAGACACTATGATTGTTGTGCTGCTGGGGAAATGGATATGGAGGTTAGAAACTAAAAAAGGGATTTGGCAGGATTTCTTGAGAAAGAAGTACTTAAGCTTTAAATATGGCATTCTCATTTGTGGTCTGGGTTGATGAAAATCCAGAATTTTTTCCTCCATTTTTGTAAGAAAAATATTGGGAATAGGGAGAGAACGAGGTTCTAGAAAGACAAATGGGTTGGTAATGAAATATTGTCTCAAAAATATCCTATGTTGTATAATATTACCTTTAGTCAACATGTTACTGTGGCTAACGTTTATAACAATGGGTGCAGAATTAAATTTAGGAGAACAGTTTGGAGGAGAAACCAAAACAATGTGGGAACATATGTTGAAAGAGTGTGAAGGAATTCAACTTAAAGATGGGGAAGATAGCATTACTTGGATGCTAACTTTCAATAGTCAATTGTAACGACCCTCATTTTCACATAAATGCAAAAATAGAAATCTAATGCGCATACAGTACTAGTCCCATGATCAGTGGCTAGTACGCACATTTTCAACAATTAGAATCACATCCATACATTATTTTATTCAAGCGGAAGCTATTTGTACAATATATTCTTACAACTCAGAGTATATAAATATAGCATCAGAAGAAGCAAAGTCTTGTAGTGTGACCATCCAATCCCTCAGGCAACTGACAAGGTATAATCTCTAGAAAGGTCGCTTTATTGAAAATCCCGCATCCTGCGACGATAAGAGATCTTTCGAAGCTTCGCTATCTTTTTCCACCTAAAACAACATATAAGCAAGGGTGAGTACTTTACGTACTCCGCAAGACTTTAGCAAATCCTATAATATATGCAGGCCATTTCAAAGGAAAGGCTTCTATGGTTAATTTGCATAAAGCAAAATGGAATTTGTAAATCAAGTTGTCATTTGCAAACGGAATTCAATAAAGCAAGTTTGACTGATAAGAAATAAGTAAAGCATAAGTAATACTCACAGCCCTTCGTGAGCATTGAATAATTCAATGATCCAATAATCCAATCCTGCCATATCAATTCCTTGCCAACACGTGGCATAACCATAATCTTTGTCAAAACAAGGCATATTAGAAGAAATCATCCCATTTTAAAAATAGTAAAACATTTAGCTATGTGATGACGTTACCAAGTGCCTTTGACCGTAGGCACGGCTAATTAATTAGATTTACACTCTGCAGAGGCGTACAGCTTTACCCACAAGAAATGATCAACCTTTTCGCCAGATCAATTAACACACTTCCTTTGGTGTGTCGGCAAGGAGATCATAACATAACCGTTATATTACCTAGTCCTAGCTTTGCACCAGCCCGATAACGTTAAGTCCTTGTTATAGAGAAGAAACATGACAGTGTATCCCTGTCATTAAAAGTGGTAATTCAGGCAGTAAATCCCTGCGATAGAAGCAGTAAATCCCTGCGGTAAAGGTTTCTTCCCATACCAAGGCGTACACCGTTATACCGATATGCATTTACCCACAACGAAGTGTGGAAGCCCCTCATAAGCAAACCTAGAAAGGATTGCTCATACTATCTCCCGCCTACCAATGTGCAAAGCTAGACCTAAGCAGCTTAATAGGTTAAGGCTGCCCCATATCAGCACTCGTGGTTGCACGATTTTCTTGGCTTGAAAACAACCCATAGCTCGGTCCTTAATTCGACACGGGCAATGCTCCACCCTACACTACGTACAAGTCTAGCCCTTGCGCAACCGGCTATTGCCAATAATTGCCCGCATCTAAACCATAGTTTTATTTTGGGGGTTTTTAGTCAAAATACCAACAATTGACATCATGTCATAACCAACCATTTTCAATTCTCAAGAATCAATTTTGATCTGATCATATTCAATGTTGGTTCTAAAGCATGGCTAAGCATGATTAATAATCGCATATACCCAAGTTGACATTATGTATTGTCTAACTCATTTCTATGGTTGTCAAGGTTCACTCATTCATACTTATCAAGGAAGTTTCGTGAGACAATAGGTATATCTACCAGTACCACAAGATAGCATATTTACAGAAAATAAACTCATGCATGAAACATTTTGATAAACACAATGAAAATTAAATACTGGGATCAAAATGATCAAAGGGGTGCTTGCCTTGCTTAATCGTTGTTTACGACGAAATCGCTGGTCGGCTTTGTGTTGTCGATTTACGTAATTAACGACGTCGGGTTCTACACATCGTTCAATGGAAATATAGCGAAACAACAATTTCAATAAGGTCAAAAAGAAGACATACAGTAAATCAAATAAAACATGCTATAAGAAACAGACGCATATTCTTTTATAGATTATTTATTCTTGTTTTACGAATTCAAGAGGCTAAAATTATGTATTCTTGTATTTATAACTTCGAATTATAGATGCTAAAATTATTTGAAGTAGAAAGATTTGTCTTATGGTGATATCGTAAAATAGTATGTTGTTAATAGGATTCAGATGCAAAGCAATGTTTTTTTTAATTAAACATTTATCACTAAATTTCTGGCTGCCATTTTATCAGGCATAACACATTAAATTATCTACCCCATATTTATGAACTAATTGCTAGAAGCAAGCATGATCCCATATGCACACATACTTATATATATACATATATACCTATTATGCTCTTCATACTAAATCACATCCTATTTGCATAAATCATTATTAGTTCAATATTTTTACCTAGCCTAACATTATTCTACTATCTTGTGAAAAGAAATATGTTTAACAAACTTTCAAGAAATTCTTTTCTTATCCATTTAGTTATTATATCATAATTACTAATAATGTTAGAATTCAATAGAAAAGATATAAAACAACTAGTTACCCAAATATTTTTATAGAAATGGGTTCATAGCAGAATAAGGATCATGATAAAATTGGTTCCAAATAAATTTAACTTTGTTTGCAAAGTTTCTACATTTAGTCTACTTTTATATACATCTTTGTATTAAAATATTTTTATGAAACAGCTTTTCAAAATATTTTTGCATATTCTGGAAGCTCTTGATTTTAAATGAATTTAGAAATTGGTTTCATCTCATTTGGATTTCAAATGCGAAAGATATTCAAGTTTGAAGTTGGTTCAGGTATGAAAATCCAGGAAAATCAGAAAATACGCTTTAAATACTTTGAAAGCGGCTTTTCATTTTTCGCGGTTTTATTTTAAATCCTGGCGGACTGACAGGTGGGGCCTGCGGGTCAGTGAAAGGGTGAGGCTAAGAGGCGCGGTGAATGACAGATGGGTCCCGCATGTCAGTGACACAAGGCAGAGGCTCACCTTCGTGGCTCATCGTCAGCGAAGTAGCTCGGGGGAGGTTCGGCCGGCGGTGCAGGGAGCATCAGGGAGATGAGCCGCACCCAGGGGAGGTACCGATTCGGCCGGAGGTGGACTGAGACGAACTGGCACCGAGAGGAGGCGACGGCGGCAATGGCGGATCGCCGAAGAAGAAGACAACCGGTTCTGAGCTCGAATGGGTAGCTGGATGAGCATTAGGGGACACTAGGAGTTCCATTTTTGCGGTTAATGGGGTCGGAGGATTACCGGATCACCCTGCCACCGTTCGCCGTGGTTGGGGAAGAAAGGTAGCAGCGGCGGCTGAGTTCTACTCAATGATTCTTGAGTTTAAGTGGTGGCTTTTGATCCTTATGAGATGCTGACGCTAATGTGTAAAGGAATTGGGAGGAGGTTCAGTGTATTGGTTTGAATTGGGTTCGGTTTGATTGCTAGGGTTCTTCGGCCATGGCAGAGATGAGGGAAATTGGCAATGGTTCAGTGGATGTGGGTAGAAGAAAAGAGAGGGGAAATGAAGGGCACTCTAGGGCGATCCTGATGCCCTATTTATAGGCGCCAATTCGCTGTAGAGAAGCTCGACAGCTTGGTATGAACACGGAGGAAGAATTGCGGCGCTGCACAGGAGAAGGCATGGGTGTCGCAGCGGGAAATCCGGAGGGAATGGCGGCGTGGCAAGGAGAGGACGATGACGTGGTCTCGGGCGGCGCGAATCACAGTGAATGGCGGTTACAAAGGACAGCGCGAGTTGGCTTCTTCGCTTCGGGGCTTCAGCGCACCAAGGAAGACGAAGACTGAGGATGTGGCTGGCAGGTGGGTCCGTTCGGTGCAACGGGTCCACAGGTCAGCGATGGAATCGGTGGACTTCAAGCGATTTCAGCAAACAGAGCTCGAATTGGTTCACTGAATTAGTTATCCCTCTTGTCGAAAAATTAATTAGAAATTTACTGAGTGTACTAGAGCTAGTTTAGAACCTACCATAAAAATTTCAGGCCTATTGGACGTATGTATGATTTATAGAAATTCTGACAAGCCACTGTGCACATAATTGTGTTATCTGTTTTTGAATTTTATCGAAGTTTATATATTATCAAAACTTTTTTAAAATTTTTATAGGAGTTCCTATTGGCCATATAAGACTTCATTAAAAATTTTGATTTAATATATTTTACATTTTATTTATAAGAATTCTGACAATCTGATTCTTATATTTTCAGCAATTCTGTTTTTGAATTTTTATAAATACCAAACCTAAATATTATCTCCTAATATTTTTACTGAAGATGAATCTATCCAGGGATAAGGTAATATAAATATTTTCACATCGAAATTATGAACATTTATTTTCGTACATTTTTACTATTACTAGTCTTGCTTCATTAAATTACCTTTCTTTTCATCATTTAATATTTTTTTATGACTTTAAAATTATATTTTGTGTTCTGGGTAGCTCCACGAATTTTTACAGAAATTTTTCTTATTTTGTTGTTTTACAAATCTTTTCTTACTACTTAAGTAATGGTTGATTGTTTAGAAAAAGAAAAAGGAAATGAATATAGGAAATGAAGAACACAGAGAGGAAGCTCACAGAGCAAGAGATGGCGTCATGGAGGGAGCTCGGGTATGCATAGCTGGTGGCAACCATTCAGCAGGGGAACCAAGAAATAAACTTGAGGTTTCTATTCGGTAGTGCTTGAGGAGACTCCAGGCCAGCATAAATGAGATTTGTGGCTTGCAAATGGGAAGTTGGCTGGGTGAGGCAGGCTCACTGGCTTTTATAGCCCAGCAAGGCTGTGGAGGAGCTAGATGACGAGTGGGTCCGGGAATTGTTCATTGAAGTGACACAAAACAAACCTCATCTCCTCCTTATCGCCAGCAGATCTGGATTCCATTCAGTGAACCGAATAGCAATCATGATGATAAATTAATGATGAATTTATTACGTGTACTAAAGATAGGGTTCAAGGTTCTGAAAATTTTTCAGAATTATCTCATGCTTGTATAATTTATAGAAATTCGAAAAGTGCACTATGCACAGATTTCAGTTTTCTGTGTTTAATTTATCTTGGCGTTCATAACTTATGAAATATCTTTCAATTTTTTTTTGAAGGTTTCTTATATCTTTATTAGTCTCCTGTAAAAGTTTCAGCTTCAAATTATTTATATTTTATTTACTAAATTCTGACATTGGAATTACCAGAATTTTAGCTTTTCCATTTTCGAATTATTAAAATTATCAAATATAATTATTATTTCCTGATATTTTTAATTTTAATATTATGATCCAAAATTAATATATTATAAAAAATTCAGTTCTAATTAATGCATAATTATTTTTATTTAAATCTGATAATTTCACTGTTGCTAGTCATGGATTCATTAATTGCACTCATAATTGCTTTGATGTGACATGTAACTTCCTAAAATATCTCCATATTACCCTTAACTGCCAAAATTAATTTTTGAATAATTTTATATGTTTAAATAAATTTTTGTTTATTTTTTTGTTATAAACTTTTTACTCTTTTCTTTATCTATTATCATGTTTATATGAAAAGACTTTTCCTTTGTAAAAAAATCAAGGAAATTCAATAAAATCAAAAATAATTCAGAAAAATTCATATAAATCATCAATAAATATATTTTAATGTTGAACTTTATTTTCTTGTTGTACTTTAAGTTTTGTATTGTAGAGAAAATGAAATTAGTACAATTAAAGATTCTTTTAAAAACCAAAATTCAATAAAGTTTTAGATTAGTTGGAATTTCAATGTAAATTTTCATTTCCAACTTATTTTCATATTTTGTTTGATTTGAATTTTTATTTTGCAACTCATACTTTTATTATGGTTGGATTTCAAGATATTGAAATAGAAGATAATATTTTAGTTCATTCTTGATATTCTAATTAAAATTATTTTCAATTTAATTTTTTAATTTTTTATATTTCTATTTTTATTATTTAGAATTTTTGGGATATTACACACACAAATATCTTTGGAACACAAAAATCTCTCTAAAAATAAAGGTGTTTATTTGGCTGATTATGAAAAAGAGCATTATGACCAAAGACAATATGAAGAAAAGAGGGTGGGATGGGTCAACTAATTTTCAATTTTCTGGTACTGAGGAAACTATAAATCATCTGTTTCTGGTTTGTCTAGTGGCTAGATTTATCTGGTGTACATTTGGAATTGAAGTTTTTCAAGCAAGGAGGAGACGGAGGCTTGGAGTCAGAAGAATCGAGATGCAGTGATAGAGATGCTATTTTTGTGAAGCCTGTTGCTGGACCTAGTATGATGGAGCGTAGTTTAGAATAGTTGTAGTCTAAACTGTAGCTCTTTAGATCTAGTCTGTGACAAAAGACTCAGGATGGGAGTGCTAGAAGTAAACTATGAGGTTTCTTTCCTTTTTTTCAAGGTATTTCTGATTCTAGGCGATTCTAGGTTATATAATGTTTTGTTTTTGTTTTCAGTGCTTGTACCAATACTAGTGGTTTCTAATAATAGAAACTGGGGCTTATGGTCCTTCGTTAAAGATATATATATATATGGACTATCAATAGCTGCTTCGATCTAGCTCATGTTAATCACCACATTGTTGTTACTTTTCTGGCGACAGATTTAGTTTAGCCTCTATATATTGACGTCTGAAAGAAGTATATATATACATAACTCGGGCATAAATGCATCATCCTACTGCAAGGACTGTAGCTAGCTAGCAAAGCTGCCGAACATTTAGTGGTAGCAGGCTCGGTGATTGAACATGCCCAACGATTACAGCCTCTCATCCAGTGCTTGGGATTATCTTGGTGATTTGAGTACGTCCATGATTTACCAAATCAACATTTGATCGATCATGATGTCGTAAAATAATTAAAACCTGATCAGCATGATTGAATTATCGCCATTAATTGTACAGCACTGACTGGAATGCTCTCCACACAGATGCTAGCTAATCGCAACCTATGCATTTGGCGAGAGACAAAGATTCAGAACTTAATTATCCTCTTATTTTCCAAAGCCTAGCTAGCTATCGCCAAGCAGTATACGTTTTGTCAGGCCAGACGTTCTCACTTCCAACCTGACTGGCTAGCTTCTATATGTATGTTCGGTTCCATCAATTAGCTAGCTAGGGCAGATGAAGAGCGTGCTCGATAGATCAATTAATTTTAGTGCATGGAACGTCTGGTTTAAGTTTATGGCACCTTTTGTTCGGCACCCCTCTCTTATTTGGCTGCAGGCGATTGCTCCCTGTCCTTAGTCCTTGTTGTTTCTGAAAAGGAAAAGTAGTAGTAGAGGATGAGCATGTAGCCTTTGAGGCATGTCAATTTTCATACATAGACGGATGCATCACGCCCTTCTAATACAAGTTATATAAAGCTTGATGTAAGTGAAGGATAAGTAATTATCAGCTAACTTTCATTCATTTTTTAATATTTATTTAACTTTTAAACGGTGATGTATCGGATCACCTTCCCGGATGGACTCATCTCCCTTTTGCACATATGCTATTCGCACTATGTATATCCGAATTTCCAATGTGATTCTCTTAGTAGAAAGTGTTTAGTTAGTAGTACGTGCTGTTACATGCATAAGTAAGCTAGTACCACTGCATTTAATTTGTTGCAGAGATGTGTTCATTCTCTTTAATGTTTGTTAGGTAAAGAGATTAGCTGTTAGTGGAGAATCACATGCATGCATGAATCAATATAATCCTTTGTTTGCTAATTAAATTATATTAATGCTTGATCTCTCTAGAAGTCCAACGTAACCGAGCTAGCTAGAGGCAGAATCTGAGAATTAAATAAGCAAGCATCTACGGGCCGGCCGAAAGCAAAAGATCTAATTAAGCCCAATAGTATCTGAGATCAACATATATAAACTTTTGGAGCGAAAATCCCATGCACTTGCACGGCACCGAATTAAATTAAAGCAACTTAGAGCTAGCTAGCACGGTAACGCCGATGGAGCGAGCTAGCACGTGAGCGTGAAGAGACGACGACGCGCGCACCGAGCAGTGCCTTCTGTTGAACGACGTAGCCCTTGCGTGGCAGTTCACGCCGGCCGAACCACCGGCGGGGCGTCGCGCTGACTGCACCACCGGACGCGGCCGGGCATGCACCCGCCAATCGATCGTGACGTACGCGCGCGCTGGTCATGGGTAGACATAGCTAGGCGTCGTGCAGTTCGGACCGGCACGACACGGCAGGGGCACGATGCACCGTTTGTCTAGATTGTGCCGTGTTCCAGCCAGCCTGCGCGCCTCACTGTGGCGTGCTAGCCCGACGCGTCTCCGATGAGCCTAAGTACGCCTGTTGGCACATAGTGTCACCTTCGTGTCGTGTTGGCTTATGTTCGGTCTATTTGCACTATTGCGAGAAAATGAAAGGAATCAAGACTCACAGGGCTAAGGCAGTTGACACAAATATTGAGAAAAAAGAATTAAATGTAGAATTAAATGTTATTCATTCTCCTTAAAGCCCGTGTTGAAATTAGAGTAGTGGTTGATCTCTATTCGTAAATTTCATTACGATCTGCTCAACGTTTCGAAAGATGAACTAGACACCTTACCTTTTACCTTCTTCTACACATTTGGAGTGCATGAACCACCTCATGGTTGTTGCATTGTTGATGCAGTTTTTCTTGTTTTACTTCTGTTTGTTAAACTTTTTGTAATATTTTGTCGAAAACTTTATTAAAAAAAACTCGTGTCAAAGTCGTGTCGTGTCTGCCAACCTTATAGCATGCTGTGTCGATCTAAACATAACCCTTCGACATATGCCGTGCTGTCCGTTGTACCCGAAAGTCAGGCTGATCAGCTCGGGCTGGTCCGTACGCATAGGTGATGTGCCGCGCCTTGTGTGCTCGCTCGGCTGTACCGTACGTGTGTTTAGCTGTATTATCTATCTGGAATCCTAGATGTATTATACCGTGTGTTTAGCTAGTGGAGTACATGTAAAACTAGCTAGCTCTGCTGTTGCTTCTTGCCAGCTCGTCCCGTTTCTAATTCTAACCCACACATTCATTCTCGTGGCTTAGCTAGCCCGACAAAATCGGCAAAGAACTGTCAGTAATTTACTCGCTAGGGAATGATCGATTTTCAGTGGCAGAATATTGAGTAGTCACCCCTCCTAGGCACGCAGGCAGTAAGTACATGCAGATTCATGTGGAGGCTGCGTCAGCACTAAGAGTAGACAAATGCAGTGCCTCGATCGATCTTAATTTGGCTCTTCCTAATCTGCTACTGTTAAGGTTGGTGTGACATGACATCAATCAAATGATCACCTACTTCACGTATGGTCATTTCTCTAACTGATCCATTACCACGATTTCAGAAGCTAGTGTTCCGCGGAATTGATTGATTCAACATTTTTGTACATAAATGTACCAATTAACCTTTTCTGTCTTTGGCCAACTGATACTGTTAGCTCCTTTGTATTGGAAAATTGGGGCCCACATGCTTTTGTGATGTAAAGTGACGTCATTAATCCTTAATTAGCGTGAAAAAGATAGTAGATCAGTGTTGTCAACGTGGGAAGATTAATTAAGGAAGGAAGGAAGGAAGGAGATAATACTCCAGTATGGGTTGGAAATAGGGCCACAACAGCAATTGGGCCAAACAGTGATAAAAATTGGACGGACATGTCAGGCCTATTCTAGTTCCTTTCGTAAGACCATTAGCTTTCTACAGGGGACGGACATGTCAGGTGATTAATATTGGATGGGTGCCGTGCGGACGCGCGCGACGGCGATGATGCGGACGGCATCACCACCACCACCACCACCGAGAGACCAAACCAAACCAAACCAAACCAAACCCAGATGCTTGTATTCTGCTCTGCGACGCGGACAGTCCAACCGCAGAAACGAACGGCACATCCATCACATGTGGACGCTCTTGGCCATGGCCATGCGGTGCGGCATGCCACAACACAACCAGAGGGCAGAGCCTCCGCACGGCCCGGCCAACTTATCGCGCGCCGGTGTCCCAACGCCCGACAACCTGCCGACGAGGCACTGGCTAGCTGCCCAGTTCGGTGCGGTGCAGCAGTGCATGCTCTAATCTGCTCTGCATCAAAAAGCGGCCGGAACAGTCCAGCTTAATTGATCGTTGAATGCAATCATACGATGATCCGTCGCTAAAGGCAGCTAATTAATTAAAAAGCGAAGCTACTTAATCCCCTGATTGCGCCTGCCTGCCTGCCTTGCAGGGCCCAGAATAATTTCATCATCGAGACTCGAAAGCTTTTCGGCTGAGTATCTTCTGTTTCTGTTCAGTTTCGGGCTGAGAGTGAGACGACCCGAAAGTGATCAGAAGATGCCTCTAAATCACAGCCTTTCGCAAGCATAAAAGGGAGATTACAAAGTGGCTAGCAGAAGAAAACCTTGTTTTTTTTTTGGTTGCTCCTCAGCCTCGCATGGCATGGCATGGCATGGCATGGCATGGCAAAAGCAGGCAACTTTATGCTGCCAAAGGAAAAATACACTTTGGTCGAGTATACGAATCAGGCGCATTCGCCGATGCACTTGGCTGCAGGAATGTTACGCTAAAACACACGCTATCACTGCTTTTTCAGCACAGGCAGTAAGGTAGTAAGTAAAACAAGGAGCACAACCTTTCTTCGATCACAACAAATCTTAAGCAGCTATGCACCAAACAAACTGCAAACGACAGACATGTGACAACAGGTATGCATTGCATGGTACATCGATCGTGGCCCATCAGATTGACCATATGTGCCCAACAATTTCTAGCTCGTGTAACCTGCTGCTGATCTTTCTTCTTTTCCTACGCGTGGGCGGTAACTTTGCCGAATATTATATCCAAAACGGCCTCCGTAGGTGTGTGGTGTCCGTTCCTGGTGGTGCTGTGTGTCTTAGGGAAAAAAAATTAACAGTGAAAGCTTGGAAAATTTAACGTCGAAACGAGGACTATTATAAGCAGTGCTTCAATGCTTTCCCTCCTAATACAAGTTGCACAAATCTTGAAGCAAGCGAAGGGGTAAGTAATCAATATCTACCCTCTATTCATGCTTTAATATTTGTGAAACTATAAAAAAGAGAAGCATGGAAGCACCTCTCGACTATTATTCGTACTTTCGTAGTGTCCAAACTCCGAACGAGTGCCAACCTCTTCGTACGTGTACCTACGTAAGCAAGGCAAGCGTTGGTTAGTCATTTAACAGCACTCCAGTAAATAACGGCATCAGTTAGGAGTAGAGTACTAGTGCACATCGATCCAGGGTTAATTGCGAGACGACGGAGCCATTAAGCAACAAGGACGGAGAAAGCAAGCAAGGCGGGCGCGTTGACTGGTGCGGCCGGCCGGCCGGCCGGCCCGACGATTTACCGCAGGAGGTGAGGTGGGCGGCCAATCCCAAGGCCGGCAACTGTTGTCCCCGGACCCCACCCCACCCCACCCCACCGGAGTCAGGCAATTTTCTTCTTCTTTTAACCGGCACCGCCCGCAGCAACCGGACAAATCGCGACGCGAGGTTAGAGAGCCCGAGGCAGCCGAGCGAGCTAATTAGTGGGCTGGGCAGAGGCAGATACATACATAGATAGATAGTTAGTTCACCGCTTCTTAAGATTCCCCAAAAGTAGCCTCCTTCCTCCTCCTTTTCTCTCTACTGTGCTGCGCAATGATTTCCCCCGTACTGCCGGCAGGAGTTGCTCCCAATCTGGCGTCGGCTTGAGCATCACAAGGAGGACGACGAGGATCTTGGGTCTCCGGCGGCGGCGGCGAGAGGATGTTCAAGCTGCACCGGCACCGCTCGTCGGACCGCGTCGGCGAGCGCTTCGAGTTCAGGTTCTCCAATTTCCGTGCCGTCCAGGTCAGATTTGTCCTCCTTCCCCCCCCCCCCCCCCCTAGCTTATACTACTATCTGCGCATGCTTTTGGTTCGCGTCGATCGTAAGCGGTGCTACAGCGGCTGCATTGGGGAATCCTCAGCTAGGAGGCAGTGGGAAATCTCCCCCCGTGCCTCTAGTCAAATTTTGTGTTTGCTCGTTGGATTCATCTGAGGACTCGTTCACGGGAGAAACACATTCATCGGTATAACTTCTGCGTACATTACTGGCAGTAGGAGCGGGGAATTAAATGTTAGAGGATCCCTTCTTAGTATTTAGCCATGCTCAGGTACCGTAACTCGGTAAAAGAGACAACTTGTGTTTAGTTATATGCAATGGCAGCGGACGTTTTGTGATACGTAGGGGTGACATGAATGGCCAATTTCTACCATTCCAGGGAGCACAATAGAAGAAAAAAAACATGATATTGTCCTTGTTAGTTGGTGTCTCACCTGTCAAAGGTGTTTTTTTTTGTTTAGGAAAGAAGTTCATTTTATTGGAAATAGCGTGTAAGAGCACACCGATACAGGGGAATATCATGCTAGTGGAAGTGTGCAACTAGTTTTTCTCCTTGAGTAGATGAAAAAAAAAGAGAGAGTTAAGCCCAGTGTTCCTCCTTGTGAACCGTTAACACGATGTACTTCTCTTCTTGTTCAATATGTTCTGATTTCAGGTGCATTTCCTGCTGTACACATGGTACATTCATTCGCTCATTTTATCTCTTGATTGATTTGTGTTCGACAGGTCCCTGCGGTGTCAGAAAGGCTATTCCTTTCAATAGTCTCAGTGGATGCTGGCAAAACAATTGCCAAGTCCAGTAAAGCAGCCGCCCGCAGTGGAATCTGTCAATGGCCTGACTCCATATTGGAACCAATATGGTTTTCTCAAGATGAAGTGTCAAAAGAATTTGACGAGTGCCAGTACAAGATTGTTGTTTCTGTGGTATGGATATTGCTAACACAATTATGCTTTGATAAGGAGTTTCTTTTTCAATCACAAGTCTTCCATTCAGCCATATGTGAATTAGTCTATGCTATTTCTATTGCTCAGATATACCATTGTATCACTACTGACAACTCTCATTTCTCATGTTGCAGGGATCAACAAAAACTGGTATTCTTGGGGAAATTTTCTTAAATCTGGCTAATTTTCTGAATTTGGTGGACCCAACTGCTATCTCTTTGCCATTGAAGAGATGCAATTCTGGAACAGTTTTACAGGTAATTATGCAATTATGCACTAGAACTGTTCCTCCCACCTGAAAAATGATATCGACTCACTCAATTCTTGGTGTTGAAATTGCTTGTCCATTTGTTCTGCATATGTTGACATTCATTATTTCTCCTCTGCAGCTTAAGGTTCAATGTCTTGGTACAAAGTCTAAGCTGAGGTGACTAAACTGAAGCTTGAGTTTTTTATTTTGTCTTCATTTATAACTCTAGTGCACACACAACATGTTGCAAAATTTGTCTGGCTGCCAGTTAGTCTCGTTGTTCTGTTCTCCCATTCATGTTTGTTGCCTGTTAGTCTTGATATTCTTTGACCATCTTGGCATTTTATATGCAGTGGTGTGAGATCTTGGAAGGACATGTCTCCCCGTCTTGATGACCGCAGCCCAACCAATGATGATATGGACAACAAATCAGATGGCTCTGATAGTATGTTGAATAGGAGTGTTCATTCTTCATCAGGAAATCCTTTAGGTGCCACTTATCAAGATGAACCAGGGAATAGGGTATGACACTTTCTAACAGTTTTCTCCATCCTAAGTTCGTTTTTCCTCTCCTCCAAAATGTAGAAATGTGTTGGGTTATATGCCGTGGACTCTTAGTTGATTTACAACTTATTTTGACTGCCAACCACTTGATTTTCAATCACTCGCGCACATATTTTCACGATCTGTTTCTGATGTAAACTGCATGTGTGTGTGTGTGTGTGCATATAATGATGCACACTCGGTGCTTTGTGATTAATATGAGCTTTCCGCTTCCAGAGATATAATGCATACTACAAGCAAAATAAGCTCACCATTTTGATTGCCACCTGGGTACATTGTATGCCCCCTTGAACAGTTCTGATTTCTGATAGTTGGCAGGCTGAGCTGAAGCAGGGGATAGCTTTCTTGCATTAGTTGACTGCAGGAGCTTGAAGTAGCTTATTCGCCCGTCTATGCATTACTGGCCTCTTACTTAGTTCAGATCTTGGAAACGGAAGCAGACCCTCCATAAGTCATTTATAATGTGGGAATACAGAGCTGACAGTACTCCAGCAGTCTTGGTGAATTACACTTGTTTCTGCACCAAACTATGAACTATTGGAGACAGTATGATGATTTTTCATGTTCTAAAGAATGAGAACTTAGTCCAAAAATATCTATCATGAAGTTGTACATTAGTGCTCATTGTACCACTCTCGACCTCTCGTTGAGGGCTTGTCATTTGATTGTTTCTAATAGCTAAAATATACCAATTTACTCTCGAATTGTTAATTAGATGGATTACAGCAGAATACCTGGGCTCTTTCCTGTGCTACCTCTGTACAATCTAGCCACTTCAATATCCACCTCTGTACCCTGGAAAGAAATGAAAGAAAGATCCAATCCACCGATTTTTTTTCCCTGCAAGCCAAATCCTGACTTCGAAATCATTTCCCTTTGGTCATCACCACATTTTTTTTTTCAATTATTATCTTTCTAATATTGTTTGTGTGCTAAATATTCATCTATGCTGCATTGGAACTCTAGCTCCATGAATATGCATGTATTTTGTTTTGTATGGGTTACAAATTCACAATCAACAAATAACAATTACCTTTTTATATATATCTGATGCTCTATCGGAGTATTATGTGTACATGCCAATTCCTTTTCTTTCTTTCCTTTTCTTTTCAGGAAATGAGTTTCTCAGCATCAGGGTCCCACCGGAGTTCTAATTCTGGAGATAGCACTGCGGATAGAACAAACTTCTCTCCTAGAGACAACTCTAATGGGGGATTGTACGTGGGAAGGCAGGATTCTGCTAGTTCATATGTTAGTTATGTTAGCGCTAGCCGTGGTGATGACGGATTTAGATCAAACAATTCATCTTTCAGTTCCCGGGCTTCTGGTCCAAATGTGCTGCAAGGGAATACTCCAAAATCATTTGCAAATGGGGTTGCTCAGTTATCGTTGGGGACATCCGATTCATCTAAAGACCTTCTTGAAGCTGCTGAAGAAACAATTGAGGAACTCCGAGATGAGGCAAAAATGTGGGAACGACATTCTCGCAAGTTGAAGGCTGATCTAGAGATGCTGAAGAAAGAATGCTCTGAGAAATCCAAGCAACAGGCTGAGCTAGCTGTTGAACTGTCTGCTGCACATGCTGAACGGGATTCATATAGGCAAGAAATTGAAGAATTGAAGTCATCTCTGCAAGGGGCAACAACACGGCAAACAACTTCAGGAACCTCCAAATGTGGGGACTGGATAGACCTGCAGAAGGAACTCGAAGACGAAGTGAAGTTTCTGAAAGAATCAAATGCAAACTTAACAGTACAACTGAAGAAGACTCAAGAGGCAAATATAGAGCTTGTTTCCATTCTTCAGGAATTGGAAGAGACCATACAAGATCAGAGAGCGGAAATATCTAAAATTTCTAAGGTCAAAGATGACACTGATCCTGATGTCTTAAAAAATGGGTTGTTAGTCAAAGAAGACAGGGAATGGGCTACGAAACTGTCGATGAAAGAGGATGAAATCACAATGTTGAGAGAGAAATTGGATCGTGCACTCAATATTGAAAATGCAGGTATTAGTTCTGGTGCTGTTTATCTTGAATTGGAGAAAGAAAATGAAATTTTAAGGGTCAAAATACAAGAGCTTGAGAAGGATTGTTCTGAACTAACAGATGAAAATTTGGAGCTTATATATAAGCTGAAAGAAAGTGGGGTGACAAAAGGGCAGGGTCCTTGTATTTCAAACAATAGTGAATTGCAAATTGAAAAGCTTACATCACGAATACATCAACTGGAAGAGGAACTTAGAAATAAGGAAATGTTGCACATTGGCAGTTTTGCTGAGGCATCAGTGTCTAACACAAAAGAATTACAGAGAAAATGTGCTGACCTGGAGCTGAAGCTGCTTAATTTTAGGTCTCAAACCTGTGAACTAGAAGAAAAGTTCCAAAAAAGCCAAGAGGAGCTAGAACAAAGAAATCTTGAGCTATCTGAGTTGAGACAGAAGCTTGATGGTTTCAATTCTACAGAACTGGAAGGTGAAACTGGTCGCATACGAGGGCACCAATTTGGAAGAGAAGATTTGGAGGATAGTGAACCTGAGGCAGATATGCTGAAGTCTAGAATTAAGCTACAACAGGAAAATGATGACTTGCTGCGCTCCAAAGTTGAAATGGAAAATTTTATTTCTGAAATCCAAGCAGAGAAGAGTCAGTTAGAGAAATGCTTGGCAGCATCACTTAAAGAAAGTAGCATCACTTCAAAATGCTTGGATGAAGTGCGGCAAGATATCCTTGTGCTTTCTAGCACCATAGATACCCATGTTTCGGCCAATAAAGTTCTTGAAAGAAAGATAGTTGAACTAGAGAGCTGCAATGCTGAACTAGAGTTACATATAACGGAGCTTGAACAGGAAAATATAGAGTTGTCAGAACGTATATCTGGACTGGAAGCTCAGTTGGCTTACATGACAGATGAAAAGGAGTCAAGTGAGCTGCAGATGCATGACTCTAAATCACTTATCATCAATCTCAAAGATAAAGTAGAGCGGCAGCAAGCAGAGATGGAAACTCAAAGGCTTGAGTTTAAGCAAAAACAACAAGAAGCTCAAAGAAAAATGTCTGAAGCAAAGGATGATTCTGAAGTACTGAGAAGGTCTAATTCTAAACTACAATCTACAGTTGAGAACCTTATTGAAGAGTGCAGTTCTCTTCAAAATCTAACTGCAGATCTGAAGAGGCAGAAGTTGGAGTTGCATGGCCATCTCACGCAACAAGAGCAGGAATTGGATGACTCGAAAAAAAGGAACTTTGATTTTTGCAAAACAGTGGAATTCATGGAGGCAAAGGTTTCTTCACTTCAGAAGGACATATCTTCTAAAGAGCAATCGTTACTGTCAGAATTGGAGAGTATATTCCAGGAGCACGTGGAGCAAGAAGAAAGAATAAACCGTGCACATTTCATGCTAAATAAGATTGAGAAAGAAAAGACTGTTGAAGTAGAGAATCTCGAGAGGGAGGTCATGAGCCTCACAGCACAGGTCTCCTCCACACATGAGGAACAAGAAAATGCCACAGTGGATGCCATTCGAGAGGTCTCTATCCTGCGAGCAGACAAGGCTAAACTTGAGGCCAATCTCCAAGATGTCAGTGCACAATTGAGACGTTACGAGTCTCAGTTGGAAGACCTTCGCAAGGAGTCTAAAAGCAAGATTAAAGGTTTGGTTGATTCCCTTAATGCATCCAAACAGAGCGAGGAAATGCTGACAGTAGATGCTGAACATATGAAAAAGTTGATGGAAGCTGCTAAATCCAATGAAGATAAGTTAAGGAAGACTTCTGGTGAACTAGAATTGAAGCTTAAATCCAGTGATTATGAGAAACAGCAAATGGTGGAAGAAATATCTGGCCTGAAACTTCAGGTCCAGAAAATAATGAGTCTTCAAGATGAAATTTTCAAACTGAAAAGTTCTCTTGATGAAGCTAAGTTTGAAAAAGGAAAATTGGAGGAGCTACTGCATTCGGCGATTGAGGAATGTGAAGAACTGAAGGCACAGAAGGCTATGCTAACAGATAGAGTTTCCGTTATGCAGGAGAATTTGAACAACGGTGAAGAAGAAAAACAAAGCAGAATAGCTATGCAGGCAAAGCTTGTGAGGTTGGAGAGTGATCTATCAGCATTTGGAGCATCATATGTACATGAAGCAGAGTTAAAGAACGAACTTAGTAGGATCAAGAGATCAAATAGTGAGTACCAGAGGAAGATACAATCTCTTGAGCAGGAAAATGAGGATCTCACTAAGAGAACTCAACTTATGGAAACGGGACTCAAGCAGATTTCCCACATCAAAGAAGAGAACCTTGGAAAGCAGGTTAGCCGTATAAACTATAAAGTACTTATTGTGACGATTAAAACTTTTCACTCAATTGATGTTCCTAATATCTGGTTGTGCGGTGTATATTTCCTTATATTTTTAGGAGAATGGAGGTTCTCCAGTTAATGAGGAAGCTGGCATTCAGTCAAAGATTCAATTATTGGAAATTAAGCTTGCAGAGGCTTTGGAGGAAAATAAGATGTACAGGGCTCAAAAGTGGTATCTCTTCCATTCCAAACCTAAAATGCTTTCCTATGAGATGTTCTCTACACGTAGAAATGTCATAAGTATGCTATTCTGTTTTGTTTTGTTCCGAGTAATGGTTCAGTCTAGAATTAACCAAACCATTGGCAAGTAATAGGTCTCCACAAAGTATGCCTTTTCTTTGTAACGGGATATCCATTTAACCTTTGAATCAAAATTTGATGATCCTGCAAATGCAAAGACAACTGCAGTCTGCACTATATATCAGCTCATTAGTACTCCATTGTCACATTACTGTTTTTTTTCTTTTTTGTACAGTCCCATGCCTGAGTGGCAATCTGCTGGTGGGGATGACAAGGAGAGTAATAACGACAGGATTTTGCAATTGGAAGGAGAGCTAAGAGATATGAAGGAGCGTTTACTCAACATGAGCTTGCAGTATGCAGAGGTAGAGGCTCAGCGGGAACGATTAGTGATGGAGCTGAAAGCTATCAAGAAAGGACGATGGTTCTAGCATGATGGGAACTATTGCCTGCCATAAACATAACACTGACAACACAGGTACCTGTGTATATTTTCTTGCCACACTGGTTACATCCAATTATCGATATGATAATTTGGAGTTTTGGACGCATGCGCCAACATTTCTTGTGAAACTGTTTCAGATTTGCTATCTATTGAAGTATAAGTGAATTGCCTATCTTTCCTTATAAGCTTAAGTTTTTGGGTGAACTGGTTGGTGCATGCAACTCAATATGGTATCAGAGCCAAGAGGTCTTGAGTTCAAGATCCGGTTGGCGCAATTAAAAAAAATAATTGCAGCTCATTTCTATTCCACGTCCTAGGTCTGAGGGAGCCCTATACGTGAGGGGGAGTATTGAAGTATAAGTGAATTGCCCACCTTTCCTCATAAACTTAAGCTTTTGAGTGAACTGGTTGATGCATGCAACTCAATACTATCAATGGGCTCCTATGATGTACTTCGGTGCACAGAATGCTCTTTTTATTCCGGTTGTTATGGCTTATCTAAATCCCTGCTCTTTTTATCCCGGTTGTTGTGGCTTATCTAAATCCCTTCTGCTTCTATAGATGGACATCATCATCAACCAGCATTATGTCTGCGCCAGGACAATATGACAAGCATGTCAGATTATCATGTGAGAACAAGCAAGTGCAGAACCAGATGTGATGTGCACTGGACTTGCTAGTTGGTACCGGAGGATGTGCCCCAAGAGACTGAAGGCCTCCCTGATGAGGGAACTGTGAGCATGTGATTTTTTCCTGGAAGAAAAGGCCACATATATAAGCCTCACTATGATAATCCGCATTTAACCAATTCATTGTTATCATGTAATACCATGTATTTTTTTATCCAGTATACCGGTTTCTCAATTGACTGGAGGGTGAACGTTGTTTGTTCGTATGGTTACTCGGATTTCACCCGCCATTTACATGATTACATCCATGAAGCAGAGTCAACTTAACTGTTGATAAATGTAGTTGTATTTGTTTTTGTTTTTTTGGGTGACATCAGTGTGAAGAGGTCGAGTTAATAGTACAGTTCTTATACTCCTGCATTATTGTAATGCGATATGTACAATATCAAGGGGGTGCTTCTCTTTCTTTCATGCCATCCATATGCTGTCCCCTGTTTTGTCAATCCAAGCAATGTATTACAAGGATGTAGTGGCTAACCAGTTACTCATGTATTTTTTGAGATATCTTCAAGGCACAGATTCATTTCAATATAGCATGATCTGAAGCCTTTTCATGAAGTAAAGACTGATAAATTTATCTAAAAGAGGAGGACCACTGAATAGTGAGTGATCCAGTGATCCATTTACATCTCCCAGGCGGCTTCCTTTCAGCCGGTTAAGTAGTAGTGGCATTATCCTCACGATTACATCCACTTGTCACAGGTGCCTGCTGAAGGTTCAAGAGCCTGTCTCTAATTACACACTTCCAGATGAGATGATCGTCCAAAGCATTTGTGCAGCTATAGTATCATGCTGTTTCTCGACGTGTGGCCAGCTTCTTTACCACACGATTACATGACTAGAGTAATAACGATCATTGCCTGAAAGTATGCTACTAGTATTTTCGTACACTACTATAAAAAGACTTATATTAGATCTCTTATTAGTAAAGGTTTTCAAAAACCGTTTACGATAAGAACCACATCACAGATGGTTTTTTACTTTAGACCATAGGTACACTACTACAAAATGACTTATATTAGACCCTTTATTACTGACGGTTTTCAAAAATCGTTTGCGATAAGAACCACATCACAGATTGTTGTAGCCAAAAACCGTATGTGATGAGCTTTTCCTAGAAATAAGTACATAGAGCCTTGACTTTCTTAGTGTTTTTAGGGTTTCCCAAGTTATTTTTGAGGTGGCTGCGATTGAGAGGCGATTTAGTGAAAGGAGACCGTGGATTTGGAAGTGTGATTGTAGACCCTTTTATTCTGGGTGATCTAAGGTTAGTAATTGGTTCTAATTTGCATTATATTCAAGCTTAGCTTGGTAAAGAGGGAATTGAATATGGTTTAGATCTTGCTTGGTGTAGATCAAATTGTTCTTTGTGATCTAAAGTAGTAATTGGTTCTAATTACATTATACTCAAGATGTAGCTAGCTAGGTAAAGAGAGAATTGAAGATGCTAAGTTTAAATGTATGTATGTATGTGTGTGTGTGTGTATGCATGTATGTACCTATGTACGTGTATGTACACGTGTATGTTTGTATGTATATATATGTATCCATTTGTTCTTTGTGATCTAAGAAGCTAGGTTAATTGGTAAGTTTAAATGTAGCTTATATGTGCAATATTGTAGATCCATTTTTTCTTTAGATCTAGTATGGTTTATGATTTAGGGTAAGGTTTTAGCTAGATAATTTGTGCTCTAATTTAAGAATGTGTGCATGTGAACTCCTAGTGTACTTAATTCATTATTTAACACTTATTGTATATATGTAGTATAGATGGACCAAAGTTGGATGTACGCTGAGAACCGTGCGAGTGCCGAGTACATTAATGGCGTATATGCTTTTAGAAGAGCTGCAGAGGAGGATATATTAAACAAGGGATGCAATTTATGCCTTATCCATGCATTGACTGCGATAATCTGAGAATGTTTCGAAACTCAGCGTAAATCGAAGCACACTTGATTCTAACGAGTTTCAAAAGGGGTATACAAGTTGGAACAATCACGGTGAAGAGTAGATTATATAGTAAGCAAGTAGTATTAACATCGCCGATGAAGTCAACGATACGCTGGATGATATCGATTGTGCTTTCAATGAGGATAGGTTTCACGATGATAATCTGGATCAGATGTTGCGCGATGTAAAAGGGAATCGTGATGAGCGAGAGTATGAAAAATTCTGGGGTTTGATGGACGACTCAGAGAAACCTTTGTTCCAGGGCTGCAAATCCAAATAGACAAGGTTTTCATCCGTGCTTGAACTGTTGAAATTGAAGGCAAGCAATGGTTGGTCCAACAAGAGTTTCACAGCGTTGTTAGGTCTATTGGCGGACATGCTTCCGGAGGGAAACGAGTTGCTGACAACACCTACAAAGCCAAGAAGGTTCTTTGTCCCTTGGGAATGGAAGTAGAAAGGATACATGCATGTCCGAACGACTGTATCTTCTACTGCAAAGAGTACGCAAACTTGCATGTATATCCGGTGTGCAACGCATCCCGGTACAAGTGTAAAGATCAATCAGATGACGACGATGAGGGCATCGAGGTGAAGAAATGACCTCCTGCTAATGTGGCGTGATATCTGCCTGTAATTCCCCGTTTGAAGCGTTTATTTGCGAACCCAAAGGAGGCAAAACTGCTGCGTTGGCACTCGGATGAGCGTAAGAACGATAGAATGCTAAGGCACCCTGCTGATTCCACCCAGTGGAGAAACATTGATAGGAGGTTTCAAGAAGTCGTTGTGGATTCGAGGAATATAATTTTTGGATTGAGTACAGACGGAATGAACCATTTCAGTAACATGAGCAGCCATCATAGCACTTGGCCTATGAATATCTGTATCTACAACCTTCCTCCTTGATTGTCTATGAAGCGAAAGTACATTTTATTGTCTATACTTATCCAAGGCTCAAAGCAACCTAGAAACGATATTGATGTGTACATAGTACCATTGGTGGAAGATCTGAAAACACTGTGAACTCCTGGGTATAGGTATGGGATGCTCACAAACGAGAGAACTTCACTTTGCACTGCCTGTTATTCTGCACCATAAATGATTATCCTACCCTTGCTAACCTGTCAGGCCAGAGTACAAAAGAAGCCAAAGCCTGTACTCATTGCTTAGATGATACCGAGAGTGTGTGACTGTGTACATGCGTCACTGTAGGATTTTTCGGAGGAATCACCCATACCGCAAGATGAAGAAACAATTCGATGGAATGAACGAATACGTTTCCACTCCAAAGCCTTTAAGAGGGACATATGTTCATAATATGGTTAAGAATTTGGATATTGCACTTGGAAAGGGACGTAAATCAAGGACGCGTGAGAAGAGCATGCAGAAGAAGAGATCAATATTTTGGAACCTACCTATTAGGAGCATCTAGAAGTTCGACACTGTATCGACGTCATGCACATAGAGAAGAATGTCTGTGATAGCTTGATTGGTCTCTTACTGAACATTAAGGGCAAAACAAAGGACGGTATCAACGCACGGCTTGATTTGGTCGATATGGGTATCAGATCTGAGTTAGCACCAAAAGAGACCGATAAAGGCCGAACGTACTACGAACTTGCTTGTTACACTCTTTCCAAGGCCGAGAGAACTGAACTATGCCAGTGCTTTCATGGTGTGAAAGTTTTGTCCAGTTAGTCCTCCAATATGAAGAGACTTGTTTCGATACAAGATTTGAACTTAACTGGCATGAAGTCTCATGATTGTCGTGTGCTTATGACACATATGCTCACTATTGTAATTAGAAGTATTTTACCGATCAAGGTCCGGGAGACAATCATAAGGTTGTGTTATTTCTTTAACATAATTGCTTAGAAGGTCATCGATCCCGAAGGACTAGATACTCTACAGGCCGAGGTAGTGATGACTCTATGTAATCTTGAGATGTATTTCCCTCAGTCATTTTTTGATATCATGGTCCATCTCATTGTTCACCTTGTGAGGGAGATAAAGATGTGCGGACCTGTGTTCCTACGTAGCATGTACCCGTTCGAGAGGTACATGGGAATTCTCAAGTCCTACGTACAGAATCGATCTCGACCGAAGGGTAGCATTGTCGAAGGTTATGCAACCAAAGAGGTCGTTGAATTCTGCGTGGTTTACATGACTCAGGACGAATCGATATGTGTGCCTCAATTCTACCATGAGGGGAGGCTCCAGGGTATCGGGACCATCGGCAGGAAAGCAGTTATGCCTGATCCAGTTGCGTGAGCTAAAGCCCATTTTACGGTTTTACAACACATGGCTGTAGTGTCCCTGTTCAACAGATGGTTGAAGGTGCGACAACCTATCATTGGAAGCTCGTCAGGTGATACGCTGACATGGTTGGCAAAAGGGCCAACATTTACAGTTGTAACATGGAAATGAAATGACTTAAATGGGTACATATTTTACACGAGAGATCAGGATATAAAGAGCACAAACCAGAATAGCGGTGTTCGTATAGATGCACTCAATACCGTTGGGTAGACGAGGAGCTCCTACTATGGGTTCATTGAGAAAATTTACAAGCTCAACTACATACTATTCAAGATCCCTTTATTTCAGTGACATTGGGTACACCTGCAGCACGTAAAAGTTGATAAGTACGGCGTCACTACTGTGGATCTCGAACGTGTCGGATACCAAGACGAACCATTTGTACTTGCTAACCAAGTTGTTCAAGTCTTCTATTTAACCGACCCGTCCAACAAGAAGCGTCTCGTAGTTCTTCAGGAAAAAAGGAGGATTATCGGAGTTGAGAATGTAGTAGATGAGGAAGAATATAATTAGTTTGATGAGTTGCCTCCTATCGGTAATGGCATAATGGTCCAGAAAGAACAACCTGAGGAAGCTAACTACACACGTGTCGATCATCGTGAAGGGATAATTTTTATACAAAAGAATAAGGAAGTGGAGTTATGATGAGGTCGTCATGTTTATTTTAAGTGTACCTGTATTTTAATGCTAACAAGCTAGCTATGAATATGTCTGGTCAATATATACCTTACTTAAAGGACAGTTTCTCGTTGATGTTGTTTTGTGTCGTGTAATCTTTGTAAGTATAGATATTTTTTTACGATTCTAGTAAGGTTACAATGTTATAGCTATACATTCCATAAACCCTAAACTGTAAGAAAGACAACAAAATAAACCAAAAATAATTGGTAACTGAGCAAATCTGATATGAATCATGTGTTTTGTTGATAAGTGACAATCTCTAATAATAAGCAATCTTTGCACACAAGGATGATACTTGTAACTTAATAAATCGAACCGATATAAGATATAATATTGTAGTAGCTCAAGAGTAATGCCTTGTGTCTACGTAACAAACTAATGAGATGTATTTACTATAAATCTATATAAACACAAACTAACAAAATTTTATCTCAAAATCAACCACAAATACCAAAATAACAATTATTATGTCAGCACTTTTCGCAAAGCATAAAAGTGCCGCAATGCAACCAACGATAAAGAAATGCTAAATTAGCCAGAATAACGATTTACAAACAAGTTTAAAATTAAAAATAGGTGAACCTTAGTATAGCACAATAATTAGCCGTAGACTAAGATTTACAAACAAGTATGGCACAATAATTAGAAGGGCTGCCTATTAAGGTCATCACAGACGGTTCAATGCCAGAACCGTCTGTGATGACCTGGTTTGGCTACAAGAGGCTGGCCGCTGCACCCGCCTCCGTCCTAGCCGCTGTCCTAAACCCTAGCCGCCGTCCGCCTCCACCCGCACCCGCCTCATCCCGCACCTCTCTCTGTCTGCCTCCCCACAGAATTACTAGGGCTATTGTTTATATAAGAGAGGTTGTGTATAATTCAGATCGCTCAATACTAAATTGCTAGGGCTATTGTTTATAATGGGCTTTATTAATAATATTTGAGGGCTAAAACAAAATGGCATTAAGAACCAGATAAGTAAGACTATAATAGTTGACAGTAGTCACTCAAGTCTAATTGGCACATTATCACTGCTGAACTGCAATCTATGCTAGAGTAAGTGGAGCCAACTCACATGTAAGGGAAGAATAAAGTTGGATATCAATCAATAGAGCAGATCTCACAGAGAGCTGCAATGGAATGGCATGCTTCCTTTCCTTCCTTTCCTCCTCCAAATGCTTCATATGCAGTCCCATATGAGGTAGTGTCTTATAGATCATGCTCAGAAATTTATGAATCGCTGTCGAATTAGTCGTCTTGTACATCATCTTTGTGTAAACAAGATCAGTTGTCAGATTCTTAGACAAATTTCTCAATGCATCGCCATTGACTGAAGGCCAGCCACTTGCAGTGAATAGATCAATTGTGCTATACTTGGGAGTCTTCTTGCCCTCTATAACTGTGTTTTCATCATTTGGCACTTCAAATATTTTACTCTTTGGCAAAGTTTCACCAGGTTTGCTTCTGCACAAAGATTTAATGAGAACATTATAACTTCTAGGAATTGTGTGGAAGAATGTCTACAATAGGTGCAAAGGTAAACACAGGAAGTCACAATTCACTTTTTTCATCGATATATGTTAATACATATCTCTAGTACCTAGTTGAGGCTCAAACAATCCTGTTTGAACTCATAAACATGTCTAGAAAAGAAAGAAAAAAACTAAAATCACAATCAATGCCGAATTTAACAACATCCTCACAAAGATCCTTAATAATGTCAGATCTTTTGGGAGAAATCGTAGCATTATGTATATAAAAATAAAAATCTTTAGAAAGAAACTAGAATAGAGTAATAACTATACCTATTCTCTATACCACCAAAGAAGAGTTGGCGAATCTGAGTATCACTATTGACATTCATGTACTTTGCATCAGGGCAATAATTAGATGCCCATTTAACTTATCTGTAGCTAATTTTTGTTGTAGTTGCATTGGTTGTAGTTACCAGTTACCACTTACCATCCCTGCACAATTGAAATTGCAGTGGTACTAGTTTACTTGGTATGGTACTGCAGTACTAAAATTTACTATCTCTGCTAGTTACAATTTTTCTTAGACATATAGAGAAAGGAATATTAATTATTAGTTTGGTTTTGCCTTTTTTATTTGCATGGTTGTCAAACACTAAATGTGTTTCTATGCCTAAATTTATACTGCCCTTTGCATGTACAAAAGCACAGTGATAGAACTAATCTTTTTTATGATTGGCTGCTCCATGTTAACTTTATGTTCAAAGAGAAGCACACACTAGATCAATAAGGCCATCAAAGTTCTTTGACATGTCCAGAAGGCCCTGAATTATTCATAAAAGATGCCAATATTTCATGTTCTTTGACATGTTCGGAAGGCCCTGATATTGTGCTTTTTATATTGTGTTGGTTCTTATATTGTGCTGCTTTATTTAGGCTGATAAAAGATGCTATCGTGGCAAATAATGCACATATTAATACATACCTATGAAACAATGCATAGTTTGGCAACCTACCTTGCTTGACATAGTTACCGATCCAACTGCAACGAGAAGGGCATCATAAGGCCCTCAAAATAATCTCAACCAACCTGGTCATTACTAGTTTTTTTATCACCCGGTGGAAAAAGGTGCAACTGGGCAGGCAAATGCAAGCTTGTTTTATGTTAGTTGTCTCTGTTTTATATTTTAATTGTCCTACATGCTCTTTACTATCTTGCAAAGGGGCCAGACAATTTAATTGTTTTGGGGACCTTGCATGTGAAAGGGCTAGACAATTTAATTGTCTTGGGAACTTCTCACTATTTGCTGCCCTTTTGATTGTTCTATGATGCAATAGATCCTTGATGAACTAAAACAATTAAAATTGTAAATATGGCATTGATCAATTTATTTAGTACTCTTTATTATGCAAATTTGATTACTACTAAGTATATTGATTGCTCTGTTTGTAGCATAATTTAGGAAGGTAAGAGTTTAAGGCCTTATTTGCTTAGTTAATTATTTAAGTTCAATTGTGATTATTTGACCCAAGGTGTAGTGGAGGTAAGAGATTAATCTCTAGCAGCCTTACACCTTGTGGCGAGGAGGCTGAAGGTCTAATGACCTTTAGCAGCCCGGCACCTGAGAGCACTCTGTCCATAATCTATACTAATGTGCAAAGGGGCTAGACTTTATAGTCTTTGGGACCTTGCATTCCGGACGTTGTGCGGGATAGTTGGATGGGAAAGGGTCCCTATCACCTATCCATCCTGGAAGTCGCTAACAGATGAGGAGTGCGACAGCCTGATGACCAAAATTTTCACATCATTCGAGCTCCCAGAAGACACCTACACGTACTCCGACGGTATGCGTTGCTAGTGGCGGGAAAAGCGTAGAAGAACTTTAAGAGCACCCTTATCGGTAATTACGTGAATAAGGAAATGACTCTGTTTCAAAAGTACAGGTCCATTACTGAAGACATCTAGGAATGATTTGTTGAGATGAAGACGACAGAATAATTCGTGCGTCAAAGTGAAGCGCACAAGACCGTCCAGGCAAAAACACCCACCCACACAAACTTGGCACCACTGGGTACGAGGGTAAGATCGCGCAATGGAGGAGAGATGATAACGAGGCAATCCAGAATGAGGCCTCCCCATCATTTGCATCAATCTTAGACCCGAGCGCTCGAAACTGGGTAAGAGCGAGGTCACGTCCCACATTTTTGGACAGCGTGTCCTTTACAAACCCCGCAGATGAGAAAGTGTTCCAACACCTGGTAAGATATCGAACTACATAGTTTATAATTAGTCCATATATAACTTCATAAGTGAAATAACATGTTGGATCTTGGATGCAGATAGAGTTGAGTACAAAATCTTCCCAGGGCTCTTTTCATGTAGACAGGGAGAAAGATATACTCTCTACGTCCTTGAGAAACAAGGAGCACCCTGGTCGCACGTGAGGCAAAGGTGTTTTCATTCATTGGAAAATGGGATTCTCATAAGACTCTGATACGTACCGGAGTAGGAAGAGAACTAAAATCGAGCGTAAGGAATGGCTAGTAGCACTCATTAAGGAAATGGTTGAGGAAAGGCCGAGAGCGTAATTTGATGATCAGCTAAGAAGCCTTGAGGAAAGGATGGAGTAAAGGGTAGTTGCGGAGAGGCACATATGGAACATGCAAGCCCCAGACGCACAGACACAATTCAAGCCAACTAACCGTCGGAGTAGCTACGTGTTCAACCCTAAGACAGACGTGGACGATGCCAAATTTCCTATTGATGACATCCAGATAATATATATGTCTACAATGCTCCATTAATACCCTGTTGGACGTGTTAGCTAATTGCGTACCCTTATGTAGATGGCCACGCTATGTAATCTCCAAGTGAGGCTTGCCAATGGCTTCGTTCCCCTGCAGGTTGCTTGGGGGCACGTGTATCCATCCGATCAAGGGTCGATTATGCACGGTAGCTCCTGGTTATACGAAGGTCCTTGTCGATAGTGTACATGAAATTTGTAAGGCTGTCATGCTAAAGATACCCCAAACGATGAGATTGTGACACTAGAGGATACCATTGGCACATTCATCTAGTGGTCCAAAAGGGACATCTCCTTTGACAACCGTCCTGCAACACCGAAGCTACATGCACAACATCAACCACATGCTGCGCCAGAGCTACCAGTACTACTGGAGCTACGTGCTACATCGAACCAGGCCACCAAATCGGCTACTGTGCCCTATATGGCACAGGCCAGTACTTCACTTTGGGCTCAATTGTCTCCCGTAAAGATGACCTATGATAGATGGCAAGGCGGCGACAAGGTCAAATCGAAGCAGACCATGAAGGCCCCGTTGGCATGGAAATTCAAGCTAGGATAGCCGTTCGTACTGGTAGAGCGCCAGAAGATGCTCACAATATCTTGCATTAGATTACAAAATTGGTGCATGGAACAATCCAACAAGCCGGTGACACAACAGGTACCGAGTATCTCGGTCAGCTTCAAGGAGAAGCATTTCTTGCACCAGTTTTCAGGGGGCTTCTTCGTGGTCAGCTTCAATGACTTGTTCGATCTCTGCAACTCGACACCCTTGACACCTCACTCATCAGATGCTGGACATTGTAAGTGTGTGCAATCACAGACTATATTCATATCATACCGATAAATGTCATATATATATATATGATCCTTGCTTTTGTATATATAAATACATGATCATTGAAGCAAAAAAAGATAAAGAACCGTTGGGTTTCCTCGACCCACACATGGTGTCCAAGAAAACTATGGACGAAAGTTTATAAGTTGTCCAGGAGTACGTGGAAAATGCATTGTTGGCTCAACAGGAAAAAAATTTCATACTTTTACCCCACAATCCGGGGTAAGTGCTTCACTAGTTGCTATACAAGTTGATTTGTACTTTACATGCAGCTCGAAGTTAGGTTGAATAACCATGGCGAAATACCTGTGTAGGTTTCACTGGGTTCTACTTGTAATTATACTAAGACAGAACCAGGTATTTTACCTTGATTCCAAAAAGGGCAGCACCCACGACTTGACGCCTATCGTAAAATTACTCGAGATGTAGTTCAATGTCTACAGAGCTCGTAGAGTACCACATAAGGACTCATCACAGCTCAAGCACGTTCATAAGTTTTCGGTATCCGCTAGTACGCGATTGTCGGCGTTTCGAGCACCGGCAAGTAGATTTGTAAGTCTAAGGGGCCGCGCGTTCCCACTCCCTGAATGGTTAGACTCGGAAGCCCAAGATGTATACTGGTTCGGGCCGAATGTCCCTACTCCAGTTCGTGTGGTGGTATTGTATTATCTTTAGGGCGGATGGTTACACAGTGTTTACAAGAGCGAGCTAAGAGCCTTAGCGCAAGAATGCTCGTTGCTTGTGCGTGTGTCTTCTCCCTTCCTTCCCCAGGGGTTCCTGCCTTCTTTTATAGAGTAGGAAGGGGCAGGTTACATCGAGAGTTGGGGAAGGGCGAGGTGACCTATGCTAAGAGCTTCGGTCCTTCGTTCTGTCGACTGGTCACCGCTCGTCTTGCTCACGCTGGGTTGGAAGTCTTGTTGGGCGGAGCGGTTAGCTGCTTCGTTGGGAAATGGCGACCGCCTTCCGTGAGCTCGACGAGTGTTGACGCTTGTCGTATAACGCTGGTGCCGCCCGGGAGGAGCGTGCTTTCGTGTCGTACATGATCGGTCGATGGATCGAAGCTTGACTTCGCAGATCATTAAACCATCTTGGGAAGGGGCCACCTACTCTCGTATAGTCACTTCGATTGACCCCGTCCGTGGGGCACGTGGCTGTGGGCCGGTGGAGGCTTCGACACGCGGCCCTCGGCGGAGGTTGCCTTGGTTTGATCGGAGTCGGGGGATCCGACCTGCTGCGGAGGTCGGGAGCCCTGCTTGGTCGGGGATGCCTATCCCGATCGGTCGGGAATGGGCGTCCTGTGTGGCCCCGCAGGTTCTTTGATCGGTAGCGGGCCTGGAGCGGCCTGTTAGGCTCGGGTTATGCTTGGGGCAGCCTGCTCGTCACGCCGGGCCGTTGGGGTACCCCTGTTGTAAGTATTCGTCAGTAGCCCCCGAACCCCCGAGCGAGTTCGGCAGATTCGGTTGGGGGTTGAGCTTGAATGTGAATGGTGACTGGGCCTGATTGGTCGGTCCGACCGACTAGGTTAGCTGGTTTACGCCAGGTGTACCCCGACGCATTCGACGGCTGCCCTGGAACTCGGCCGGGGGCTTTCGAACCGCCGGGGGCTTTTAATCGCTTCGTTGCGCGCGCCGCGCATGGCTTGGTGCACCTTGCCCACTCGTCTTCTTGACTGCTTCGAGTTCTGGTGAAGGGCGCTTCGTTTTCCGGCGCTTGCATTTATTCTGGAGACGTTCGATCTCCCTCCGTCTGGGTATATAAGGGCGCCGCCGCTTGTTTGAGTGATCGTCCCCCAAACCAGAGTCCTCTTTTGCAATCCTCTAAATGGCTTCGAGGCATCCACTGATCTTCAGCTTTGGTGATGACGACGAGGTGGAGGAAGAAGATCCTCTGGCCGAGCTCTGGGCTGAGCACGATCAGGCGATGGCCGAGCTCACGGGGGAAGAGGAGGCCGTGGCCCGCGACACTGCCGTCGTTGACGCGTTGCTTGGGGTCGTCCCGAAGCTCTTCGAGGTGAGGGCGGCCCTCCTGGAGGCGATGGCGCGGGTGCGCCGCGGGTAGCCGTCAGTGCGGTGGCACTGGCGGGATTGGCGCGCTGGTCGCTGTCGGTGCGGCGGAGGCGGCGCCGACGGACCCCGGAATTTGTAGCCATCAGCGCGACTGCACTGATGTAGTATTGATGCTCAAGATATGATACTAGGTGCAGAAATAGCTCCGCCATATCTTGTAGCCTTGCGTAGTGTTTGAGCCTGCCGGGCACCTCATGTAACATGGTGTAAAGTTTGAGCCTGTTGGCCTATAATGAAATCTCCTTTTTCCTTATGACTGTCTTTGCAATGAGCTTGTTTCGATTATTTCCCAACTTGGCCCTCGAGAATCGGTAATCGGCAGGTGATTGCTTCTTTCTGGATGCGAGTAGTCGGGCGTGCGAACTCTTCGTGAGGTTCGGGTGTCTGAGTGCTCGTTTAGCGTCATAGCTGGACCGTGCCTTGGTCGGCAGGGACGACCGGATGCCTCTTCGTGAGGTTAGGGTGTCCGAGTGCTCGTTTAGCGTCGTAGCTAGACCGTGCCTTGGTCGGCAGGGACGACCGGATGCCTCTTCGCGAGGTTCGGGTGTCCGAGTGCTCGTTTAACGTCGTAGCTATACCGTGCCTTGGTCGGCAGGGACGACCGGATGCCTCTTCGTGAAGTTCGGGTGTCCGAGTGCTCGCTTAACGCCGAGCCGGACCGCGCCTTGGTCGCCAGGACGACCGGATGCCTCTTCGTGAGGTTCGGTGTCCGAGTGCTCGCTTAACGCCGACTGGACCGTGCCTTGGTGGGCAGGACGACCGGATGCCTCTTCGTGAGGTTCGGTTCGAGTGCTCGTTTAACGTCGTAGCTAGACCGTGCCTTGGTCGGCAGGGACGACCGGATGCCTCTTCGTGAGGTTCGGGTGTCCGAGTGCTCGTTTAGCGTCGTAGCTGGACGTGGCTCGTTTTACGTCGTAGCTGGACGTGGGGCATCCATCCCGAGTCCTCGTCCAACGAGGGTAGCTGCGAGAGAAGTGGCCGCCGTCTATCCCACACGTGTACCCCGTCCGTAGGTGTGGGACCTGGAGGGGGTGAGCGACGCGCATTTACCCGTGTTGGTTCGAACGCCGTGCTCGTGGAGCTAATAACAGGTAGTCCGAGTGGGTCCTGGGAGGTCCCGCCCAAGGGGGACCCTTCCGAGCGGACGGTTCCAGAGTAGGGTGTCCTGGCCCTGCCGTGGGGCGACCCATAAGAAACCTTTCTTTACTCGATCCCGTATCGGACCCTAGGTCGTCCGTCGACCCAGGGCACAGCTGGCTGTCGCCCATCGATGAGCTCCCGGGAGAGTGTGAAGTATGGTCTCGGACACGAGTAGAGGCGATTGGGTCGTCAGCCGACCCAACAGGGGGATCACCGGGACTCGCCTCGCACTCCGCCCTTTGCTCGCTTTTTCTTCGGGCGGCCTTATGTCCATCTCGTGGAATAGGCCTTTAGAACCCACAGCTTTCGGCTGGGCCCCCGGCGCGAGCCATTGAGCTCTTGCCGTTTTGGGGCCGCAGCGGCCTGGGCTGGGCCTTCAGACGCCTCGGCAACCGTCCTGGCCTAAAGGCGGAGACCGAGAGGTCTCAGGACTCGTGGCCCGAGGCGGTGTCTTTACGGCTCTACTGTCTCATCAGGATTAAATGCAGAGTGGAATTGGAAAACGGGAGTTACCAGACGCCCGGCGCGGCAGACGAGGGTGTACGCGACGCTTCGCTCGAGGGGGTGCTTGTTCGGTCGGCGCCCGCTCGTCTTCTATAATCGTCGCTGGGACGTTTCGCGATTACGCTCTTGCCTTCCTCATCTTCCAGCCCTTTGCCTAAGACAAGAAAAAGTAAAAAAGAGCTTTCTCCCTTCCTTACCTTTCCGCCGTCTTTTCGCGAGGATGTCGTGGCCGGAGTGCTCGCCTGTGCCGGCCGGCGCTTCGGCTTGGTGAAGAAAGGCTTCCTCCTTGCGCAGGATCTTTCCCACTGGAGGGTGCCGACGGGGGCCGCCGCCCCTTCACCGGGGGACGACGAGGTCGTAGTGCCTGCCTCATTCTTTGAGCGCGGCTTCGGCCTGCCGCTGCACCCGTTCGTTCAAGGGCTGCTCTTCCATTACAAGGCAGAGGTACACCATCTCAACCCCAACGGGGTCCTCCACATCGTCATTTTCATCACACTTTGTGAGGCCTTCTTGGGGATCGAGCCGCATTGGGCGCTGTGGAGGTACTTTTTCCAAGCAAGGCTCTGGAAGGTCAAGCCAGCGGATGCTACGGTGCCCCTCGGTGGCTGGCCCTCGGCCAGACGGCCACGGAGCTCGGAGTACCTCGATGTCAAGCTACCGTCGTCCAACAAGGGATGGCGTTCTGAGTGGTTTTACGTTCGGAACGTCGGAGACAGCGCCCCGCCGTTCACCGGCCAGCTTCCTGTGGCGGGGGAAGAATGGACCTGGGGTGCTGACAAGAAGGAGAAGAAGAAGGTGGCCCTGATCGTGGAGCAGGTCAGGGCTCTAAGGGAGCAGAGGCTCACCGGGGACGTCGTCGTGCGTGCCTTCATGGGGATGCGCGTGCAACCCCTCATGCACAGGCCGCGCCCCTTGTTCCGGTATGAGGGGGCGTCCGATAAGATGAGGATGGCGGAGCCCGAGCTCGCCGCGACCGAGGTCGAAGCCCGGGTGGCCGCCGTAACGGGCGGAAGCGCTACTGAGGCTGCGGGCGGCCACCCGGAGCCATTCTCGATGGCCCACCCCCCAAATCTGGTAGGTTGGGCGGACTTCTTCTCGCCTCTCACTTCCCTTTGCCTTTGGCGCCCGGTCTGACCGGTGTTTTCGCATCTTCTAGGGGCTCTCGGGAATGGTTTCCCGGGCATTGCTCCCGGGGGAGAAGGCGTCGAGGGCAGCGGCCCGTGCGGAGGCCGCACAGCTTGACTCCTCCCGCAAGAAGCGGAAGGAGGAGGAGAGGAAAAAGAAGAAGAAGGAGCGCGCGGCGTGGGCCACGCGTGGTGAGGACGTGTCTGAGACCACCGCTGCGGGGGCGACCTCCACCGACAGCAGCGGGGGCAGCCCCGGTTACCCATACCGTGGGTTCTTTTCTGACTCGTCGACCGGAGTTGGCCCGAGTGGGGGCCCGACGGAGGGCGACTGCGTAGGCACCGCGACCGGGGGGCCCCGGGCGGAGGGCGACCCGTCTTTGCCGACGTCGCCGCCGCGCTTCGATGGAGGCGCCTTGTGGAGGCGATTTCGGGAAGCGGCCGCGGATCCGCCTTGGAGGGGACCGGCAAAGAGGCGCGCTTGCAGCGCGCACCCGCCGCTCGATAAGTACTCCTTTTCCTCGCTTGAACATTGTTGCCGCAAAGTTGCCCGAACAGCTCCTAAATGCTTGCGGTGTGCAGCGCCTATACGGGTGTGACCGTGGTCGCGGTGCAAGGCCCTGTGGTGGCTCGCGAGGCGCCGTTCCGCCGTAAGAGTCACACGGCGGTAGGCGCCGCGTCGGTGCCGAGGCATCAATCGAGTTGGCGATGGTCGTGGCGCAGCGGTTGTTGGCGCGCCGAGGGCACGCTTGCCGTCGGAGGGACGGGGCCTCACTCAGAAGCCGAGGTCGGTGAGGAGCTCCCGCCGCCTCCGCCGGGGACGCCGCCGGTGGCGCGATCGTCGTTACGGAGGGGGAACCGGCGACGCTACCCGCGAGCTCGCTGGCAGAGACGGCGACGGTGCTGGAGATGTCCGACCCCTTGCCTCAAGGAGAGGTATCGGTCGAGGCCCCGCAAGCGCAGGTCGCCGAGGGGATTCCCGAGGGGTCGGTTCCACCACCCTTGCCCGTGGGGGCCCGGTCGGGTGGCGTCCCATCCGAACGGGCGACCGAGGGCCTGTTGCCGGGTATGGCCCGTAGGTCAGGGACCTTGGGCGAAGCGGAGGAGAGCGAGTGGGCCGCCTCCAAAGAAGGCGCCAGACGCCGGCCGAGATGGACCAGATCCGGGCGGTCCGCTCGCTCGAATCCTCCGGCAGGGCGTTGGACGCGATCGCCGGGGGAGTCCGGCCGGTTAGCATGGTAAGTTGATCGGGCCCGGCCTCGTACCTTCCGATGAATTTGCGCGAGACCGACGGAAGTTCGATTTTACAAGATCTGCGGGCCCGCTCCGAGGGCAAGGTCGAGCTCCTAGTAGCTGGACAGCGGGCCGGGTGGCCGCTAGTGGAGGAATGCTGTCGGCCGCGCTCGAGCTACGCCGCTCAGGAGGCTCACCATCCGGCGGGAGGAAACGGCGGAGACCCGCCAAGAGCTAGATCAGGCCACGAAGGCCCTCTTCGAAGAGCGCCTGGGGGCCAAGTCTCTGAGGACGAGGGTGGCGGAACTCGAGTTCCTCCTGGTGGAGGCTGTCAGCGCCAAGGATGCCGCCGTCACCGCAGAGGGGGCCGCGCTAGCGCAGGCGACCCGTCTGCGAAGCGAGCGGGAGCAGGCCCGGAAAGACGCCGACCGAGTGCGTTCTGAGCGGGAGACCGCTCGGAAGGAGCTGGCTTCCTTGAGGACCTCATACGAGGGAGTCAGGGAAGAAACCAGCAACTTGGCGAGTTCTGCAGCCGGTAAGTGTCTCAACTCCTTGGTCAATTCTGCCAGCGCGACTCATAAGGCGTGCTCATCTAGAGATGTTGTGATCCGCAGAGCTGCAGAAGAATCTGAACGTCGCTATAGAGGCGCGAAAGGACGCCCTGAAGGCTCGTGACGAGGCGGTCACGGCGCGGGATGTGGCGCAGGCGGCGCTGAAGGTAGCCGAAGGTGGTCGGGCCGAGCTGGCCGCAGAATTGGAGGCCCTTCGCAAGGCCGGCCAGCATGTCTGCGACCGGGTCCTTGGAACCGTGGCGGGCCCGAGCGCTCTCGCCCTCATGCTGGCCCGAGTGCCATGGTGCGTTGAGAGAGCGCTGACCGTTAGTGCCGTACTTGGAGCTTCCTCGGCGCTGGTCAATACCGACTCCCACTACGACAGCATCGACCTTGCAGTGGTGAGCAGCGGCGTCGCTGGGAACCGATCCGACGACGAGATCGACAGGTTTGAGCTCCAAGTTGAGCCGTACGCTCGGGAGATCGCCAGCCACATCTCGCCGCAGAGTGCCCTCCAAGAAGAATAAGTAGAAGTTACATTCGTACTCCTTTATTGTAAAGACTATTGTTCGTAAATAATCTTAAACTTAGCAAGTTCCCGTATGCCTCCTGCCCTCTTTTATGTCATGGTGGGTGCTCAACCGGCCATAGCCGTAAGGACCACCGGGGTCACTTATGCTTAGGTCAGGTTGAATCGGGAGGGGCGGAGAGGATAGGAACTTTTGGCCATGCAGCAGTTACACGCACTTGTGAGGGATAGGAGTGTTCCCGACCGGCCAAAGATCGCTCCACTCGGGCACTTCCTTCTTCCGCTAAGTCTCGCTGCAACCGTAGCCGGGCGAGGCCGTAGCACTGGTCGAGAGGGTTACCGCGGGATGGACCTCGTGACCGGTCGGGTCACCGACCGCATGAGCGTGTGAGTTAGCCAAGTTTGCGCGGAGAGGAGTGTTCCCGACCGCCAAAGGTCACTCCGCCGGGTACTTCTTCTTCCGCCGGTGCTACTTAGCAACCGTAGCCGCCGGGCGAGGCCGTAGCACTCGGTCGAGAGGGTTACCACTCGGAAGGACCTCGTGGATCGGTCGGGTCACCGACCGCATAGGCGCCACCGTAAGCGACTGAATGGGGCGCCATGGCAGCCCGAGTCGCGCGCGGCGACTGTGTGCTCGGAGGAGAAGTAAAGACGACGCAAGGAATAAGAAAAGGACTTAGGATAAAAACGCCTTAACTTTTCTATATTCCAAGCGTTGGGAGGACACGCCATCCGTGTCCTCGAGTCGAAGGTGCGTGCCAAAGAACCTCTGCGACGGTGAAGGGGCCTTCCAGGGCAGCGAGAGCTTGTGCTTGTCTTTGCTGGTCTGGACCCGACGCAGGACCAGGTCGCCAGCGCTGAAGGATCGCCCTCGAACCTGGCGGCTGTGGTAACGCCGCAGAGCTTGTTGATACTTGGCCGATCGTAGAATGGCTACATCGTGCGCCTCGCCAAGCAGGTCGATGGCGTCTTGTTGCGAGGCGAGCCCCCGAGCCTCATCGAAGGCTTGTAGTCTTGGGGCGCCGATTCGTGTCGGTTGGCGGGGCGGCAAAGACCGAACACCATGAAGAACGGTGTAAACCCGGTCGCCCGAGTCGGTGTGGTCCGCAAGCTCCAGAGGACGGAGGGTAGCTCTGCCACCCATCGCCCCGCGACATGCTTCAGTCGACTGAAGATCCGTGGCTTGAGCCCTTGGAGGATCATGTCGTTTGCGCATTCGACCTGACCGTTAGTCCGCAAATGGGCCACGGCTACCCAATCGACGCGGATGCTGAAGTCGTCGCAGAACTCGAGAAACTCCTTCCCCGTGAACTGCGTCCCGTTGTCGGTGATGATAGAGTTCGGGACTCCAAACCGAAAGACGATGTCGCGGAAGAAGGTGGTCGCTTGCACCGACGTGGCGCCCACGACCGGCTTGGCCTCTATCCACTTGGTGAACTTGTCTACCGCGACGAGGAGATGAGTAAAGCCCCCGGGCACTTTCTTGAAGGGCCCGACCAGATCGAGTCCCCACACTGCAAACGGCCATGTGATGAGGATCGTCTGCAAGGCCTGGGCTGGCAGATGCGTCTGTCGGGCGAAGAATTGGCATCCTTCGCAGGTGCGTACAATCTGCTCGGCGTCGAAAACGGCGGTCGGCCAGTAGAAACCTTGTCGAAAGGCCTTTCCTACGAGGATCGGGTGCGAGATGGTGACCGCAGACCCGCCATGGATATCGAAAGAATTGTTTCCCTCGGTCGGCCGAACGCACCTCTGGAGGACCCCGGAGGGACTCCTTTTGTAGAGGTCCGGCCCAACCAGGACGAAGGATTTCGCCCGACGAGCGAGGCGCCGGGCCTTGGTCGGGTCAGCGGGAAGCGACCCGTCCGCCAAACGGTCGATAAAAGGCTTCCTGATCGGATTCGGATTGTTAGCACGCTGCGTTCGACCCGGCCAGTTTACGCCCGACCAAGACGGCGGTTGGGGTGACCGTGTTTCGGCAGTCGGGAGACCGCCGACCACCGAGTCCAATCGACGAAGGTCGCAGAAGGTCGCAGATTTAAGATCCTGTGGGATCGGCCCCTGGCCGAGGCAAGATTGGCTAGGTAATCGGCCTCACCGTTGAAGGCTCAGTAGCTATGGTGGAGCTCGAAATCTTGAACCGCTCTTCGAGCTCGCGCACTCTCGACAAGACGCCGCCATGCGGGCATCTCGGGGTTTCGCAACCTTCATGACCTGGTCGACGACAAGCTTGGAGTCCCCGTGGACGAGAGTCGGCGAGCGCCGAGGTCGGCGGCGATCCGAGACCGTTGACGAGCCTCGACGGCGACATTGTTGGTCGCGTCAAGAGCAACTCGATGGCGATGGAGTCCGTCTCGAGCGGGAAATGATGATTTACTCCGCGCCGCGCCGTTCTTGGTGTAGGACCCATCAAGTACATCGCCCAAGATTGGTCTTGGCGCCGGTGGCGCTCGGCTTGGTCCACTCGGCGACAAAGTCGGCGGGGCTCGTGACTTGATCGCCGCTCGAGGGACGATGTTATGCCGTGGATCGCCGAGCTCGAGCGCCACTTAGCTATCCTCCCGAGGCGCCACGGTTGTGGGACGATCTCGCCGAGCGGAGACGTGGTCACCACGGTGATGGCGTCTTCGGTCAAGTAATGGACGAGCTTTCTTTTGGTGATGAGCACCGCGCAGCGGCTTCGCACTGCGGTACCGAGCCTTGACTCGGAAAGCACCTCGCTGATGAAGTAGACTGGCCATTGTACCTTGAGTTCACGGCCCTCTTCCGCTCGTTCCACCACAAGGGCCGTGCTCACGACTTGGGCAGTGGCGGCGATGTAGAGGAGCAGCGGTTCACCTGGCACCGGGGCGACCAGGACCGGAGGTGAGGACAAGAAGGCTTTCAAACGGGTGAGGGCCTCCTGAGCCTCCCGGTCCAAATAGGCGGTCGGATTTCTTAAGCAAACAGATAGCGGCATTCGCGCCGCCAAGGCGAGACAAGCGGCTTAAGGTCGCAAGGCATCCAGCTAGCCTCGATCCCTTTGAGGTTGCCAACGGGCCCATCCTTGCGATCGCGAGATCTTCTCCGATTGGCCTCGATGCCACGCCGAGACGATGAAGCCGAGGAGCTTCCCCTTGGGGACCCCGAAGACGCACTTGTCGGGGTTGAGCTTTATACGGAACCGTCGAAGATTCGCGAAAGTCTCCCCTAGGTCGGTGATGAGGTCGCCGGCCTTCCTGGTCTTCACGACGATGTCGCCGACGACGCCTCAATGTTGCGGCCGATCCGTCGTTGAAACACGTTTGCATACATCGCTGGTATGTAGCACCCGCGTTCTTTAAACCGAACGGCATCGTTACGTAACAGAATGAGCCAAACGGAGTGATGAAGGAAGTCGCGAGCTAGTCAGACTCCTTCAGCGCTATCTGGTGATAGCCTGAGTAGGCATCCAGAAAGGAAAGGGACTCGCACCCCGCGGTGGAGTCTATGACTTGGTCAATGCGGGGCAAGGGGAACGGGTCCTTGGGACACGCTTTGTTGAGACTCGTGTAGTCAATGCACATTCTCCATTGCCTACTCTTCTTTTTTACAAGTACAGGGTTGGCCAGCCACTCGGTGTGGCGTACCTCTTTTACGAACCCTGTAGCCAAAAAGCTTGGCGATCTCCTCCCCTATGATCCTGCGCTTTTTCTCGTCGAAGCGGCGCAGGCGTTGGGCGACCGGCTTTGAGCCTGGTCGGATGCTCAAGGAGTGCTCGACGACTTCCCTGGGAATTCCGGCATGTCAGAGGACTTCCATGCAAAGACATCGTTGTTGACACGGAGGAAGTCGACGAGCGCGCTTTCCTATTTAGCGGGGAGCGTGGCTCTGACCCGCACGGTCCTGGTCTGATCCCGGGGATCGACCGCAACCTTCTTCGTGTCCTCGGCGAACTTGAAGGATCCCGCCCTCGACTTGCTAGACTCAGGGGCGGACTCGGAGGCTTCCCTCCGGAGGTTGACGAGCTCGGCGGACGCGATGACCGCCGACTTAAGCTCAGAATCGCCGCCGCAGCTTGTAAGCGAGCCGAAGGACGGCCACGTGATGACTCCTCGCGGCCCGGCATCTTCGCCAGATGGGTGTAGCTGGGGACCGCCATGAACTTGGCGTAGCATGGCCTCCCCAGGATAGCGTGGTAGGAGCCGGGGAACTCCACGACCTCAAAAGTGAGGATCTCGGTACGGAAATTCTCCGGTCCTCCAAAGGTGACGGGCAGGTCGACCTGCCAGAGCGGGTGGGCCTGCTGGCCAGGGATGACGCCGTGGAAAAGCGCCTTGCTCGGTCGGAGACTCGAGCGGAGGACCCCCATGGCGTCAAGCGTCTCAACATAGAGAATGTTGAGGCCGCTGCCACCGTCCATTAGCACCTTCGTGAGGCGCTTCTTCCCCACAACGAGATCAACCACGAGCGGGTATCTTCCCGGTTGTGGGACGTGATCGGGATGATCGGTCCGATCGAAGGTGATCGGGGATTCCGACCACCGAAGATATCGAGGGACAGCTGGCATGACGGTGTGGACCTCGCGGTAGGCGAGCTTGAGCCGACGTTTGTCGGCGTAGCATGCCGGTCCACCAAAGATCATGAGGCAGCCGTCGGGTTCGGGGAACTCGTCGTCCGCCTTTTTCTCCGCGGCCCGGGGGGCCGGGGCTGGCTTCTTTCCTTTGCCCCGCGGCATCGTGGGAGCACCGGAGAGGAAACGCCAGACCTCGCGCATCCGTGCAGACTTGTGTTTGACGGGGAACCCGTGGTTTGGGCACGGGCTGTCCATCAATTTTTCGAAGTGGTCGAGCACAACGATCGGTCGCACCTGCTGCTTGGCAGGGCGGTCGACAGCTGCGACCACTTGGACCTCGCGGACCTGCTTTCCATGCCGCTTTCGCTTGTCGGAGCGGTCGGAAGGGGACCCGGCTCGGGCGCCGGGTTCTTACTGGGCCTTTCCTCCTTCGAAGATGGCCCCCACTACCTCCTCACCGGAGGCGTGGTTGGTGGCGATGTCCAGAAGCTCCTTGGTGGTTCTGGGCTTAACGCAGCCCAGCTTGTGCACCAAGGCCTTACAGGAGGTGCCGTAGATGAATGCCCCCACGACATCGGCATCGGAGATGTTAGGGAGCTCGTTGCATTGGCGGGAGAATCGCCGGATGTAGTCCCGGAGAGTTTTCCCCGGCTGCTGTTTGCAGCCCTTCAGGTCCCAGGAGTTCCCAGGGCGCTTGTAAGTGCCCTGGAAGTTGCCGACGAAGAGGGTCTTCAAGTCAGCCCAGTTCCTGATGGTTTTCGCGAGCAAGTACTCGAGCCAGGCTCGAGCCGAGTCCGCAAGGTAGATGGGGAGGTATTGGATGATAAAAAGATCATCAGTTGCTCCCCCCGGCCGGCATGCGAGCCGGTAGTCTTCGAGCCATACGCCGGGGTTTGTGGCCCCGGTGTATTTGGCAATGTTGGTCGGTGCCCTGAATCTGGCTGGGAAATCCGTATGGTGAATCCCCTGGCAGAAGGCCCGTGGTCCCGGACCATCGGGGCTTGGGCTTCGGTGGAGGTGGCGCCCGTCGTCCACAATACGCGAGCGGGTGGCCTCGTCCGCCGCCTTTCTTCGCGCCTCGAGGGTGGTGCGGAAGTCGTAGGCGTCGCCGAGGGGCTGGCGCACCGGGATGCGTGAGGCCTGGGGTTGTTCGTAGTGCGCCGCCTCCTTTGCCGCGCCCAACCGGCTCTGGGCAGCGGTACGGGCCCGGCGGCCAGAGGTGGCTCCCGAATGGTAGGAGCCGGAGGGCTGCATGTGCTGCACGGCTGCACGCTCCACCAGCCCTCGGAGGTTCTGGTACGTGGCTTTGGCCTCCGGGTCGTCTGGCTCGGGAAGGCCTCGGAGCAAGATCGCAGCCGCAGCCCACGTTCGACTTGCGTGGGAAGAACCGAGGGCGTCGACTCTTCCGCGACTTGTGGCGTGCTCGGCGTGGCGCCGCGCGCCGCCAAGCATCTGCGGGGGCTCGGGCTCCTCCCGCTCCAGGTTGGCCTGGAGCTGGTCAAGCTCGGCCCTTTGCTCCTCCAGCTCTTCGGGCTGTTGTTGAAGCTCGGCGCGAAGCTTGAGCGCTGCTCAGCGTGCTCGCAGCAGTATTCCTCCTCCTGCGCCTTAGTGCGCCGGATGGGGGCCCCCGTAGCCGCGGGGGTTACGGTCAAATCGACCATGCCCGCCATGTTGCACTCGCGAGAGTGCCGTCCGCGGGTGGGGTGCTCCGTGTCGGAGCTGGAATCGTGGCTGGAAGAATCTTCCAGCAACTCATGGATAGAGGTCGGCATGTAGCCGTCCATTGCCACAAGGTGTGAGCCTGCGGGGGGTGACATGGTCACCTGCCCGAGCCCACGGGAGCTATCGCCAGAAGTGGCGTGGTGCTCCTTGGGTTCCGGCCGGGCTGTTAGGGTGCCCTGCCGGAGTTTGGCGAGGTCGTGGGAGACGGCGCCGAGCTCCCGACGGCGCTGGTCTCCGGAGACGGCCGGGATAAGCACGAGCCCTCCTGCCGAAGTGGCGGCGAAGTCGAGGGAGCCGAAGCGGATCCGGCTTCCCGACGCAGTTGTGCCGTCGTGGGTGAAATATGCCATCAGGGAGGCAAACGGGAATCCGGAGATGTCGATGAAGACGCGCAAAGGCCCCTACCTGGCGCGCCAACTGTCGGCGTTTCGAGCACCGGCAAGTAAATTTGTAAGTCTAAGGGGCCGCGCGTTCCAACTCCCTGAATGGTTAGACTCAGAAGCCCAAGATGTATACTGGTTCGGGCCGAATGTCCCTACTCCAGTTCGTGTGGTGGTATTGTATTGTCTTTAGGGCGGATGGTTACACAGTGTTTACAAGAGCGAGCTAAGAGCCTTAGCGCAAGAATGCTCGTTGCTTGTGCGTGTGTCTTCTCCTTCCTTCCCCGGGGGTTCCTGCCTTCTTTTATACAGTAGGAAGGGGCAGGTTACATCGAGAGTTGGGGAAGGGCGAGGTGACCTATGCTAAGAGCTTCGGTCCTTCGTTCTGTCGACTGGTCACCGCTCGTCTTGCTCACGCTGGGTTGGTAGTCTTGTTGGGCGGAGCGGTTAGCTGCTTCGTTGGGAAATGGCGCACCTGCCTTCTGTGAGCCTGACGAGTGTTGACGTTGCTGTGTATAACGTTGGTGCTGCCTCGGGAGGGAGCGTGCTTTGTCGTCGACGTGGATCGGGTCGATGGATCGAAGCTTGACTTCAGCAGTCATTAAACCATCTTGGGAAGGGGCCACCTGCTCTCGTATAGTCACTTCGATTGACCCCGTCCGTGGGGCACGTGGCTGTGGGCCGGTGGAGGCTTCGACACGCGGCCCTCGGCGGAGGTTGCCTTGGTTTGATCGGAGTCGGGGGATCCGACCTGCTGCGGAGGTCGGGAGCCCTGCTTGGTCGGGGATGCCTATCCCGATCGGTCGGGAATGGGCGTCCTGTGTGGCCCCGCAGGTTCTTTGATCGGTAGCGGGCCTGGAGCGGCCTGTTAGGCTCGGGTTATGCTTGGGGCAGCCTGCTCGTCACGCCGGGCCGTTGGGGTACCCCTGTTGTAAGTATTCGTCAGCGATAATCCTTCACACTCTATAATAATACCTCTGGAACTAACCAATTATATTTTGACATTGCCACCAGCAGCCAAAGGCCACTAACCAATGTGGATTCTATGTTTGTCACAACATGCAAATCCTCATTGGTGCAAAAAAGACCAATGTTATGGAGGTTTGTCAATCTTGCAATAGTTGTTTCCAGTTATCAATTTATATATACATGCAAGATTTTACTCTTCCCATCGACAGGCTTAGAAATGCGCTAAATCTACAATGGAACAAATTGACCTGCTATGAATTCGAGGACAACTCTATGCCTTCTTGATGCGTGAGGTCATAAATCCAAAACGCGAATGCCACTCAAAGTCACCTGATGAGTTGTGAATTTGTTAGTTACCACTTGGGTTAATTTGTGAACCTTGTACTGTGAATTTGTGAGTTGTAGCTATGGATTCAATTGGTTAATATATATAAGTTGATTTTTGAAATGGATTCGTTGTTCGTAGTGTGTAATATGTAATCTGAGTTGATTTCTGAAATGTATGTCATAATAATATGTTTATGATGTAAATTATGTAATCTGTTTTGTTTCAGAGGGCATGACAGCATTTCCTGATGCTAGCCAATAAAATCAAAAATCTTCAATAATACAAACCATCATCATAGACGGTTCTTGGCTAGAACCGTCTGAGACAATGCAATATCATAGACGGTTCGTAGGTAGAACCGTCTGTGATGAGAGAATATTACAAACGGTTCTAGCTATGAACCGTCTGTGATGATGGACTATTACAGACGGTTCGTAGCTAGAACTATTACAAACGGTTTGTAGCTAGAACCGTCTGTGATTATGGACTATCACAGACGGTTATAGGATAGAACCGTCTGTGATATTCTCTCATCACAAATGGTTCGTAGATAGAACCGTCTCTGATGTTAATTTTCACTGAGGGTTCAAAAACCGTATGTGATGTGCCCTTCTTATCACTGACACATGTTTAAAGACGGTTCACAAAACCGTCAGTGATGAGGTTTTTGAACCGTCTGTGATGAGCTTTTGTGTAGTAGTGATAGTTCATGTTCCCGATGGCCAATCCCATTGGTGGTCAGGGGGCAAATCCAAAGTAGGGCTTTGTTAGGCTGGAGCCTACCCTCCGCCGCAGCGCTAGTACCATCTCTATCGGCAACCGCCTTCATGACTGTCATGCACTCGAATCGAGGAAGAACAAATAACAGAGAGATGAACTCAAGAATGAAGGAAGAAGAAAAGGCAATTTTGGGCCTTTTCATAGCCCAGTAAGCCCAAGTGTGGCTTCACATCCATCCCACTGGCCCACTCCACATCTCCACCCAATAGGTCACTGAACCAAATAAAAGAAGCAAAACAAAAAAGCAGGGAATTTCGTAATGTGCGCACCTGAAGGCTGAAGTTGACTTGGTAGAGAGCTGGGAGGCAAGGAGAAACCCTAGGTAGCGGCAGCCGATGGCGTAGTGCATACGGAGAAGGGGGGCACAACGGCCCGAAGCGGCGGCACGAGGAGACGAGGGGAGCTGCCTACCGACACTGAGGGCAGGCTAGGATGGCCGGGCGTCGGCGCCAAGGAGTGGATCCGTGGGAAGAGGGGACTACCGGGCGAGCGGCGGTGACGAGGAGACTATGTTACGGCCGAGCATCAGGGTGTCAGGTTGGGCGACGATGATGAGAAGCGGAGCCTCGCGGAGGAGCCTAGCCCCAGAGCTAAGATCTAGAATTTGAGTTGAGAACTGAGGAGTGGGGACTATGCCGATGCCCGACAAACATGAGGAAATGAGGATGACTGTGGATGTGGTTATTGTTATTACTTACTAATTTTATTGTTTGGTGTTTAATTTCATTACTCTTTAGTATATAATTATATATTGTTTAGTTAGTAATATAGTTGTATACTTGTATATTTATTTTATTTTGAATGTCTGTAATCATTTATAACTTAATATTGTATCACTAATTTTGCAAATTTGTATATACAGACCGCTTTGGACGTATATTCATATGTTTTGGGATGTCTTTTCATTAGTGAGGTATTTTCCTTCGTTGTATTTTTCTTTCTCGCTATGTTTCTCTTTTATTTATGTATGAATTTTAATTGTACAAGGCTATATTTGATATGTTTATCTTAATTTAACTTGGTTCTTTAACCCCTCCTCTATTTTAATATTGGCTTGGCCACCGTCAGTAGTCCAGAACAGAACCACCGGAAGAGGTCTGATCTGCATGCTGCGTCTCTTGGATCACTACACTTTACACAGGCCAACCAAAGAAGCAAGGAATGGAATTGAATAGAAAGGAAGATGCTGGTAAGTGGTAAGCACCGTACCATCTTGGTGCCCGCCCTTAATTTGTCTTGCCTACGTACTGTATATATAATGCGCCAAACCAACCACTTGCATGGATCATCGTCTCTCTTTGCGCTGCAGCGAGTGAGCAATGGTTGGTTTGGCCTGGCCTGGTCCGGAGTGTCACTGAAACAGAGGACTGAAAGGAGGCAGTGGATCGTATCGCGTGATTTTCTGGCATATCTTGCTCTCCTCGGGACTTGGGCCGTCCGTGAAATCGTAGAGCTTGCAAGGTGGCCAGGGGGACAGCTGCAGCTGCAGCTGCAGCTTTCCTATGGATCTGCATGAAAAGATCACCAGTGTTCGCTCTTGCTTGTCTCCGCTCCATCCTCTAGTGCACTGTTCCGTACACTACTTCGGCTCCCTGCTTGGAGTCTATGAATTCCACGGAAATTCTAGAGAGGTCATGTTAGGCGGGTTAGATGCGTACAAAACGAAACGAAGAATTTAAAGTGGAAAATCTCGTAAAGGAGGAAAAATCACGGGAGATAAATCCACTAAATCGTTCGATATACATGTACATAGGGGATAGTATTATATAGTCAATCGAGTCCAAATCAGTTAAGATTTTGACTCCTATTTTTGGATATTTGAGGAATCCGTGATTGTCTCTAACAAACCCTTCTTGACTCAAAATCCATAATAAAATTGTCTCTTGAAAACCCCAAAGAGTAATTAAGCACCATGAATACCAGCTTGCTTTTGTGAGCATGTCAGTAGGATTGTCATCAATGTGTATCTTTCCCACAACAATTTGTTCTTTATCAATCATACAATGTATAAAGTGGTACTTGATATCAATATGCTTGGTCTTGACCTGATACATATCATTCTTAGTCAAACAAATAGCACTCTGGCTATCACAATAAACAGTAATAGTTTCCTGTGAAATACCAAATTCAGAAACCAGTCCTCACAACCAAAAACACCTTCCTTTACACCTTCAGTAGCTAAAACATACTCTGCTTCAGTAGTAGAAAGAGCTACGATAGGCTATAAAGATGATTTCCAACTGACTGCAGAACCACATAAAGAAAAGATATATCCAGAAGTTGATCTTTGTTTATCAAGATCACCGGCATAATCAGAATCAACAAACTCAATAGTATTATGTCTTCACTTTATTCTTATCAAACATCAAGCCAAAATTAGAATTTTCTTTCAAATAACGAAGAATCCACTTAACAGCATGCCAGGATTATGCATAGATATGCTAACCACACTAACTGCATGAGCTAAATTTGATCTAGTACAAATCATAGCATACATAAAATTTCTAACTGCACTAGAATAAGGAACACGTGACATATATTCTTTCTCTTCTTCATTTAGTAGGACAATGACTTGAAGATAATTTAAAGTGTGAGGCAAAAAGTGTAGAAACAGGTTTGCAATCATTGAGATTAAATTTATCAAGAATCATCTCAATGTAGCTTTTCTGAGAGAAATAATGTACTAGCTTTGCTGTCACGCTGAATCTCCATCCCAAGAAATCTTGTCTTGTTTTGTGCATCTCTAGACCCTAACAGATTACTCTCCCCTCTGTTTAAGAATGATTTTTAACGGTCTCCAAGGTTAAACTTTGATTGCTAATTTTACACTAATACATTTATGAAACATCATAGAAGTAAAATAGTACGAAAACATTTCTTATGACAAATCTAACAATATCATTTTAACACGATAAATCTGAATATTTAAAATATAAATATTGGTTGAAGATTATGAAGTTTGACTGATCTAAATCAACAATGCCAAATATTCTAAAACAGGAGGAGTATTTTGTTTCCTGCAACCTTATTGTACTCAATTGATTACCACGCGGTACTAGTACTACGTACAATTGTCGCTTGGCATGTCAGTAAAACTTGATAACATGTCACTGTTTTTTCAAAAGAGAGAGGAAACGATGTTTCTTCATTCTTGAAATTGATTTCCTTCGATTGTATTACAGAATTGACGAGGAAAGAAAATTAACGTGCAAGTAAATACTAACCTGTAAGATTTGTGTAACCATGCAACATTGGATACCGATAATGACGTACGCAACTGATGCACGGATGAGCTACAATCACAAAGGACGAACTCGATCAGGTAAACTCCAAGAAGAAGAGATATGATTACGATCAAGGTGAAAGCATGGCTGGACCTTAATTAGCAATGAGCCTTGCAGCAAATATGTACTAGTACCCCATGTAATGAATAGCATAAAGAATGGAACTACGTGTTAGATCGATGGATCGCGTCTAACAACAACAGCTGGCGCACGTTGATTCTGACATAACAGACAGACGCGTTTATATGGATTTCATCTTATTTTGTCACACGACTGACGACTGCATGCAATGCATGTGCGATCGAGGCCGTATTTACTTGTGCTCTCTATCCAAGCAAGAGTTGATTTCATCTGGAAAATGGCATATACATCCATGAAAAGAAGCCAATCTAAACCTCGAATACTTGCAGCTAATTAATTAAGAATGGTTAATTCGGAGCAAACATATCATCATCGTTTCAGTCCCATATGCATGCTCGCTGTAATTAAGGTCTTGTCTAGCCAGTTTACCAGCTTATCTAAGAAACCGCCTGACCTAGCTAGATCTGTAATATGGTTGAAGAAAGCGCACAACCGATGCATGCAAACAGAGGGCACATCGATCAGGCAAAAGCCTCTCAAAGACACGATCGAGTTAAAGAAATAGACAAGAGGATATCGGCCAAGCCCCAGAGATCAATATAATCACCGTGGCCTGTGTATCCACGGATCTCCAGGAATCCAGCCATTGGCGGTAAGCAACAAGGAGGCAACGACTATTGAGATTACTCGTGGATTTGGCAGATAGGGCTTAGAAGCTAGCGCCACACGGATCCTTGTTGCAAGGGCCTAGCTAGGAGCAGTGCTAGACATGAGACATATATGGAGGATATATATATATATGGTGCATGCAACGTGAAGTGACTGTACTGTGCATGCATGATTCATGTTGGTGGATCATCCGGCCCGGCCATCGCTAGCTCAGGGATTATGTAAGCAGCTCGCAGCAGACATGCGTGCGTGCGATTGATTTGCTTCCCATGCATGGCGATGCCGGCCAACGATAAGCCTGCAAAACACGCACTGTTCTCTCCTTGGTCCATGAAAGCGGCCATACATACGCATGTCTGCTACGATCGAGCCAAGCACAGTACCGCATGTCGTACTGCCATCCATGATGCATGCCTAGCTTGTATCCAAGTCCATCGATCGTTAATTAATTGGCCATGCTACAAGTTGCAGTGAGCGAGATCAGCTAGTGAAGTGAATTCCGAACTTGCTCGATCCGATTACTTTACCAATCTCTCGCTCATAGATCATTACAATTATATATGCTACTTGTACCAAGGAAAAAATAATAAATCATTCATCCTCTCTATTATGCACTACTTACTACGTGCATTATCAGCTTGGCATGAATAGTCTAACTAAACGAATTAACATTCCATGCATGTGTGATAAACTTAATTAACTGGATCGGTACGTAGTAGTATATAAATTCTCGTCGAGAATTTAGAATTGCTAGCATCATGTGCAAAGAAGAGGACAAATCGAAGGCCACGATCGATGTGTCGCGCGCGCCAATACATTTACACAATAACCAACGTCAGTTCTAGATTAATTATTCTCATGTTGTTCCTCCCCCAGGATTATTATGTGGAACAAATTGCATTTTATATATATATATATATATATATATGAACTAGCTAGGAGTACTCAGAAAAGAAAATGTATCGCGCGCTGGTGTCGAACTACATTTCCTAGGATTAAGGGTGTAGCCACATGCCGAAATTAATTAATTGTTATGAATGATGTTGATGGCAAGGTGGCAAATCCTAATCATAGTAATTAAGTTCGTTCACCACACTGATCATGATTGGCCAGGAGAAAACATGCATGCATGCAGCCATAGCGTACTATCAAGTTCCATTTGCGACAGAGAGATGTACAGATTCTTTTCCAGTTTGATATCCATGACTTAAGACATGGGCATTGAGCTTTGCCGACACGGCTCACCTTGCCTCCGTTGAGTCTAGGTACGGCCTATGGCATGCTAGGCTCTCTCTATGTCATGTCGGTCCAGGCATGGCCCTTTCGTACTGTGGTGAGGTGGGTGACATCAACAAGGGTTAGAGGGAGCGGACGGGTGGTGGTCACTTTGGACGTGTGGCCGCTAGTGTCGTGCCGACCTACTGCTGTCATCGGGGGATGGTAGATCGGGTGGCGCCGTGCCATGTGGCTGTCGTTGCCTTTCCGGGCTACCGTCGTCATTGTGCCAGCCTACTGCTATCGCTGAGGGATGGCCAGATTTGTTGACCCATGCCATGTGGTCGCCGTCACTGTGCCAACCTGTCGTCATCCCCAAGGGATGGCCAGATCTGGCGACGGCGTGCCTGGGGATGGTCAAATATGGCAGCGTCGTGCTAGGAGACGGCCGCGTCACGCCCAAGGATCGGTGGCGAGGTGGTGGGAGCGAGTTGAGCAGCAGAGGCTTCGGAGGTGATCATTTGAGCAGAGATAGTGAGGTGGAGGTGTCACCGCCTCCTCCATCGTCGAGGAGGAGCGATGGTAAATGATGTCGTCGCCATCGATAGGACACCAAAAGGGAGGGGCAAGTGGAGAGAGAGAGGATGAAAGGGATCAGAGAGTAAAGACGAAGAGGACAAAGAGGGTTAGTAGGCTGGGCTGCAGTGTGTGATGAGCTAGGCTGACATAGTTTTTTTTAATGAATATACTACTTTCGGTCCAGTTGTTTGTGTGTGTCGTGTCGTGTATCGGGCTGAGTTTCTAAATCCAACACAGCTCGATCATTCATTGTAACGACCCCCATTTTCACATACTTGCAAAAATGGAAATCTAATGTGCATCCCGTACTAGTCCTATGATCAGTAGCTAGTACGCACATACACACCAATTGGAATCACAACCATACAATAATTATTAAGCGGAAGCTATTATACAAAGAAAAACTTTACAACTCAGAGATATAGAAGCAAAATCCTGTAGTGTGCCAATCCAAAACCCGCAGGCAATTGACAAGGCATAATCCCTAGAAAGATTCGCCGAAGAAAATCCCGCAACCTGCGACGAAAGAAACCTTCGAAGCTTCGCTAACTTATCCACCTAAAAACAACATATAAGCAAGGGTGAGTACTTTCGTACTCCGCAAGACTTGAGCAAAGCCTATAATATATGCAGGCCATTTCAAAGGAGGCTACTACAGTTATTTTGCATAATGCAGATTGACATTGTAAAACAAGTTATTTACAAACAGAATTTGTAAAAGCATAGTTGACTGATATGAAATAAGTAAAGCATAAGTAATACTCACAACCCATCGTGTATATCGAATAATCCAGAAATGGAATCCAACAATGTCGATCCTTTGACATAAAGCAAAAGCTGCTAAACAAGTTCCAAACCAAAACCCGATTTTAGGAAATACAAAAGACTAACATTGGAATGACTTCACCAAGTGTCCTTGACCGTGGACGCGGCTAATCAATTAGATTTACACTCTGCAGAGGTGTACAGCTTTACCCACAAGGAATGATCAACCTCTTTTGCCAGATCAATTAACACACTTCCTTTGGTGTGTCGGCAAGGAGATCATACAGAGCCGTTACATTATCTAGATGTGGCTTTGAACCAGCCCGGGACGTTTGACCCTCGCCATGGAAACAGAAACACGCACCCAAGACATGGTTCCATTCACATCACACCCAACACACCGTTTCTGTTCATGGCAAGGCGTATACCGTTGCATTGGTAAGTATAACTCCTACAGACAGACCAAACCGGAATGCCTGTGCAATTCTCTCGCCTTCCTTAGATGCAAAGCCACACCTAAATAACTTAATAGGCTAAGACCCGCCCACACAAGCCCTCGTGATTGTACGAAATTCTTGGATCTATAGCGTCCCATTGCTCGGTCCTTAATCCGACACGGGCGATACTCCACCCTAACTACGTGCAAATCCCATTGCACCTCCGGCTATTGCCAATAATCGCCCGCATCAAAACCGTAGTTTTATTTTTGGTTTTTAATCAAAATACCCATAACCAACAACTTTAATTCCAACATTTTCCATTTCTTAAGAAACAAGTTTTGATCTGATCATCATTCTCATTTGTTCTAAAAGCATGGCTAAGCATGGATAGAAGTAATCGCATATAACCACAATGACATTAAGTAATTGTCTAAGCTCAATCTATGGTTATCAAGGTACATATGTTCATACTTATCAAGGAAGTTTCATGAGACAACAGGTATAACTACCAGTACCACAAAATAGCGAATTTACATAAAGTAAACGTATGCATGAAACATTTTAATAAACAATGCAAATTAAATTCTGGGATCAAGATGGTCAAAGGGGGGTGCTTGCCTTGCTCATATATCGCTTACGACGAAGACACGATCGCAGCTGACGGAGGCAACGATGGAGGAAGGGACGTCGAATTCTACACGTCGATCAATCGGAAAATATAGCAAATGATAAACTTCAATAAGGGCAAAAAGAAAACAGACAGAAAATCAAATAAAGATTCACTGCAGAAAACAGGCACGCTTTAGGGTTTGAATTATTTAAGTAATTACATTATTCTTAAACTTAATGGCTTTATGATGAACCAAACAAGGTTTCTTTTATAGATTATCTATTCTTGAATTACGAATTCAAGAGGCTAAAATTATGAATTCTAGTATTTATAACTTCGAATTATAGATGCTAAAGTTACTTGGATTAAAAGAAGTAAAACACAAATTTAAGGGTTATGCAATTAGCACTTAGCCTTAAATGATTTTGCATATGAAAGGTTTTAATTAGGTTATGGTTGATAAGCTAGCTAATTAGATTTATTTATGGTTTTTAAGAAGGTTCTGGTGATACAAATATAATAGTTATAATCGTCATTATTATTACAAGGTTCAATTATTCATATTATGAAGCTCATTAAACATAACATTTAGGGTTATTTGGCTAATAGGATTTATATGCAAAACATGATGAAATAAGATTATTTCTTCGGAATTGGATAGCATATACCTTGAAGAACATATCTAGGCTAATTTTATACATTCTAGTGTTTAGACGAGATATTATTTTCATAGCTGAAAACGCTTATGCGATATTAAAGGTTATAACAACCATAATTTTTAAGGGTATTCAACTAGCAAGATTTAATTGAAAAGTAAGTTGTGAATAAAATATTTTTCTAGAATATGGTAGACCATATCCTAAATATCATTTTTAAACTGATTTTCATAATATTTGCATTTAGATGAGGGGTTCTACAGGTCGATGAAAAAGCTTGAGTGTTACAATTACTACACGATAAGGATTCAGTTTTTGATATAAGATTGCGACTACACTGTCTAGGATAATCTACCCATTTTTCAGACATTAATAGGGTATGACATTAGAAGTGATTTAAAGTTGATTTCGCGACAATCGGCTTTTATCCGAAATGTTTTCTATATAAACGATCATTAGGGTTTAACATGATCCTATTTCGACCTAGCACAAACATCAGACACTTTTGCCTAATCAGCAAGGGTACTGTTTTTCAGGGCTACAGGATTTGGTTTTGCCAAATTTGAAGTTTATTTGTGAAAGTTATAACTATTCCAATTATGCAAGTATTAACACTTTGACTATTAAACATTTACTGTTTTATATAGAAAACCTTAAATATTATTATTTATCTGGAAACCTTGTAATGCTAGGAGTACAACAAAACTGATTTGGTGATTATTTGAATTCATTTGATCTTTCTATTGACTATTTGATTCTATATGCATGTACATATACATTTTATACTTAGGTTATTTCATATTGTTAAAGATTGTTCAAATCAAGTTCATTTATTAATTATTTTGTCAAATTCAGGTATCCTACTGTCATAATAGTATTCAGAAACTAAATTTTACTTATCTCATATTTCTTTTATTCAAATTATGCTTATTTGAATTTCTAATGCATTGAATACCATCTTTAATAGAAAGCAGTTCAAACAATAATGAAATTTAAATATTTTTATATATTTAAACTTCTGTAAGTATGAGAATTTTACTAAAATTGGTTCCATTCCATTCCAAGTTTGTTTACAACTTTTTAATATGCAGCACTTCTTTAAGCCTCTTCTTTAAATTTGAATTTTCAATTTACCCAGTGAACATTTTCAAAATGTTATTGCATATTCTGAAAGCACTAGATTTTAGATGAATTTAGAATTTTGTTTCATTTCATTTGGACTAATGATTCAAAAGTTATCAGTGTTTGGAGTGGCTCGGGTATACAAATTCCAGAAAATAGAAAATACGTTTTCAAAGTTGAGAAAGCGTATTTCACCGAGTGAACTGAAGACGTTTTGACCGGCTGACACAACGGGCCCACGGTGCAGCGAGAGAAGAGCAGAGGCGACGCTAGGGCTCGACGGCGACGGAGTTCCGGCGGAGGTCCGGCCGAATGGGCAGCACAGAAGGCACCAGGGGGTCTTGGCGCATCCGGGGGTGGGGTCGCTCACCGGCGGGGACGGCCGGAGTGGGCTGCCACCGGCGGCATGCGGCGCAGGGAGGAGAGGCTCGCCGGAGAAGAAAGGGAAGCGACTTCCGGTTGAATCGGTAGCACGGGAAGCTTCAGTAGGTCTCTAGGGTTCCATTTTGGCCATTAGTTCGCTCGGAGAAGCTACGGGCTGGGCTGTCACCGTCGGTCGGCCGTGGGGAAGAAAGGCGCCCGGTGAGGATGCTCTGTAAGTGAAAAGAGATGAAATTTCGGTGTGATCAGTAAACTAGGGTGTCGGATGGAGCTAGAGGAGGAATCAATTTTCAAGGATTGATACCAATTTCGCCCGAATTGGAGTCCCCCCCCCTTCGGTTTTGCTTGCGAAAATGGCGAATGGTGGTCTCAGGCTTGCTCGTTTGGTTCTGGGAATGACTAAGGAGAAGGGAAGCTCAATCTGATGCCCAGGTGCTATTTATAGCCGTAGAATTCGGGTTCACTAGGGTTTGAACACGAAGGAAGAAGTGCGGCTCGGTTTGACGCTTTGCGTGATGAAGTGGCGCGAGTTTTCCTCCGGTGACGTGCAGCACTGGGGTGATCAGGGCATGGCGCACGACTTTCGAAGATGAACGTGGCGCCAGTTGATGGAGTGGGCGGCATGGTGCGATGCATTGGCGAGGAAGGCGCGAAGACTCGGGAGAAAGGTCAGGGCGCTCGGCTGCGAGGAGAAAAGAAGAGAAGGAGAAGGAAACGCGCTGACAGATGGGCCCTGGGACCACCAGTCAGCGACCAAGGCGTTTTCCCGTTCCTTCCAGCGCACCATTACGGAAAAGGGGTGGTCCCACATGTCGGTGAGTGAAGGTGAGTCAAAGCGATAAGCATGGCCGGGACAGCTCCATGTGACCATTAAAATTGCTATCAAATCACAGTGAAATTTTGTGAAACTTTTTGAACATCATCCTATGGAAGTTTTTATAACCTGGTAAACTTTTCAGACTAAAATATCTAATAATTAATTAATTAAAATTCTGACACTGTGGACTGGTACAGGAATTGTATTTCGGTATTTTATTTATGTAAAGGTGTAAACCTTATTAATTATTTTCCAAACTTTTTTTTAAAGTTGATTTTTTCTTATGGATGTCTCCATAAAAATTTCAAGTCAAAATATCAAGTGAATTTTTTATAAAAATTCTGACATTAGGATTTCTAGTTTTTAATTGTTTCTGTTTTTGAATTATTAGAAGACTTTTCCTACATGATCAATTCCTGAGATTGTTACCAGGTGTAAACACTGCTATAGGGGTGCTATGGTAATTTTTATGGGTTCAGATAACTTTCGAATATTTTACATTAATACTGACTTGTACTGTTTCTAGTCAAAAGAGGTGTCATTCATTTTATTTATCCACTTTTCTGTTCATAAAAATTTTACTTGTTGATTTTACTGACTTACCAGTATGGTTAGGGTTTCATGGTAATTTTTTCAAAATTTTACTTTTACCATTTTATCTTGTTACCATTATCCATTCTTTAATTTCTAGTTGTTTGATTTTTCATTCAATACAAAAATCCAAGAAATTCCAAATAAATTCCAATCATGTCAGGAAAAATAGGAAATAATTATATTCAAATTCAAAATATAAATTTTTATATTATTGCATTTTTCGGGACGTTACATTCATATCGTGTCGCGTACCATGCTATGTCTTAGGTAGAGGTGGGCGTCGGGCCGACCGGCCGGCCCGGCACGAGCCCATCGTTCTTCGTGCCTGAACCGTGCTGGACAGTCACGGCCCGTCGTGCCGTGTCGTGCCGGCCCGGCTCGCTTTCGGCGAGCCCAAGCACAGCCCATTTGCGCTTTGAGCCTGCTTCGTGCCGTGCTGGCCTAAGCCCGGTCCATTAGCACTATTGCAACGAGAGAAAAAGACCTGGAGACGCATAGGGGAAAGGCAGTGGTCTCCCTGGTAAGCTGCGTACTTCATAATACTTAGTGTTTTCGGTTGTAATTCAACGTGAGTACTCTTTAGCATCCTTCTTAGTTGTGTAGTTTTACCTAATAGTCTTCGAGGTGTCACACTGGTCACTCATTATGAACGCAAAGAAAAGTAATAGCAGTAGCATCCTCTTTATTTTTGTGTTGCCTGCACCACTGGGCATACTCCAATGCTCTCTTCTCGGGCTAGTTTGTCTTCCAACTTGTTGGTTAAAGAGAGCACGATCATTCATGTCGTGTCGCGTAACATGCTATGTCTTAGGCCATGCCGTGCCTACCGGGCTGCATACTGGCCTAAAATAGCTGAGCACGACGCCTAAGTCTATCCATGAGCATCCTCCCATAAGGGTAATATCTCACCGTTGCCATTTCCTCCCTCTCTTCTTCCTCCTCCAGACTCCGCCTCGGGATTTGCTCTCTCGCACCCACTCCCACCTCCTCCTCTGCTCTCCCGCCCGCTGAAAATGCCATCTCCCCTTCTCCTCTACTTATACCCGCCCTAGCACTGCGCGACCGACAATCCACTGCCATTTCGTCCGGCACCATCGCCATGGGGGACCTCCACGCCAAGGGCAGGGCATGCGCCGGCGAGACGTCGGCCGCGGCGTCCAGGATCATCGCCCAGTGGGCTGCGCGCCGCCGCCAGACGTGCGAGCAGATGGTGCTCACCACGCTCGACCTCGACCGCCGCGACCGCGAGTCCGAGCTCCTCGCGCTCGCGCGCCTCCACGCCGTCTCCATGCTCGACGCTTCCTTCCTCCGAGCAGACGACGACGCTGCCCATGACAACGGTGGCGGCAGGCGCGCGCGGTCGCCGGAGCGCGCCCTCGTGCGGCGGATCGCGCGGGAGTGGACGGCGCCGCAGAGCTCCCCGCGCGGCCTCGAGGGGGCGCGGGGGCGGAGCGAGGAGTGGCTGGGCGAGACCGAGCGCGAGCGGGTGCGCTCGGTGAGGGAGCGCGTCCGCATGGCCAGCCAGGGCGATCCGGAGCAGGGAGCTACGCGCAGGCAGCAGGCGCGGGCGGACATCATGACGCGCATGGCCATGGAGCGGCAGCGCGAGCTGCAGGGCCTCTCCGAGCACCGCGCCGTCTCCACCTTCGCTCACCGCGGCCGCATTCAGGTCAACACTTTACCTTCGCTTCATCTGTTTCTCTTCTTCGTCCCAAAAACGAATCTTTTAAATTTGGTGTTGCAAAATAATATACATAAAAGAGGTACAGTAGACACGAAATTTACATAGAGAAGCATGAAGTCAAATATCATTGTACTAAAAGAAGTCTACAACGAGTCTCTCTTTTATTTTCTTCTTGCCTGCTCTATCTTTACTCTATCCTATAGGCTAAGTATACATATTTAAAAGGTATATAAAAGACTCTGTGTAAGAGTAGACTAGAGTAATACACACTAACCAATAGCAATAGTAGCATAATAAAATAAGGTAATTTGGTTTTTTTCACATTTATCTTAGTTGAAGTGTAAAATCTTAAAACGTGGTCTATTTACGAACGGAGATAGTAAGTATTTAAAAGGGTTCGTAAAGACCTTTAGTGTAGAAATAAAACTTTGAATTAAAATAACAAATAAATTCGTATAGCATTCAAACTCAATAATTGGCAAAAGGGGATTGCTTTTCGGGGAAGCATAAGCATAGTAAGCATGGTCGATGTTTGTTTGTCAGGTGGGAATGGGATAGCACTGCCACTAGGTGCAGACGTGCAGTTGCATTTAAGGTGGGAGAAATCAATGCGCGCCTTTAGTTCTCACCTAGACCCACTACTACCAGTCTACCACTACTAGTTAGCACCAAACTACGGATTAGTTTTGTTGTCGCGTTGATTGACTCTGGTCGACGGATTGAATGCCATGCTTGGATAATTGTTGTCTAGCTTGCTGCAACCTGCAAGTAGTACAATGATAGTACTCCCTCCGTCCTTGAAAGTAAGGGATAGAAAAAATTTTAGGACAAATTATAGTTTCTGCCAAAAGACTCTAATGCCCCTATTTAATATTGTGTCTCTATTAATTGGTAACATGCATGCATTAATTAATCACGATTATAGGGAATGATTTGCCTCATTTTTGTTTTGAAATATGTGTGGTCGCATGTATCTGTGTGCATCTGCATGCATGAGCACAATTTGAGGACATAATTTAAGGGGGGAGAGCTCTCAATCCCTAATATTGGAGGATACAATTTGAATGCTTCTCTCCCTTACTTTCAAGGACGGAGGGAGTATGAGAAAAGAGTATACTTTTCTTGATTTTTTGAGGAATCAGTTTAAGCTGAAAAGTTTGCCTGGGCGTCTTTTTGGCCAAATCCCCACGCCCACTTGTACTTGCTTCATGCCTGTGGTACCAAGGGTTCAAAATCTAGCCGGTTTCTCACGAGATCTTGTTTACCGGACCGAGACAAGATTTTAAATACCAGCTGAAGTGAAAAAATTCAAAAAAATCGAATTGCTACAGTAACCTCACTAAATCTCGGCGAGATCTCAGCATTTTTTACCAGAATTTGATGTTTGACCACCAGATTTGACCGGAAATTGATCGATAACCCTTAATAAAGTCATCTCCTATGAAAAATTGTTGAAAAACCGAATTCTTGAGACATTTTTAAAAAAATTCAGAAACACTGTCGGATTTTTATAAAATTGTACGTGTTTTATCATGATGTGAAAAAATTATAGTACCATCATAAGAAGCGTAGAATCATACATAAAAAATTCAAAAAAATTGAACTTCATTTGTTATTTTTAAAAAATCAAAAACAGAATGAACATAATTGGGACAGTAACATTGTCAGAATTTTATAAATTTTCTCGATTGTGATCATGATCCAAAATTTTTATGAAAGCTTAATAATTGACTCAGTACCATTCTATAAAATGTTCAAAAAATGTAAACTTTTTTTGTTTGCTCAATCAAATCTATGTATGCATTGAACTTCAATTGTTATATTTCAAAAATCAAAAACAGAAAGAACATAAATGGTACACTGTACTTATAAGAATTTTATAAATTCACTGGTATGTAATCATGATTCAAAATATTTATGAGATATTAAGCATTTCCTTATAACCATTATGCAAAAATTTTTAAAAAAAAGTAGAAAATTTTGATTGCTAAAGCAAATCTATATATTTATCATCAGGCTTTTATGAGGACGTAGCACTATCAGACTTTTTGGAACTTCTTGAATCTTGATAATCAGATGAAAATTTTATAGAAATATTGATGATACATCAGGACCATCCACAACAATTTTCAAAATTTTCTAAGTTACCATTTTTCATTTGGTTGAAATTTGCCGGTAAAACTTTTATCAAGGCAGTAGCACTGTCCGAATTTTTAAAAATTCATTAAGATTGATAATCATCTAAAACATTTATGGGAACATTAGTGATGCTTCATAACCATGTACAAAAAATTTCAAAAAATTCTAAAAAATTTCAAAAAATTCTAATGTGGTTTGTTTCATTTTTCATTCGGTTCAAACTTGTCAGTCAGAGTTTTATCAGGACAGTAGCAATTTTTGAATTTTTAAAAATTCCTCAGATTTTATAATCATCTGATATTTTTATGAGAATATTACTGATGTATCAGGAATCTCCACAAAAAAATTCAAAAAAAATCGACATCGTTTGAGGCATTTTTCGCGCAGTCCAATTTTGCCGAGATCTCGGCAAAACCAGCTGAGATCTCGGTTCAAAAAACCGGAATTCAAATTATGAGTTTACAATTCGGCCGAAATTTGTTTGAAATATCGAGATCTCGTTCTCCGGCCACGGACGATATTTAGAGCGGAACCGAGATTTCAAACCTAAATTTCTCACTTTGGATACATGAGTAAAACCTTTAGCCAAGAAGTTGAACATTGTTCTGTGCTTGCTGCGTCACACGGTAGCTTGTGCCTTGTGCCTGAGTTTTTTTTTTTTTTGGTACTGCATCATGTGCACCACCCAAGTATAGCAATGAGAAGCTGAAGGCTAAGCAGCTAAGGTAGCAAAGCATAAGTTACTGCCACGAAACACTATCAAGTTTACAAAGTTCAAGGCTTTGTTTTGCATCTCTTATTTGTAAATTCAGAAGCACTCTGCACTAGAAAATGATGTGCTGCTAGTGATTGGCATCATTGCTTCACTATACCTTTCTGAAGAATGACAACAGCTACAATCGCCACTAAAATTTCTGAATAGTCTTGTTTGAAACTGTCTACTGACTTCTGATAGAGTAAGCAACCAAGTTTTAAGTCTAAACCTTCATTTTCCAAATCTTTTCTGCTGATTAAGAAAATTGCACTGTTGTTGATCCGCAACATTATTTCAGTATACCTTTTTGAGGGATGACATTAACTACAACCACCAAAATTTTCTGAATAGCCTAGTCTAAATTGTATTCTACTAGAGTAAACAAACCATTTGAAGTGTCTTGATAAAATTTTGTTTTATAATAATTGATAACACTATGTCTTCTTTCATGGGATTGATAGTTATTGTTTTCCAGTCCTTTCTCCGAGGTAGATTCTTTCGTAGTGGAAGGCCTATGCACGATGAGAGATCACTTTCTATGGCAACCAGAGAATTAGGACAGGTTAGACAGAGTAATCCTGTCTCTAGATTGAGGTATGGCTTCCTTTGCCTAGTATGATCTGCTCTATTGTTGCTGATCTTGGCTGTCACAGGTTGGATCTTGCTAAATAGGGATCTTATGATTTGTGTGTTTCATTAGTACTGTTTGTTCTTCAGCATCCACTTGGGAACTAGCACCAATTCTGGTCAAATTGCCAAATAAACATATTTTTTGGTAGTTCTTTTGAAAACCTAATTCATTCATCGTGTGTGTGTGTGTCAATTTTGACTTCCAGCATCATCGAGAAGCATAGGAGATTAACTTTCTGCATGCTGACAATATATTGTTCTTGACTAGGGAAGAAGTTCGCTCTAGAACAGAAAATATCAGCAATGATCAAGCAACTAACCGTTCTGGAAACAGTTCTGCCAATAGTGAGCATCGTAGTTTTATAGATCAGATCTTACGTGACGATAACCATCAACTAGAGAATGCTACTCACAATCATCAAATCCGGACATTTCAGTCAACGGAAGATGAATCCGCTGATATCGAAATCACTGTACCAAACAGCAATGTTGTTTTGCAAGATGATTTTGATCAGGAACAAATGCAAGGATACGAAGAGTACTCAGATTCAGGGTCCTCCGAACAGGGCAGTGAGCAATCTGGTTCTTCCTCTTCTAGTCCATCCAACGACAGAGTGCAACAAGAAGCTGAAACTTATGGGCAACAAACTGATTTGCAATGGTCAAGGGAGATATCTAGTAGTGAGGATGGAGAAGGCAGTCCCTCCCTACATAGAGATGAGGAATGGCATGTTATCGATTCTCAAGAAGCTGAACTGCAATGGCAATCAGGTCGAAGTTTCTCTTCTAGCAGAAGTATTAATAGGTTTAGTCCACGGGACGATGATGTCTATGGAGTGGAACTTAGAGAACTCTTAAGCAGGTATTTCTTTTACAAAATTATGAGATGTAGTTTATCCCTTCTGTTGGACCATGCTTAAGCAGGTTATATTTTGTAGGCGTAGCGTCTCTAATCTTCTTAGCAGTGGCTTCCGTGAAAGCCTGGACCAGCTCATACAATCATATGTTCGAAGACAAGAGCATGATCCTCTTGACTGGGATTATGAAATGCAGAGATCAACCACTGGTTTACTCACCGAAGAGCGTGTTGAACACATGATCAATGAACCGAATCACGCTGAGCGTGACACCACACCCCAGCCATCAATTGTGTTATCAGGTCAAACACTTCTCCCACAACAGAGGCATTGGCAGATTGAATTGTCTCATCATAACTGGAGTCAACAAACCATTCATCGCACTGAACTTGTGAGTCCCGTCTTTCCTCAAAGTTTTGCCCTCTGTTGTTCACAACTGGTTCATTACAGGCCAGCCACTATTGAAAGTTTCAGCATGGTTCAGGATGTCCGTATATAATCCTTTCACTGAAACCTGTTTGGCAGGACTGGGATGCCGTCCATGTTCTGCGAGATGACCTGACGGGACTACAGCGAGGAATGACCAGCATGCAGCAGATGCTGGAAGCATGCATGGAAATGCAGATAGAGTTACAGCGCTCCATCAAACAAGAAGTTTCTGCTGCTCTGAATCTCTCTTTAGCCGTTCGAGGTCGGTTACTGTTTCTCTTCTTTATAACTATGGTATAGCTGATTAATTCACTGTGTCTGACAAAAGACTACTTGAACTTAGGAACAGCTGAAGGGATGTTAGAGGATGGATCACAATGGAAGCTAGCAAGGAAAGGAACCTGCTGCATCTGTTGCGACAAGCAGATTGACTCGCTTCTTTACAGGTTTGTCAGCTATGCGCTTACTTGTATAAACATCAAGAGACTGTCAGTAACACAATGAGCTAGCTAGGCATGACAGGACAGCTAACATGTTCCACTCCTACTGCTTACCATCAGGTGTGGGCATATGTGCACCTGCGCAAAGTGCGCAAGCGAGCTGCTCCACGGGGTCGGCAAATGCCCACTGTGCCGTGCGCCTATCGTTGAGGTAATCCGAGCTTACTGCATACTGTAACAGGTCTAGCTAGATACAAGAGTCTCCAAAGGAGAGGTGGTTCATTTGACCGGACTGGAGAGAAATTTTACATGCATTATACTAGTAGTATACAGTTGGCAGTAGAAATCAGATCTAGCCGTTAATTTAAAGAGTTGTATGCCAGGGGTGGGTTTGCTACTTCTGGAACCACTCTTCTCCGTTGTTTCTGTAGCCTCCATGCTAATGTGCTGTTGTACAAACTTTTAATCCTGCAGCCTTGTAATGAAATAAGCGATCCATGAGATCACTAGCAGTATTGATTCTTGGTTGTATGATTTGTCTCTTAGAATGGTACAGAGCCCCGGTAGAATTGTTTCTCTCTTGATCCACCACTGGTTTCGTTGAAACAAAAGTTCACATATCATGTAATCCAAAGCTCAGATACTCATAATATATCTAAGCAACTACCCGATTCCATCCAGTATGTCTAGCAAGCTCATCCTAAAACAACAATTGATGTGTAATTAAATGTTAGGGCTAGATGAACAGCACATGCAAAAAAAAAGGAGACACAAAGTTTTTATGTAGAAACCCTTGTGAGAAAAAATCACGGAAGACAAAACGCACTATTTAGTTCAAAGATTACAAGTACATGGAATGGCTTTATATAGCCAGATTGAAACCAGGTTAGGAAAGGATATGATCCATATTTGATAAATATGGATACTGAGGCACCATGAAGATCTCCTAACAAACGTCCCCTTGACTCAAAATGCATAATGAATTGTTTTCATAAAACCCTGAAGGGCAATTAAGCATCATGAATGCCAACCAAGTCAAGGCAATGCTTGAACTTGATATTTGAAAATGTTTTGGTGAGCATGTCTGTAGGATTATCATCAGTATGTATCTTTTTCACAACAACTTGTCCTTCAGCGACAACATCACGAATAAAGTGGTACTTGATATCAATGTGCTTGGTCTTAATATGATATATATCATTCTTGGTCAAACAAATAGCACTCTGGCTATCACAACAAACAGTAAGAGTATCATGTGAAATGCTAAGTTCAAAAACCAGACCTCGCAATCAAATAGCTTCCTTAACGCCTTCAATAGCTAAAACATATTCCGCTTCAGTAGTAGAAAGAGCGGCAATAGGCTGTAAGGATGCCTTCCAACTGACTGCGGAACCACATAAAGAGAAGATATACCATAAATTGACCTTCTTTTATCAAGATCACCGGCATAATTAGAATCAATAAATCCAAGAACATCATTTGTCTTCACCTTATTCTTATCAAACATCAAGCCAAAATTAGAAGTGCCTTTCAAATAACAAATAATCCACTTAACTGCATTCTAATGCTCTTTGCTAGGATTATGCATAAATCCGCTAACAACACTAATAGATTGAGCTAAATATGGTCTAGTGCGAATAATAGAATACATGAGATTACCAACTACACTAGAGTAAGGAACACGAGATATATATTCTTTATCTTCTTCATTAATAGGACACTGACTTGAAGATAATTTAAAGTGTGAGGCAAAAGGTGTAGAAACAGGTTTGCAATCACTGAGATTAAATCTATCAAGTATTTTCTCAATGTAATTTTTCTAAGATAGAAATAATGTACCAGCTTTGCGATCACGCTGAATTCCCGTCTCAAGAATTTTCTTTGCTGGACCAAGATCTTTCATCTCAAATTCATGGCTAAGTTGAGCCTTCAACTGTTTAATCAATGACTTATCATGAGAAGCAATAAACATATCATCAATATAGAGCAGCAAATAAACAAAAGATCTATTTGGAAACTATTTGAAGTAAACGCAGTTATCATAATTGTTGCGACAATATTGTTGTGAAATCATAAAGGAATAAAACCTTTTATACCACTGCCTAGAAGCTTGTTTAAGACCATAGAGAGACTTTTTCAATTGATAAACTAAATTCTCTTTTCTAGGAGTAGCAAAACCCTCAGGTTGTGTCATAATAAATCTCTTAATCTAAATCTCCATGTAAGAAAGCAGTTTTAACATCAAGTTGCTCTAATTCCAAGTCAAATAAAGCAACAAAAGCAAGCATAACCCGAATGGAAGAGTAGCGTACAACAGGAGAAAAAAATTCATTGAAGTTAATACTTTCTTTTTGGTCAAAACCTTTTACCACTAAACGGGCTTTCCACCTTACAGGTTCAACTCTAGAAATACCATCCTTCTTATAAATCCATTTGCACTTTAAAGGTTTCTTACCTTTTGGAAGCTCAACCAAATCCCATGTACAGTTTTTATGAAGGCTCACAATTTCTTCATTCATAGCTGTCAACTACTTAGAAGAATTTTCACGTGAGATAGCTTTAAAATAAGAAGAATGTTCAAAAGTATCGCAAATATCTTGTGCGGCAAGAAGAGCATAATAGGTCATATTATCAGTGTCACGATATCTAGCAAGTAATTGGGTATTCCTCCTTGGTCTATTTCGAGCAATACAATGATCATTAGTTCTAGGAGATGCTGAAACTGGTTGCGAAGAAGAACCACTAGGTGCTGAAATTGGTTATGAAGTAGAACCACTAGAAGAATCATTATCAATGGTAAGTAAAACTACCTCAAATTTTGCATTTCTTTCAGCACCTTCAGAAATTTCATATTCATTTGTGGATAAAAACCATCACTGTCACTATCCGACGAGAGTAAAGCATCTTCATGATAACATCACAACTAATGAGCAATTTGTGAAAATCAGAACACCATAAACGATATCCTTTGACACCAGAACCATATCCAACAAATATACATTTTCTTGTTCTAGGCTCTAATTTTCCATCATTAACATGAGCTTATGCAGGACAACTAAAAATTCTCAAATTAGAATAATCAATTGGTTTACCTAACCAAACCTCTTCTGGAAACTGAAAATCAATGATTGAATTTGGAGAGCGTTTAATCAAAAAAGAGGCTATAGAAACAGTCTCAGCCTACAAAAACACGTTTATTTGATAAATCTGCATTTAAAAGCATGCAACAAGCTCTTTCCAGAAGAGTGCGATTCATACGCTCTGCCACACTATTTTGCTGAGGTTTACCTGGAACAGTCAAATATCTTGCAATACCATGATTAGCACAAAATTGATCAAACTCACTACTACAAAATTCCAATCCATTGTCAATTATAAGTTTCTTGATTTTCCTGCCAGTTTGATGTTCAACCAAAACTTTCCACTTCTTGAAGACTGAAAAAGCTTCATACTTATGTTTCAAAAAATAAACCCAAACTTTGCGAGAAAAATCATCAATGAAGTAATCATATACTCACAACCGCCAATAGAAGGAAATCTAAAACAACCCCAAAGATCAGAATGGACATGATCAAGAATTCCTTTAGTGTGATGAGTTGAAACAGAAAAATTGACCCTCTTTTGTTTGCCAAAAACACAATACTCGCATAAATCAAGTTTGCCAATGTCATGTAAAAGTCATTTCTTGCATAAAAGATGCATACCTTTCTTACTCATATGACTCAAGCGCATATGCCAAAGTTTGGTGATGTGAGGATTTGATACAATAGTAGAAACAGCTGCAGAACCTGTAACTGTAGAACCTTGCAAGTAATAAAGACCGTTGATTCCATTGTCTTTCATAACAACAAGATTGCCTTTTGAAATCTTAAGAACATCATTTTCACTAGTATACTTATAACCCAAAGATTCTATGGTGTCTAAAGAAATAAGATTTATTTTCATTCTGGGAACATGGCGAACATTTGAAAGAGTCCTAACAATGCCATCATGAATTTTAATTCGAATAGAACTGATGCCAAAAATTTCAAGTGGAGACTCATCAACAATCACAACTTCACCACTACCAACAGAATCATAAGTAGAGAACCACTCTTTAAATGGATAGATATAAAAAGTGCAAGCTAAATCAATAATCCATGTACTTTAATTCTTCAAGTTGGAAGTAATGATTAGAGCCTCATCATCAGATTCATTTTCAACAAGACTAGCCTCATCAAGTTTTTTAGAATGTGTCTTTTTGTCTCTATTTATCTTATTTTTCAACTTGAAACAATGAGAAATATTATAGCCAGGTGTCTTGCAATAACGGCAAAAATTGTTGGATTTATATCCTCTTGACTTAGATCTAGACATTGATCTATGATAATTGTCTTTATGTGGAGATCTATCTCTAACAATTAACCCCTCAGTCTTAACTTCTGAACGAGAATCAATATCAAATTTCTCCTTAGACAATAAATTTGATTTAACATTCTCAAAACTAAGGGTATCATAATTACCATAAAGCATAATTTCCTTGAAATGTTTAAAGGTAGCACGCAAAGAGACGACCAACAGAATAGCCTTATCTTCATCTTCAATTTTCACCTCTAATTTTCTCAAGATCAATGATGAGTGAATTGAACTCATTAAGATGAGATTGAATAGAGGTACCTTCCGCCATGTGAATTGTGTATAGACGTTCTTTGAGGCGCAATTTGTTGGCGAGACTTTTCTTCATGTACAAGTCTTCCAATTTATGTCACAGTTTTGCGGCGGTAGTCTCATGAATAACTTCACGCAGAATATCTGTAGACAAACTGGGTTGAATGGCAAAGAGGGTTTTCTGGTCAAGTTCCTCCCATGGTTCATCTGCCATTGTCGCCGGTTTAGCTGACAATTTCTAAAGCTTGCAAAGAAGCTGAGTATATGACTATTTCTGAAGCTTGCAAAGAAGCTATCTGGTTGAGAGGTTTATTTACTGAGCTTTGTGAAAGTACATCTTGCACTACAATATTCTATGACAGTCAGAGTGCTATTTACCTTACAAAGGATCAGAGTTCCATGAGAGAACAAAGTACATTGATGTCAGATATCATTACATTCGAGGTGTCATTGCTCAAGGTGATATTAAAGTCAGCAAGATAAGTATGCATGGTAATCCAGTAGATATGTTGACAAAGCCAATCTAACCGCTAAGTTTAAGCTTTGCTTAGACTTGGTTGGTATCACTCAGTAGTCCTTTGGACTTGTGGCGTACAAGGTGTTCATGATGATTTGATTTGAGGAGAGAATTGCATTATATTTTGGCTACAAGAGGAATTCGTCTCAAGATGGAGATTGATGAGTTGGAGTATGATACAAATTCATATTATATCTCTAATTAACCACTCTATCTGTAATCTGATTTGTACTGCTATAAATATGACCATGTGGCATAGGACAAGTGCAAGCGCTCCATTGTAAATATCTCCTCGTATAATGATTGCCTTTGAGCGCCTATGGTTTTTTCCTGCAAGAGTTTTTCACATAAAAATTCGTGTCCCCTGCTTTCTATTTTTTCTGCGTATTATTTGCAACAGATGCAATGTGAGTGGAACACGTACCTTGACGTCGCGGCCGCCGTGTAAGGCCGCGAGGCACACCGTGGAGAACACCGACTGCTGCTGCGGTCGCTCGACGACGATATCCTCTACAAGGTCATGGTCACCAACAAGCACTCGTGCTACTTCATCGCCGCACAACCAGGGTTTAAAATGCCGACGAAAACCGGTCGGTTTTCGCGAAAACCGACCATGCCGAGCCGGTTCGGCAATTAAAACCGTTCGGAAAACCGGTCAGATAAACAGTAAATTTAAAAAATTTGAAGAAATATATCAAAAAGTGTCAAAATTTTTTGAAAATTTTTTTGCACGGTCCTGAGGCAATCCTAATGATTCTGTAAAATTTTCAGATTATTATCAGATACGTATATTTTTTAAAAATTCTGACAGTGATACTGTCACAATATATGCTCTTCAGTTTTTTATTTTCTAGGAGTACAAAATGAAGTCTAATATTTCTTAAACTTTTTTTGTGATGTTATAACGTAATTAAAATTATTATGTAAAATTTTCAGATGATGATCAGATATGTGTATTTTTCAAAAATTCTGAAAGTGCTATTATCATTTATATGCTATTCTGTTTTTGATTTTATATAAGAACTAAATGAAGTCTAATATTTCTTAAAATTTTATTACATGATCCTTTGGAAATTTTTATGGTTACATTAAAATTTCAGAATATAAAAATTCTTTTAAATATTTATAAAAATCTGACAATGTCTTTGTTCCTTTTCATTAATTTCTGTTTTAGATTTTTTAGAAGTAACAAATGATTTCAAAAATTGATTAAATTTATCTGAGGTGTTTTATAGATTAATTGGGATTTTTTGTAATTTTTTCAAAAATTTTTGCAATTTTTTCAATTTTTTTTGCATTTTCACAATTTTTCCTTCTGTCGTCGGTTTTCGACGAAAACCGACCGAATTTCGACCTTTTCGACCGGTTTTTGATTTTTTTTGAATCAGTTTGACCACATGTTTGACTTGCGCAAACCGACCGGTTTTTACCGAATTTCGGTCGGTTTTCGTGAAAAACCGGTGTCGAGCAAGTAGCGATTTCCGAACTCGAAACGAAATTGTAAACCCTGCGCACAACACACTGCGTGTCTGCACGGAGCCACTGGCGATGCATCGCGCGTGGAACGTCCATCCTGCCAAGGTGCCGGGGTTGTCATGTCGCACGACGTCAGGGTGCGGTGGAGCGCCGAACGGGCGGGCTGTCCCAAACCAGACGACAGGAGGGGACGGTGTCACGTCGGCGAGGTTGGCTGTTCGGCCTGCCACGTCGTGAGGGGAAGGGGATGGTGGGTCATCGGTGCCGCGAGGTCCAATCCACCGTTTGCTAACGTGTGAAGGTTCAGACGAGGGGAGAAGCAAGTTACTTTATGGTATAATTCCTTGATTATTTGCCACAGAGTTGAGACAAGACTTAATATCTTTACAGGTATTTATTTAGGTTAGACATATGAAAATAGTACCTGTGGATTTGGCTTAAAAAATATTGCCATAATAATATAATTTTACTGCATTAATATGCTATATTAAAAATGGGTAACCAAGGTTGTATTGGTTGTATTTTAGGGGCTGTTTATAGTCAAAACGATTTTCTTTGATGGCTTGTGGGAGTAGTACATGTGTGTTGTTATGCTTTGCCAAACTTGACCCTTTTATTTAGATCAACCCGTGATCGTGAATCCGATCCGTCTATGGGTGGTTTGGGTACGCACCCAAAGTATACTAGGTACATATAGAGATGGCCAGATGGGTCAAGCCACACGGCCAAGACGCGGCGCGGCAGCTTGCGCCCGCCCAAGCACGCAGACGGCCCAAACCTAAGCGGGCGCGTGCAAGACGCCCAGCCCACCGTGTCGTGCTTGGACCGGAGGTGCGGCACGGCGGGCCGGCACGGCACGCCAACGGTCCGGCCCGGCACGGTACGTTTAAAAAAAATAGCCGTTTATAGTCGTTGTAGACTTAAAAAATTCAAAAAAAATTCGAAAAAATTCAAAAAAAAATTTCCTATAAATAGGTGGCTGCCCCCTCTCCATTTTCACACCAGCAATCTGCATTATCTTCTAATCATTCTCTTGTGGAAATTCTTTTGCTCTTAGTGGTAATTTGGCAAAATTAAAAATAGTTTTGTCAAAAATCCGAAATTCGGCTTCTGTCAAGAAATCAAGGTGATAATTGCGATTTATTTTTTTATTTTTTTAGTATTTTAAATCATATTTTAGTATTAATAGCGTTGTTTTTTCTTGTAGTTTGCTTTATGGAGCCCGGGGATTTTCCGTCGTTCCCAGCTTCTGATTTCGGTATTTCACCCGAGGAGCTTCTTGCATCATATGCCCAAGAAGCTGCAGGAGCTGTGCCATCTTCAGGCTCTACAAGTGCTACTGCGTCGGCAAGCACCGGGACGAAAAGAACAAGACGCAGTACATCGGGAGTCTCGGAAGATTTCGACCAGATTTTTGAGGCATCAAACGACGTCCAAATCAGGTATGCTATTTGTAAATATTGCAAGCATAAATTAACTGCGAAATCTTCAGGTGGAACGGGGCACTTGAAGAGGTATGCTGACAGCTGTAGAAAAAAAGCGGGAATGGCTTTGAGACAAAATTGCAAGTACAACCCCGACGATGCGATGCGTAATCGACTACAATCCTGAGGTAGCTCGTGAATCTCTTTGTCGTTTAATCGCTTCTCAAGATCTTCCTTTAAACTTTGGTGAGTCAACTGCGTTTGAAAACTATATTAAGACCGCTCATAATCCTAGGTTTTCTGCAGTTTCTAGACAGACAACAACTAGAGATTTGATTAAATATTATAATAATTGTCGCAATAACCTAAAAGAAAATTTTAATACCTATACTTTTTCTGTGTATTTGATATCTGATATATGGAGTGGTAGAGCTAAAGAGGATTACCTTAGTGTAGTTGCTCATTATATAAACGAGGATTGGCAACTAGAAAAGAGAATTATAGGATTCAAATTAATTGATGTAGCACATACTGGTGAATATATTGCTGATTGTATTGTAAAAGTTGTGAAAGATTTTGGTCTTAGTGATAAGATTTTTGCAATAACATTAGATAATGCTTCTGCAAATACTTTTGTCATGAACATTCTTACTCCGCTTTTCAATTCTTATGCTGAATCTTTCTTATTACATCAGCGTTGTGCTTGCCATATTATTAACCTTATAGTTAAATATGGTTTGAAGAGGTTAGATCAGTATCTTGAACCTTTTCGCAATGCAATATCTTACTTAAATTATTCTAATCAACGAGTAGCAGCATTTAAGACTTATTGTATTGCAATGAATGTGCGCCCGCGTAAGTTTGGTCTGGATATGCCTGTTAGATGGAACTCTACTTACTTGATGCTTAAGCATCTAATACCATATGAGAGCACATTTTCTTTTTTATTAACACGCATTGTCATTACCGGATGGTCATTAGGTACTCACAGAGCAACATTGGTATATTGCTAAATACTTGCTATCATTTTAGAACTTTTTGAATCTACTATTGCTTTATCCGGAGTTTATTACGCAACCTCTCCTTTAATTGTGCATCATATTTTAGAAATTGCTTGCCACTTAAAAACTACGAAAATGATAATGTCTTGCGTGAAGTTGTTTGTGCTATGAAAACTAAATTTTTAAAATATTGGCAAGAAATTCCTATGTTATATGCATTTGCATTTATTTTAGATCCTAGAGCTAAAATTCGGGGATTCGATAATGTTCTCTCACTTCTAAGTGATGCGGTAGGTACTGATTATTTCAGTTATTTTCAATGTCCGTGCTAACTTATCTCAAGTTTATGATAAGTACGATCGGAAGTTTCTCGGAGTTCGCATGCAATGATTTCACCAAAGCACCATAACAGGTAAGAAGAAAACCGCGTGGGGAAAGATTTGGGGTGCAGGTGGCTCTTCCTCAAGGAGTTCGACTACATCAACGACAAGTAAGGACACATCAAGTGGTGGGGAGCTAGCTGCCTATCTCAACAGCGACACTGTCAACTACCAAGAGAAGCAAGAGGAGGACTTCAGCATTTTGCAGTGGTGGCACGAGCACAAGATAACATATCCAGTGCTTTCCATACTAGCACGGGATGTGTTAACAGTTCCTGTCTCCACGGTTTCTTCGGAGTCTGCTTTCATCTATCCTAAGAATAATCGAGGAGAGAAGAACAAATCGACAAGTGAGATGGTGGAAATACTTCTCACTGTGAAAGATTGGGAATAAGCTGATCAACGAGCTCAACATACTGCAGAAAATACTGAGCTGGCGGAGACGTTCGAAAATCTTTATCTAGATAATGAGGAAGAATAATTGTAATCTTCACTTTTTCGTATCAACGAGCTATAGGTCAGACTCTTTTTCTTTGCCAAGGTTTTCTCGTGTTGAGTTTTTAAAAGTTTTTAACGAGGCAGCTAAACATCAATAAAGCTCATTATTTAATTCAAATTATTTATCTCATTTTAGAATTTATCTCATATTTTAGCTTTCTCTTAATTTATATATATATTTAAAAGTTTTTGTACACCTTCGTGTTTTTCTAATTATTCTAAATTTCTCCAATTTTTTGATTTTTTTTTCATATTTTTTTGTATTTTTCTCATACTTTGTCTATTTTTCTAATTTTTTTCTAATTTTTTTAAATTTTTTGAAGTTAAACGGGCTACCGGACCAACCCGGCCCGTTTAGCCCGCGAAGGACCGGGCCGACACGGCACGACCCGAGCGACAACAAACGGGCGTGCAGGCCACCACCCGCACGCGTGGGCGACGCAGACGCACCCGTTTATAAGTCGTGCCTAAACGGGTCGTGCCGTATTTTAATCGGGTCATGTCGTGCCGGGCGGCCCGTTTGGCCATGTCTGGGTACATATATTCGTGGGTCGTGGCTGTCGGGTGGAATCTAAAATTGTAAATCGAGTGGAAGGAAGGTCAAATGATGGGATCCATCCATCCGGTGTGTGTTGCCCGAGCCGCCAATATACCCTTCCTACTTTCTCCGGCCCAGCTATCACACCAACGACGGTTTGGATCGGATTGGTCTGCATCTACAGTTCTCAGCTGACCTCCACGACTACCAGGGTCACGATATCGAGATTTTCGAAAATCGAAAAAAAAAATCGGTCCAAAATCAATATAGAATCGAAGGGTTTTAAAATCAAACTTTTTAATGAATTTTTTAAAAAAAATTAAAATCGATTTTTACCGATAATCGCTCGATGTACCTCGATAATTGCTTGATATTCTTCGATAATCGACTCAAGCGATTTTGCGAACTTATGTTCTTCGGCGGTCGATATTGTGAGAGATTTTCACTCGATATTCATCAAAGATCAAGCGATATTCACCGATTATCGCGATATTTACATCACATAAATTTTTTCGAATCTTTGAATTTTTTTTAAATTTAACCGATTTATCGACCAATAAGCAATACCGTACCAAATCGGTAAGATCGATTATCACGATAGTCGGGTAATTATCGACGATAATTTGAACCCGACGACGACGACGACACGCCAGTGGGTTTCCGTAGCCAGGTACACGTCGCTCGGATCGGAGGCAATCATAATCATCCGGTTCCGGATTAAGGAATCTTTAGTTGAATTATTAAACGGATAAATGAATTAGAACGGGGGGATATCCCAGGGCTGGGAGAGACAGTTCAGAAATTCCGGGTTTTATTTCACTGTAATACTAGTCGATGCGCCTTGTTTGGTCGAGATATATCCTGTCCAGCATTACTGCTGCACTACGGTGCAAGTCTTGATTTCGTCGTCATATCTGATCAAATTGTTGAAAAGAGTGAGGAGGTTGTTGGGATAAAAATAAAAGAAACTAATTTGTTTATTAAGAGGTGTTTTCTTCTGTTTTTGTTAGAGAGTTTTTTAATATGCGGAAGATGAGACAAGAGGGTGAATGAACCACTAAATCAATGAAACCTTCGTTACCACTTCCTGGTCAATGTTGGAGAGTGCTCCATGTTTTGTAACAGTATCCTAAATCTCGCTACTAGTGATACATTGATAAATTTTTTCCTCGCATGTTTTATATAAGAGAATAGCAAGTTCAGACTTGCAGATGTGATACGCAACAATTTTTAAACAATATGTTTAATAATACTGTTCTATTCAACAAGAATTTCCTTGGAGATGTCATATCTTCTTTGTTCAAGGAAAATTCAAGGAAAAAGTTAGGCTCACACGATGGTACATTAGATATTCTACAAGACATGCATCATTGGGCTCATGCCATGAGTGGCCTGGTCCAGCCAAGAAGCTAATTAAAGAAAGCAAGTTCCCCTCTCCTTCCTTCCTTCCTTTCCCTGCACGCGTCTTTTGCCTACCTACCTACATACATACATACATACATACATACATACATACATACATACACTCCCTCTCGGCCTCTCCTACATATGTGCGCCCGCATCATCTCGACCATTCCATTTCTCGTAGCCGCTAGCTTAACCATGTCCGCGTCGCCCGAGTTCTGCAAGCCCTCCTCCACGCCGCCCGCCATCTCGCCTCTCCTCGCCGAGCCGTGGGAGGCCGAGGAGGGCTACTACTGCCGGACACCCACGGGCGCGGGGATCAAGGAGCCCGCCACCTGCCCGCCGGCGCCCAGGAAGCCCCGCCCGCCGCCCGCCGCCTGCAGGAAGCGCCTCTTCGATGTCCAGGTCCTCAGCCTGCGTTCAGAGGAGCTCGACCGCCTCTTCCGGCCGCTGCTCGCCGGACAAGAGAGCGCGCGCGACCTAGTCATCAGCAGCAAGGCAAGCTTAGCTTAGCTTAGCTTAGCTTGTGCAGTCCGAGTGGTTCTTCTTGTTCGTTTTTGTTGCTTAGGAATCAGCTTTGCTCCTGCTGCTCTAGATTAATCAGCCACTTAATTAGCCCTAGTTTATACGAACTACGTCCTTGTGTGGATGGCTGTATCATCCTTCCTACTCACCATGTCCATGCTCACACGCACGCAGCCTCTGTAATGATATAATATAAGCTTCATTTTGTACCAGCGTCCTCCTTAGTTTGTTGCAAAACTTAATTTTGTTGTCAATCTTCTGCATGCTACTCTTCCGATGCTAAGGCAGAGGGTCTCATTCCATTCAAATGGATTATGCCCCCAAGTAACGTCGGTCGGTCAAGAGGTTGCTTTGGACCCAAAAACATAAACAGGGGTGGATTGGATGAGCAATGTGACTAGCAGCTAACAGACAGGACAGCTAAAGCAGCCGGCTTTGACTCGGTTTCAGCGGGTCAGAACAGAACAGATCAGCGGCATCAGCCAGCTACTCTACTTACAACACACTAGAGCTGTCTCTCGACTTTGACAGTTGACTTCACCCAAATTTCTGCCTTTCCCCTTGGTGTGGTGCTCTGCTACAGAGAAGCCGTGTTCAATACTGCTTCTGCTTTGCAGGTAGGGGGGTGACCATGACAGGAGCGTTAGACAGGAATGGCAGATGGGTAATCCGCCAACTTAAAAGGACGCCATGGAAGGAGACAAGCATAGCGAAACAATCCCAAGCTATAGTCCATCTAGCTCGGGTGATGGAATATTGGAATGCAACCGACCAGCATGTCCCATCCCACCCATGTATGAAGAATTTCTTACCTCTCTTTATTCACCAACATGTGTTACACGTTTTAGACTTGCGACCATACAGCCCTTATTATTTTTTACATACGGCTTCAATGGTATATATCATCAAGGTCTCAAATTGCTCGGTTTATGCAGACTGCGTTTACAGAGGAGGCTCGTAATAATAACTCTCATTATACGCGCAAGAATCTCTGGCCTCTTGCCATCGCCACGTCGCCCCCCCCCCCCAACCCCCACACAAAAAGGCCCTCCAGTGCCGTATCTGCCCCATGGCGGAAAGGCCCTCCGAAAAAATAGAAATTGTGTTCAGGTCTTTAATCGGTTTTTTAACAAAATAGATCGGAAAAAAACCGAAATTTCATTTATGTCTCTCTACTCTACGGTTTACATTCAGATCCTTCTTGCAGTTTTTAGCAGGGTGAACCCGAAAAAAACAAACAATACGTTTAGATCCAGTTTTCTAAAAAAAAGGCCCGGTTTTCTCCAAAAAAACCTGCGGATTCACCGACGGTTTATAACCGTCCACAGATTCGCCGACGGGGCCTAACGACAAAAAAATAAACAATACGTTTAGATTCGGTTTTCTTCCAAAAAAAAATAGTTTCGCCAACGGTTTATAGCCTTCTACAGATTCACTAACGGGCCCTAACAACCCATTTTTAAAAAAAAACAAGAAAATCTAAATCATCACGTGTTAAAATTCCGCACGACGCGACGTAGCGCGTAACACTGGCTAGTTTTAATCATGAGCCAACCATTTACAGGGTTAAAGAGACTATTGACATGGCGAGCCAAGCACAACATTTCGAAGCTCCGTAGTCTATTTCATCAGCAGATGTTCCGTGTTAGATAGCGAGAGCTCGTTTCGAGTGAGTGAGGATCTGCAATTTATGTCACACCTAGTACATTCTGATCCGAATGATTACTCTATGCACTACTACATAAGCATGAAAATTACAGCGCAAAAGCCTGAATGATCTGGACTAACCTCTTATCGCTCACTGTGTTGTTGTTCTAGGTACTCTCTAATCATCAGCCTTTCCTCTTTTGTAAGATCGGGATTTTGACCGGTCAATCGTTCCCTTAATTCTCTCTCTTCAACGCTCGTGCCATCCCTGGAGACCTGCAATGAAGATGTCAGCCATGCTATCCTATTCAACACGTCCACAGGTTTAGGAAAGAATCTCACTTGGATGTAGTTATTCACATGGCCATCAGCATTCGGCTTGGTCGTCTTCTCGCGTTCATTGCACACCCACTTGCCATCCACTATATATTTGTACTCGTACCTTCCTTCCTTCAGGAAACACAAACGCAAAAGGTGTAAGATTAAGTGAGTGTGAAGTTATCACAATCAAGTGTAAGTATGTAACAGATACGGCAAATCAACATTTGTAGAAGGACCACATTGACTGCCTCTTCAGTATCACGTGGACCAATTAGATAGCCACAACTGTGGTCAAATAAAGATTATCCTGTGACAATCTTTCAAGATCTGAAGGACCATTCAATCCTAAGAGCATGTATAACATTACAGATGACTGTTGTCTATATACTTTATATCATCTAAAGACAAAACTAAAGGCAGCTTTTACAATAAATAGCATCTTAAAGTTGTGTCTACGAAATTCTACAATCTTTTAATTACGGTATAAAAAAGTATTTTATTATAGACAGTAACTCATGTAATGTTGTCTATATGGTCATCTCTTCATGAAGAGACAGCTATACTCTCTTTCCCCCTTCTCTCTCTTCCATATGAGCAAAAATCTTACGCGGCAAAGCATATAGACGGATGATATCACAGCAATGTACATGCCCTAAGGACACTGTTGAAATGGAAAGATTTACGAAGGATCAATCTGGGATGTTACACGCTGATGGTATTCACATCTTCCATACAAGACATACAAGGAATATAACGACGAATGACAAAATATTAAAGTTTAGACAATTGACAGTATAATAGTTAATTCGAAACTCACAGGTAGTTCCCTCTCAAGAAACCAAGCTCCTTTCTCCTTATCATATGTCAGAGGAATTCTCTGAATAAGCACAGGAATGCAAGAGATAAACATAAATCAGTTAAGATAAGAGTGCCCTCTATAACATGCTAACATCATAGTTTCTATACTAGAAAGCAGCTTGGAGAAAGGTTGTCGTCACTCCATCAAATGGACATTCTTTCAACACTCAATATATATTCCATAATTGGAGAATAAACACACCTGTCCCCAGCCAATGTCAAGCCCAGAAATTTCAACAGAAGAGCAACTACCATTTTCCCACTTCAAAGTGATGCGATTTTTTGATAAGCCCGTCAGCTAAATAATAAGACAGTCACAATGATATGTGAGACACAACGATATAGAAGCACTATTTAATCTTCTCCATCATAACTACAAACTGGGAAAACAGTATAGTTTTTCACTTACAATGTCAGCAGTTGCCAATTTAATAGCTTCCAACTTTGGAAAGCAAGCCCTTTTACTCTACAAAATAAACAAATGAGCATAAATTCAGGAAAGAAAATAACAAAGCAATACAATTAGCCATCTGGTAACAGCACAAGAGACCGACAAAAAGTTACTGTAGAGGACAGTTGAGAGAGATGAGCACACAAGCAGCTGGTTGGTAGACATAGTATCAACAGTCACACACATTATATAAAATAAATTATTTTCCCACCAACACTGCTGTATATTCCACAAAGGTAAATGAAGAAATTTTCAACTGCATGACTGACTACCTGCAGTAGCTGATGTCCTTCATTAAGACTGTAGCCAAGAATCCAGAACATGCATGCCACCTGAAATTTTACAAAATGTTCTCAGAATTGGAAACTATCACCGCTCAAGATTGTCGACAACATCAAATTGTTGTGGAAAATTTAAGTCAGTTCTAATACTGTGAAGTTATTAAAGCACTGAAACATTGTGCAAACAGTACGTTGTACTGACTCCATATGCGATGATTATGTAATTGTCTAGGAATCATGAATGTCGATAACATTTGTTATTTGGGTGGATGGTACTCTACGCAAATGCACATATACAAGTGTTTTTCCATTTTTCTTCCTTCTTATTTTGTGGGTAGGGCGGAATACAACTAACTGAAACGAGAAAGAAGAAAAAAGACTATGTAAACCTATTGCCACAGCAGGATCTCCTGGGAAACAATAAGGGAAAGACTATGTAAACCTACTGCCACAGCAGGAGCTCTTCCAAGTCCAGCAGTACAATGTATATATGTTACACCGCCATTACGGTTGATAAGCTTGTGCAATTTGCTAACCACAGCAGGAAGCCTCAATCGCAAATCAAAAGCATCAAAATCCCTGGTGTAATTAAACATTAGACCAGTTTAGAATTTCCAAATATGTGCAACGGAGACAATGAAAAAAAAACACTTGTCAATGCAGGGGAAAACTACATTGACATATAAATGCTGGCTTATGGAAATATGGATAATCTAGCTCCAGGTATCGAAAGTTGGAAGATTCGTGATTGAAAACTGAAGAAAAATAGGAAGATTCATGATTGAAAACTGAAGAGAGAGAGAACGTTCATAGGAGTTGACTTTCTCGTGAATTTTGTGGACTTTAGTGATGACAATAAGGATTTTTTTTTTTCCAAAGGAAACAGTAGGGGAGGACCCTACTGAAATGTATTATATTACATTGTAAAAATATAAGGGCCACAGGACCAGGGAGAATACAGCTTATTAATGCTTAAAAAAAGACAATCTCTTGGGAACAAAAAGACAACTGAACGAACACTAAATGTTGATCAATTCCAAACTCAGAGAGGTATAATGACATCTTCAATTTAACTGCTTCTCTTTGGAACAATAAGGATTGCTTAATTGCATTTGACAAGGATTATGCCAAAATTCTTAGTTCCAATTTAAATGAAGTCATATAGAATAGAACTTTTGATACCTAATTTCTGCACGGCAGTGCTCAATATCTTTGTATTGTAGACAATAGCCTTGAATGGCACAGATGTCAACTCCAAAATATCTTAACAAAGTGGTGAAGGATGGAACACATATATTCGCTGAAAGAAAGCATTACATAGCATTGGATGCAACAAATAATTATGCCATTAGGATAAGAACTAAATCATTAAAGAAGACATCTTATATACATTCAAAGATTAAAATAGAAGCAGAAAAAAATGGCTGCTTGGATAGAAAGTTGTGACTTGAATTCTATGATGTTTTTCTTACCTATAGGCTATAGTCATAGAAAAGCTGTAAATTCCTAAACCAGTCAGCTTAATTAGCAATAGTAAAGCTATTTCTTCATTTCGACAAGAAAGATGGCAAAACCAACTTCAATTATAGGGATACTCAAGGTCTGGATCTTGCTGCAGGCAGAATACAGTTTTTACACCAATCTTCCGAAGCTTATCAACATCAAGCGGGCTCTGCACATGAAAGCAGATGATCAGATGTAGTCAGAATAGTACTTGTTCTATCCGAAAGGTTTAGATGACAACCTGTAAGCACGAGCCTACGATCAAGTCCGGGCGTATAAAATTGTAGTTCATTCCAAGCTCATGCCTGTATGTCAACACTGCAAATGATTTTTGGAAAAAGAGAGATTTCAGGAATGTGTTCACAGACAGAACGTACTCAAATAAAAAGGAGTGTAAGATATGCAATCCTATTCCAGAAAATTGTGCTTAAGTGCTGATCTGAAGGTACAATTTTTTTGACTGCTTAGTATCAAGTTTTGGTAAAAACAATCTGGACAACATAATAAAAAAATTCAAATGGGCAAGCAAAATGTAATAGCAACAAATGGGAATACTTTCAGTTGAGGAACAGTACTACATGTACAGGAGCTAGCACCCTCCACAAGGACAGTTGTTAACACACTCAGAGAAAGGGGGGATAAGATATGCAGAAAGTTTAGATGAACGAAACGAACTGTGGCTACGAGTCTATATAAAGAGGAACGAAGAAAATTCTCATAAAAATGTCAAACTAGTATGGAGCATAACAGTTTGTTTCAAATGGTACTAATCACACTAATAGCTCGGACCAACACTTCGATGGTGACATCTATGTGAGGTTAGGCCATTTTTCATTTTCCAGGTATCAAGGGATTCATTAAGTCAGCGACTAGTCCATCCAGTTCAACCCAACAAGTACTCAATACAGCTAACGTCTATCCTTACAAGTGACACCGAATCAGTCATGCAAGCCGATCTTTCTCTTTACCTGCTCCCATAGCTTGTGTCATGTTGGTGCTGTACGATTCGGACTTCTCTGCGCCCGCCTCCACTGCGCTGCTCTCCGCACTAGAAGTGGATTCCCCGGATGCCTGAAACAGCCAGTCCATATCTTCACTAGAGTGGCAACGGAGTGATGCTGATACACACACTCACCGTACAGGATTCTGACAGTAAAACAAATGCGGCTAGAATCTACCATAATCAACAGGGATTTCAGGAATGAAAATCTCCACCCTCGGAGGAAAGCACTACCTAATCCGGCCAGAACAAAAATTATAATCGAAATCGCATCGTAAAGGACACAAGTGGAGGTAATGCTTACAGTTTTGACAGCATTCGATCGGCGACTCCCGCCACGAACCATCGCCTAATATCGTCCACAACCAAAACGACCAAATCAGCGAACCCGATACATGGGAAACAAAAAAACTTGGCAAGAACGGATCCGCGAGCTTACCAGATTGAGCGACGATGGCCGCCTCATCGATTTTGATCCCACGATTGGAGGCTCCCTGAGCAAAATCAACCAAGCCAAATCCACAGACGGAACAGGGGAAACATTTCGAGAATCGAAAGGAGAAGACGGCTCACTTACTTGAGCAGGTTTTGGAGGCAGTTCATGGCTTCCCTGCTCGTGCGGGCGCAACGGCGAGGAGGAGGCGGGGGCGAATCGAATAAAAATATCTGTCGCGAGCAGCGGAGGACGAAGAGGGGAACGGGCGAGGAGAGGAGGGGGGAGCGCGTTTGCATGGACCGGGTCTATTAAACCTTGCCGTGCTCGTCGCCCGTGACTTTTGCGTGTGATGGGCGTGGGCGGTGTGGTGTATAGGCTCTGTCCATGGCTAAATCGAGTGGGCCCAGTTTTAGCCTTTTTGACCCGTTCTTCGGAGCGATCGGACGGCGGCGAGTCAAGCACGTTCCGTTGGCTGTGGTGCGCGGATCACGACATGTCATCAGCATTCAGCATTTCAACTACGTGGTTTTGGTCATGCACTTGGGTTTTCTCCACGCTGCACGTTCTATCGTTTTGAAGTTGTCGCCTATAGACCCTGATTTCTATTTTTTACTAATTTAGTTTTTATTTCATTCATAATTACAAAAGTAATCCTGTGACTGACGCAGAAGGTTTGACTAGAGATGTATATACCCTATCGTGCTAGGGAAGCTCGGGACGAATGAGTCACCACGACATGTCGCTAGACCGTGGGAGCGCACTGTGAACGCGGCAAGACCTCGCTACCATGCTGGGCAGAGCGGCAGGCGTTGTCGGGTCCTACCGAGCTGCGACAACACCCATCGAGCAAAATATTTATTCGAACTTAGTGAATGATCCACGAAGAATTTGGTGTATACATGTAATACGGTGAAGTATTGTTTCTTGTTTGAGTAAACTAGAGGAAGTCGGATATAGTATTTCATAATATAGATGCGAATTACATGGTGCATAGAGTTTAGTTCGTTGCCTCAGAAGTCGTGATGGATGTACATTGAATCAACGTTCGAGACGCATACCGCTAAGGAATAAATCATCTCATCAGCATTCAGCTGTGTGGTTTTGGTGGTTTTCTCTATGCTGCAAGTTATATCATCTTATCTTCTTCCTGTATGAATTGATTCGAGGGTACCATTACATCAGTAACTATCATTTGTCTATTTTTGTCAAATAACATGAATAATTTTGGCCGTTACTATCGCAAGGTCGGCCATCGCCCCCTATGAACTGGCAAAGGACTTCAAGAAGGGGGTACACAAGAAAGCTTCGGCAGACATAAGGAAGGTTTTATAAATTCAGCGAAGGCTTCGGCAATAGCTCGAAGGGGTAATCAGGCCCGTCAATCACCCCCTTAGACAACTCGAAGGGGTACTCATGAAAAGGCAACATCTAAGGAAGGCGACATATGGAAAGCTTGAACGTGCCGAAGCTACCACACCAAAAGCTAGCTAGGGGAGAGAAAGGGCCATAAGGCCCCTATAATCCTAGGGTTCCTATTGTCGGCGATCGGGACCGCCGACCGCGAGGGGTGTAGAGGATCGTGTGAGGGCGGAGCCCAAGGTCGTGTTCGTCCGAGAAAAGGCGTCGTCGAGCGTATGTCAATGAAGTACAGGGGGAAAACAGCTCGGTGGACATGATGATTATACTGGTTCGAGCCCCCGAGTTCGGGAAAAACTCTACTCTAGTCTTGCCCTCGGGGCGAAAGATGAATGCAATGCTTCGTGGAAGAGTACAATGAGAGCTTTGGCTCGATTCCGCTCGAGCTAGAGCGTACGTGGGAGAGTGTTCTTTTTTTTGGGTCTCGCGTTCGTTCCCCCTGAGTTATTGTGAGCCGACGTGAGTAGTTGTGAGCTGACGGGAGTTGTTGAGAGTTGTTGGCCCTAGTTCCCACGCAGGGATGGGTTGGCCCTAGTTCCCACGCAGTGAAAGTTTTTTACTTCTCCAAAACGGACCATTACAAGAAAGGGTTCGGCCTAGAGGGCACGAGTGTTACAGCCCCGAGCTCTGGTTGGAGCCTTATCCTCTTGCCCGAGCCTAAGCCCGTCGGATACGGACTTGAGCCCGGGAGGCGCATGCTCGAGCTCGTACACACGAGCCCGAGCCCGGGGACGCGTGCTTTGGAACCGTAGGAAACGAGCTTGAGTCCGAGGGGTATTCTTCCGTACCGAGGCTACCAATCCCCGACACCTATAGCGATATTATTGTAATCTCACCTTCTCACAATGAGGAGCCCTATAAATAGCCTTAGTCTTATGAGAGAAAAAAAAAGACAAAAATTGTTCACTCTTTTGTGTCCTCTAATTGCACTCACCCGCATTCAGGGATATGAGTGTATCCTCTAGGAAGGGGTAATTATGAGGATCTGCCTTTTAATATTGTTTAATCTATATTCACAACATTATTCTGCTCTAAAAATCGTATAGCATGTTGGATATGGAAATAATCCTTTTTAGCCTCTTGCTCGTTTTGTTTGCAAATCTAGCACCCCGTGAAATCATTTATAGATTTGAACATCTTCTCACCGCAGAAGGCGCTCCCGCGCCCGGGGAGCATGGAAGCTGGTGCTATCACGCCATGGAGCGCGACAATCGGTGAGCCACGGGTGCAGCCACGCCAGCGCAAGAGCAACGTCTTCAACAGACGAGGAGTGCGGGAAGGACGGTCGGTGCCACGGATATGGAGTACGGGAGGCTCCTTCCGCAGTAGGAAAGCGTGGAAGGTGACACATGTCACCTTTCGGTGATTTTCGCGGTTGGGAATTGTGCCAATTCTGTAAATGCGTTCGCGAGTAGGCTAAATTTGCAAAAATAAATAAGGATGGGTGCTAGAAAAGGGATGATTTCGTTGGATACGTGTAGCCATAATCTGCTCAAAAAAGTGCATGGAAACAAGTCATGATTTGTGGTTTAGGCATGCCTGACAAGGGGGAAAAGAATGGAGACCACTTGCAACCAAGCGCAAGGCACCGGAGAGTGGAGACTCCACTTAACAACTAAGAAAGCATCATGTATTTGATCCCGTACACACTTTCTTTGGCCGTTTCCTGAACGAAATTGCAGATCTAACCTATTCCTCGACCGCAGAAACATTAACAGGCGATACGTGTCACTTACCGTAACAAATCGTTGGCACTGCAGCGGGCCCGTCTATCACAGCAGGTCCTCAACAAGAGCGGCAGGTGACAGGCATCACCTTCTTGTCAAGCTCGGGTACCGCGGTAGCTACCTATTGAACTCATGCACCACGATACCTTGTCCTACTGAGCTCGGGTACCATTGTAACTTGTCTACCACGGTGGATGGGTGCCGGTGATATGCCGTGGTAGAAGAACGTAGTAGGTGAAATATGACGTTTGTCGGTGCTTTCACCGAGGAGGGGAAGATTATATTTATAATTTTATTCGAAAGAATAAAAAAAACAATATGAAAAGAGAACAAATAGTCCGAGGCTGCCGAGCCGAGACACACCAGCCAGATTAGCAGATGCGGTGCCCCAAAGGCCAAAACAAGCATAAGCATAGCATATTAGCAGAGCGTATGCCTAGCTCCACCTCCGCCATGAGAGATTCGAAGCAACTAAAGCCGGGGAGAGCTTCCCGCGGCGGCGGCCACCACCTCGCCGACAAGCTTAGGAAGCACTCCACGTGGCTCCTCCTCCTGTGGTTCGCCCTCTCCGTCTACCTCTTCCTCTCCGCCACGCCGCCCGCCGCCGCGCCACTCCGCCCCGCCTTCCTCCCCTCCAAGCCCCGCGCCCTCTCCGCCACCACCACCTCCGCCCCCGCGCCCCCCGTCCGGATCTACGTCTACGACCTTCCCAGCCGCTTCAACCGCGACTGGGTCGCCGCCGACGCGCGGTGCGCGCGCCACCTCTTCGCGGCGGAGGTGGCGCTGCACGAGGCGCTGCTGGGCTACGCCGGCCGCGCCCCGCGCCCCGAGGACGCCGAGCTGTTCTTCGTGCCGGTCTACGTCTCCTGCAACTTCTCCACGGCGAACGGGTTCCCGTCGCTGTCGCACGCGCGGGGGCTGCTGGCCGAGGCTGTGGAGCACGTCCGGGGGGAGATGCCGTACTGGAATCGGTCCGCCGGGGGCGACCACGTCTTCGTTGCGTCGCACGACTTCGGCGCCTGCTTCCACCCCATGGTGAGTGCGGCGGTGAGCTCTGAGCTGGATTCCGTTCATCCGAAAGCTTGGATTGATTTGTTGCGGTGGTTGCGTGTGGGTTAGGTACCTATGTTTCTTGCGTCCAAATAGGGGGGTGTGTAAGATGGAAGTTGGTTGCTTGTTTTCTGGTTTGCAAACGGCACATCAGCTATTCTTTGATAGAGGGAGTGGTCAAAATGGAGCCAATTCTAGTTCCTGAGAAAGTAATTCAGTTTTGGATCCGAAATTGAGGTGTCCGTCTCTTAATTCTTGCCAAATTGAGCCTCCAATTTCTCACCCAATTATCAGAATTCCCCGTGTGCTGTCATAATGGAACTTAGTTCGTTTGGACTTCGATTCAACACAGTTCGCTAATCCCTCGCAGATTTAATGAACGACGCTAAAATGCCCATTTGATTTATTAGGAGGATGTGGCTATCGCGGACGGCATACCGGAGTTCCTGAAGTCGTCAATCCTGCTACAGACTTTCGGTGTACAGGGCCGTCATGTGTGCCAGGAGGCAGAGCACGTGGTGATCCCGCCACATGTGCCTCCCGAGGTGGCTTTCGAGCTGCCGGAGCCGGAGAAGGCACGGCGGGACATTTTTGCCTTCTTCCGGGGCAAGATGGAGGTCCACCCCAAGAACATTAGTGGCAGCTTCTACAGCAAGTAAGCATATAATGCGAACGCTGATCCCTTTTCTTTTAGTCGCTTCGTCTAGCAATTATCCCAAAAGGACAGGACTAGCAAGTTGATTGATTTTTTTTTTGGGGGGGGGGGGGGTTCTGTCTCGCTTTAGCTGTGCCTGCACTCTGAAAACTTCGATGCTATTTTATTGAATCTTTCATTTGTTTTAGAACGAAACCAATTAATACTCTCCACGGGGCTAACCTAATATAGCCTTTTAAGGAATACTAGTTCTAAAATACAAAATAGGGAATCGTTTAATCGCTAACCTGGCAAAATCACTTTTTTCCCCCTGCAACAGGATGGTGAGGACTGAGCTACTACAACGGTATGGTCACAATCGCAAGTTCTACCTTAAGCGAAAGCGGTACGGTGACTATCGATCAGAGATGGCTCGCTCCTTGTTCTGCCTCTGCCCGCTGGGATGGGCACCATGGAGCCCTCGGCTCGTGGAGTCGGTCCTCCTCGGCTGCATTCCTGTCATAATTGCCGACAACATACGCCTGCCATTCCCTTCCGTCCTTCGGTGGCCAGACATCTCGTTGCAGGTGGCTGAGAAGGATGTTGCCAGTCTTGAGATGGTGCTAGACCATGTTGTGGCAACTAACCTGACGGTGATACAGAACAACTTGTGGGACCCTGTGAAGCGGAAGGCTCTAGTTTTCAACCGTCCATTGGAAGAGGGAGATGCCGCATGGCAAGTGTTGAAGGAGCTTCAAGTTTTGCTAGATCGGTCTCAGGGGAGGTATGTTGTTGGATCTTGGAGGAGGTGAAGACCACGTTGTTCTCCTAAGGATCATTTGTTGGTTGCTGATATCTCATTTGTTGCAACTGTGCAACAATGCCGTGCGGCTTACACTTCCCACCCAACTGACAAAATCAATAGTTGAGCCTGGGCACTACTGAATACTGATAACATGGATTTTCCTTGCCAGAGATTCAGAATATCAGTCTCTCACATTCAATCCCAACCTTTCGTTGGTCAATCGGATGGTTTGCAAGTAGTGGATCCCAACCTAGTTTGGGTGGTTAGTTTTACTAGAGAATGGTATTCTGGGGCTGACAGGTTAGCAAGCTCTGTACAGGAAACTATGTTATTCATTAATTTATTCTTGTTAGTAGTGTGAAGAGCCTGTTCTTGAGATAGAGGAAGATTAAATATTGTATTATACGTCTAAAAAAGATTGTATGATACGAACATGATTTGTGAAAATTTTCTGCACATTTTCTTGTAGGGTTCCACTGTTACAACTATTAGATGTACAATTATTTTGTAAAAGAAAAGAGTGTTCAGCTCTTGGCATTATGAAGTGGTGAAACATGACAGGGTATTCAGAAGGGCATCTGAATTCTGAAGTCTGAACTCCACATGATCTCAACGCCTGTCGCCTACATTTTCTGTTTGGACACAACCTTGTTGAAAAAAATGATTGGCATCAAACAGTAACCAAACACATTATGTCAAAAACACCATGGACCTCATGATCAAGCTTTATGCTTTGCAAATTTCAATGGCAAATATCAACTAGTGCACAGAAAAATCATGTGAGAAAAAAATTTATTTTGCTGAATTCAACATAAACAAGAGCATGAAAATATGAAAGGAAGAAACTGCCATGCCATGCCATTCCCTATCCCTAAACCCCTTTCTCTCCTAAACCATTATGCAGTCTCAACAGCAGAAGTTATAATAGTTGATACTTAAAAACACACCTCCAGATATCAGCACCACAGGAAAAAAAAACTTACATCCCAAGTCCCAGCAATAAATGATACAGCAGATAATAAATTTGCGATAAAAATTCAAAACATGCATGCATATTGTGGAGTACATAGAGATAACAGAACTTCAGCTAAGACAGGATATGGATGCCCATAGGTTGATCCATTGGTGGAAGCAAAACATCTTCAATAATTGCCAATGTGGTTTTCAGTTTACATGCCATGAAGTGACATTAACTGTTATTCAATGGATGGATCCACATTGCGCCATTGCTGGTCCACCGAAATGAGATATGCCATTTTAATGCGATAGTAATCAACTAGAAATGGCTAGCCTGTAGATAGTGATCATCTTTGAAACATACAGAGAAGCATCCGCCTGCGTGTTCACATCGATGCTCAATAGCACACAGCCTTGCAAGGAGCGTCCTTACAGCGGCAAACAGGCCTTCCTGAAAGTTCCCATCCATTAAATCCATGTTCAAGGACCGTGATGTTCTTTACCGCAGAATCTTCCTTGGCCTCTGATAAATAGTCCAGAAACATTTGTGCACAAGATGGACCCCGCACCTGCAGTTTGAAGGAACAGGTTACAAGAAAAGCCCGTGGCAATAATCTCAAATTGGGAAATGTATTTGCGATAAAAGAACACAAGTGATATACAATGTTGAACTTAGGAGGAATAAAGACATATCACGTGTATCTTGATTTCCCTTTGCAATTAAATTGCTGCTGCTGGACCACCACAAGTACAAAACCAAGTCTATTTACCAAGAAAAACAGCGCAAAGTATAACTTATTGGTTCTACAATGTAAAATGTAGTAACTCAGAGAAAATTCCCAGATAACTAGCGGATACAATTAAGTGAGAGTTCTCGCCAGAAGGTAATGCTGTGGCTTAGGAGTATCCATTCAGTCAAAACCTAAGCCATAAAGAAGTCTTGACCATAGGTCCATAGCACACAACAATTGCAAGGATAGTAGAAAGCTGATCCTGATATCCTACAATCGTAAATTGGATTAAAATAACATCAAAAATAAACCTATCCCAAGAAAGGAAAATAATGAAAGGCCCGTGTTTATGATATCTGGACAAAGCTGTCTCTTCATTGGCTATGTTCATGAAACCCTGAAAGTTCATCTGATTCAAAAAATTTAATCACAAGTCCAATTTCAACCACCTTGTTGATTTCTTCCTATATTGTACATCCAAACAACCACCACATTTTGCATTCCATAAATTACCTTACTTACAACACATAAATAGGCAAATAGTTCCCATCCTTACGCCACTTACTCCTACAAAAAAGGTTCACACCAAAGCAGACGTCTTAAAATGGCAAAGAAGTAACGAAAGATAATTGCAGGTCTTGAATCACATCAGTAGCACAGATGAGCTAAATTATATCTGTAACCTATGCTTACATTCTGACCAACTCATAATTCATGAACAAGATTAATCAGTCTGACCGGCTTGGTCCTACAGTTCCGATAAAAAAAAAATTCATGAACAAGCTGCCGAGACACGATGTTAGCTATAGGCTTCTGACGCTCCGATGAGTGTCACATCACATGAAACATTTGGGGGTCCACGAAAGCACCTATTGTTCTACTACTACTAACGGACCAATTGCTTGGTTGCTTCCAAGTGATGTTGAACAAATCAAGAACTAGAGAGGATGTGGAGTAGGACCTTGCTGAGGGCGCAGTGGAAGACGAGGGTTTCCTTGCCCTTGGTGGCCTCCGCCAGCTCCGGCATCCGCTCCGCGAAGCTGTCGCTGGCGTAGTGGTCAGACCCGGCGATGTGCGCATCGTAGCTCCTCTCCTCGTCCCTTGCGCCCCCCAAGAGCCCAAACCGCAAAAGCGCATCATTAGCTTCTCATTCAGACCCACACACGCACACACATACGCAGAGCATCGACACAGATGCGGCCGCGGCAAAGGGTACCTGACGTCGACGATGGCGACGCGGGGGTCGCGGACCATGGGCACGAGCTGCGCCGCCGACACGTACGACACGCCCCTCGCCATCTCCGTCCGCCGTCACCGTGTGTCCCCCAGCAGAAGGGGAATCAGACTCCTCTTCTCTTCGTTTGCTGCGGTTTACAACATCACCCCTCGAGCTATGGAATTTTTTTCCCTTTAATATTTTTTTAATCTTTTTTCAAAACTAGGCGTCGGGTAAAAAAATTACAAAATTGGGCGGTCGCCGTATATGAGATCGCGCATCACGGCGATTAGTCTACTTTAAGCGCGATTTTTCATACATCTGCGGTTAATTTCTAAAAAAAATCATAACTTTCTAATATGATGTCGGATGGAGATAAACTTTATATGAAAATTGTAGATCTCGACGGGATCTACAACTTTTATATACAAACTTTTTCAATTTGAGTCCATTTAGATAGTCAAAAATGGGATAGAATGTTCAGATCTAAAAACGGATCTATTTTTAGATCTGAACACTATATCCCGTTTTTGGCTATCTAAATAGACTCAAATTGAAAAAGTTTGTATACAAAAGTTGTAGATCCCGTCGAGAGCTACAATTTTTATATAAAGTTTATCTCCATCCGACATCATATGAAAAAGTTATGATTTTTTTAAATTAACGCAGATGAGTAAAATCGCACGCGTTCGCGATCTTAATCGCCGTGACGTGAAGCGATCGCCCCATATACGGACGACCGGCGCCCAATTTTGTAATTTTTTTTGCCCCGACGCCTAGTTTTGAAAAAAAGATTAAAAAAATATTAAAGAAAAAAAAATTCTCGAGCTATGTGCATATTGGAGTCACCACTCACCAGCATAAGCAACTTGGGCCGGGCTCTGTTGGGCCGACCGTGTGGTAAATCCGGAGCCCACGAGTTGCTCGGCGGCGCAAAGTGCCCGAGGAGCCAAAAGCTGGCTTCCTTTTTTTGCTATGCTGCTTCGCTTCTCCCCGCTCCAATCCGAGACCGAGAGCCGAAGAGCTAGGGTTTCGGCAAGCTCGGAGATGGAGGCGGCGGCTGAAGGGGACGACGGCGTGGTGGTGATGGTGTGTGTATGTATATATGTATATTAATTTTTTAATATTAAAAATGCGTTGAGTGATAGCTTCCACGATATTGTGTAGTTTTTTTTTGGATTTGGTATGAAGCCATGCAAATAGCGATGTAAAGCCTTACATGTGACGAGAAAATACGCCGGAGATTTGATGATTTGCCCTGTTTTAGTTAATGCAATTGATGATTTATCTATTTTTTTTCTCACTTCTTAGTTGCTTAAGTAGTGTCCTGCATTTTATCCTTGCCAACATGTGCTCTGCACATAGCAATTTGATTTTCTTGCCAACACTTGCTTGAACTGTTGATTGTCTCGATTACCATGGCTTAGAACATTACATTTGGTCATGAAATATTTCATTCTAGTAGTCCAATACTTCCCCATCTCATGTATTTTTTGGTGATCAGGCTTCATGCCTTTGGACAACAATAAAAGCATCTATGCAACCATGGTGAATTATTTACTAGAGTCAACAGGCTTCAGGAGTTTGTAGTGCCAATTCTCCTTGGGTTATATATAATATTTTGATAAAACGATTGTACGACGACAACACATTCCTTATCTAGTTTGCAATTGAATTATGGATGCATTTCTTTCTTTCTAAGTTGAACTGTGGCATTCTTTTAAGTTGCCAACTATGTTTTGTAGAACGAATTATTTTTGGATGGAGCTTGGGTCACGGGCATAGATGCATCTAACCAAATAATACTTGCTTCTGGAAGGGTACCTGGTGTAGCTGGGGAACAAGTCCTTACTATGGTGTATATTTCAGATTGGATGCCTTGTCAAATGAATGGAGGCTGGTTGTGCTTATCACCACTTACTTTTGCAATATTCACCGTATTGTAAAATTTAATTTCAACAGATTAGCATGCTTTCCAGTCACGAAGCACGTAGAATACACCTTCCTGCGAATACTAAAGCTGTCAGGGATATATGTATCTTGCCTGGTGGCTCTGCTATTTTAGCATCACTGGGTAGGAGGCTATCACTTTTTAGGTTTGTCTTGAATTTATGAAATAATGTGGTCCCTACTGTTTTATTGTTGCCTGCTACTGTGTTTAGCATTATTCGTTCTAACACTTCTCATTATATTTGACTCCAACATGACGACCGACTGTTGTTCTTCAATGTGAATTGCCGGTAATCACCTGACAACTAGACACTACTGTTTCCTTTTATTATCCCAAGAAGTTCCCAAGGAAATATGTTGTTTGATATATGTTTTTGTCGTTAACCTGTTTGGAAGTTTGATCAATGGATGTTTCAGTGTAGATGGAGCTGGTCTAGTACTATTTGGTTCTTTCGTCATAGTTCTGATATTCATGGATACAAGAAATGAGCATGCATGCCACCACACACATTTGACTCTCACCAAACCTCTAAAAATCATTGATAGAAGTGTGTTTGGTACTCCATTTTTATGGGCATGCATTTAAAATTTTCTCCACATTGATTGAACACTATTGGACAATAAATTTTTTGAATTTTGGATAGGAATATTAGTGAGACACTTTCAGATAACACTACCTAATTTTACTATCTCTATTACAATACCTTGCAGGCTCCTGGTTGGTCGTGTTCAGCAGATGAATCTAGTTCACATCACGTTTATGCTGGATTGCAGGTTAATCTTTCAGTATCTCCTGATCTTAAGCTTATTGATGTCCTTGCAAGGTTTTACACGAATTGTTTTGTTGTGTACTGCAGAATCGCGTGCTTTTGGTCTTTGATATTCATCAAACTGCAAGACCCTTGCATTCTATGGTGGGGTTATCTACTCATCCGGTTCATACACTCCATTCTGTCATTGATAACAACGGTTCCAGAAAGGTTGTTTCTGCTTCTTCTATAGGCCCCTGCATGTGGGATGCTGATGGCAATCAAAGCAGGTACGTCAAACTGTAATATTTCAAAAACATTTGTCTAGAACTGCAGTTGTACTTTGCTGATCCACGAAAAATGTGCGAAACATGAAATTTGGTGTATTGTGGTTCCGATGTTTTGCCTTTGGGTTTTCTCAGGCCATATTTGCTAACAGGGACAGAAAATCAACGTGTATGCATTTCTCTGGCATGTACCCATCCATCAAGTGATATCTTAGTGGCTTCGTTCCGGCCAAAGATTGAATCATGATAAGACCCTGCTACTACATCACAAGCGTATCTATCACAAACTCCAACACCCTCTGGTTCAGGAAAATTAGGCAATCATGCCCTTATCAGGAGGACAGGTAACACATCCTTCGCGGAAGACAGGACATGCTACGCCAACGTAATTCCGCATGCCAAAATCCGCAAGTCATACCTTGTGGAAACAATGAACTTCTCTTGGAGATGAGTTTTTGCGTGAGGTCCGGACCTGGCAACTACCTTCATTTGAGATGCACACTGATCTCAGCCCCCACCGGCAACCGATCCTTGATTTAAGGTACGCAGAATTAAAGTTCAACCGGAGGAGAGAGGGTATCTTGGGTGCTTAATCGAGGAAAAGTTGCAGGTTTTCAGAATTAGGTAGCATGTCAGGGAACCCTTGTAGGCTTGCTTTTTGTGTTTACTTTTGGTAGCTTTGTTTAGCGCGCGCTAACTATATAGCGTATTAGTTTGTACAAGAAAAGAAACTAGAAGCAAGCCTTTTGCCATGTACAGTGTTGCTGGAAGCAGAGAACAGTTAATCTGGATATGTTACCATGATAGATCCTGTGTTCTGCAGAAGTGTAGTGATCTGCAACGCAGTTATCATTATTACTTTGTTGTGTTTACAATGATAGCAGTGTACAGATGATGCGTACGTGTTAGTGCATTGCTTGGTTAGGTGCTAGGTTCAACTTGTTTCAGTTTGAAAATGGAGTCCTACTTCTTTGTGAATTGCATATCAGAGGATGACTAAGTTAAATCATAAATGCATATGTAGAAGTTCAACAAAAAAAGAGAGATTAATTAATTAGTCATCATGTGCATGATCCTTTTTTAACAAATTAGTCAAATCCTCGTCCAACAATTCAGATCAACCCACCCCTCCTACGTAAGCCCCCCCCCCCAACTCCACTCATCAACCCTAACGCTCCTGTCCTTGCCCCTGCTCTTCCTAACCTCTCTTTCTTGTTGCCCTTGCAACCTTCCGCCCTCTCTCAAGCCCGCGGTGCCATGCAGGTCCTCTCTTGATCCTGATCTTTCTATGAGTTCACCAAACCCTAACCGGTGGTGACGAGAGACGATGGTACCGGAGAGGAGGAGGGGCTTGCTCGAGCACGAATTAATATAACAGCAAATTGCAAGATCGGAAATTCGAAAGATACGCAAGGATATAATCATGCGACATACATAGCAATTCTATAAAAAAAAAATCATAAATGCATATGTTGTACTACCACGAAGTTTTTTACACATGGTAGGTTCAATAAATGCAATGTAGGGTGACAGACACCTGAGTCGGGTGGTGACACACACCTCAATCCATTAATTCATGGGTAGTAGGTATATACTCTTACGTAGGTAGGTGTAACAACTAGCGCCACATCTAGCATAATTGTAGCAGCAGCAGTGCTTGAAAGAGGCGCGCAGCTAGCCCTGGTGTACGTACTGGAACTGAGAATTGAATCATCGCAATAGGATAGGATAGGATAGGATAGGATAGCTAACCCCTGGGATGGGAGGGGCCGGCCGGGAAGGGCGGCGCTTCACTCACATCACAGCTCCAATGCCGCTCCAGTCCACGCTCGACCGATGGAGCTGATCGATGCTTTAATTTTTTTCCCTCACTGAATACTGGATATATAGTATATATACTAGTCTGCGTGCGTTTCAGCAGCTAGCTAGCACTCGGGGTAGTTGGTGCGATCCCTCGAGTAATCTTGGCAGTAGTCGTAGACCATGGACCTCTGCTGCGCCCACCGCATGGCGCTGCTCTGCTGCGCGCTGAGGCCGGACCCCGACGGCGACGCCGGCACGGGGCGGCAGCTCGCCGGCGCGCCGGCCTCGCACCCTGCGATCTTCAAGTCGTCGAAGCGCGAGACGAAGGGCTGGTAGCGGTAGTCGGACTTGTAGCGGCCGCCGTCGGTGGCCCAGTCGGAGGCGTCCCAGATGGAGCCGTAGGCCCACATCTGCCGCTGCGGGAAGGTCGCCTCCACCTTCCTCTCGTAGCGGCGGACGGGGACGTCGTCGACGAGGAAGACGATCTCGTCGGGGTTCCAGAGGATGGCGTAGTGGTGGAAGTCGGCGGTGGGGTCGAACCAGAGGTGGAAGCGCATCTCCCGCCCGATGATCCGCCCGTCGCCGCTGCCGCGCACGTACACGTTCGTTTGCAGCGTGTACGGCTCCCCCGGCACCGTGCCAAGCAGCTCGATGTCTATCTCGTCGTGGTTCCCAGGATAAAGCTCGTTGTTCGACAGCTGCGCGCGCACAGATATCAATGTAGAGAAATCTGGGAAAACTCGTGAGAATTTGCCACTACAAAGATGCGCACTTCATGCATTGATTAGCGTACATTTTGACATTATATTAGTGATCTTGCCGATATATAGCGCAAAGAAATTAAGTTCAGCATATATATATAGATGATGACTGGTTGGGGATCAGTCACTCACGTAGAAGGCGGTGTTGACGCCGGCGGTGTATCCCGGCTGGACTTTGATCGATGCACCGAAGTAGCCGTTCCGATACGAACGCTTCGACTTGAATCCGCTGCCTGAAACAGCTCGGGTTTTGCAAACAACGAGTGCTGAAACGTAAGTTCTAACTACTCGAACGACACTAGCTGTGTTAATTAACCGTCAATTAAGTATTGTTGGAGTGTGTTAATTTGCTGAGATCGACTGACTGACCTGAGCTACGATCCATCCACACGGTCAGTGCCTTCTGGTCCTGGGAGAGCGTCTGATGCTGCGAGCCCCACAGGTTGTTGTAGCCTTCAGAGAAGGCCATTGACCTGACCATGGCGCTTGGGTAGTACCCAGGAGAAGGCTGTGCTTCTGATGGATGCAGCAGCATGACAAGTGCTAGGAGCCATGCAAGGAGAAGAGCAATCTGCAGTGAGATGGTATTATGCCTTTCCATCAGCTTAATTTGAATGTGTTTAGACTAGTTAGCACTTGGCAGCAGTGCAAAAAGAGCTGTGACTAGTGTGAGCTTCACAGATGTGTGGTGCGCGCGCGCGCTTGTTCCGGTTCCACTCCTGCCTGCTTGGGGCTATATGTAGGAGTGGCTTGGGTCCCACCTGGTGCTAATTTTGGGAAGCGGTTGATGGAGTTACATAGAGGTGGAGACGATTGAACGATCGATGATCTAGCCTTCTCAACTCTCAAGATGATCAAGTCTAGTAGTTATTATTATTATTATTATTATTATTATTGAGATTGATGAAGTCTAGTACTTAAGGGATGAAAATTGTGATGGTGGTACTAACATAAAGATTTATATATTGACACACGAACTGCGGGTAACTAATTAAATTGAAGTACTGATCAGGAAATGAGACTTCGACCTATATATTCTAAACATGTCTCAGTTTAAGCTATCCTGTCATCAGAAAAAAGAACACCTTAATTTGTTGCAAATTTAAAATTACAAAAGCCAATTAATCCCATATTTTCTGCATTTGCTGGTGGCAAATTTGTGCAAGTTGCAACCTAACTTGTCTGCTGGCTAAGGCTAACTAATTAACTAGCTAATGTGTGCATGCATTCTCCTCCTAGCTAGGCTGGGAGTTGGGAAAACGTGACATATATCTGCATGCTCTGCATCTCCGCTTTCGGTTACCCGCCGGTACTATACTTACCTACCGGCTACCCTGAAGTTAAGCACCGAATTAATCCAACCATTAGACTTTGCCATTAGTGTCTTATTGCTGCTAGCTTCAGTGGATCGATCGATCTGTGATGCATATCCCTTGATGATCTTGCAAAAGTGATCACCGCGCGATTAGCAGTACACATGCAGTACAGAAACTTAAATTCCAAGTTGGGTGGTTGCATTAAGAATCGTGCGGAATTGATGTAGCTAGTCGCCATCGGAGGAAACGACACGTACGCGCGCTTTGTTGACAAACTACTAAAGCAGAAAAAGGAGCTGCAGAGATCGATGGAAACAGTTGAGGGCAGTTACAACTTACAAGGCCCTTCTCCTTTAGATCACATCATGCATATCTTTGGCCCTTTGATCAATCGATACATATATAGGTACCCTGCCTAGCTGTCTAGCACACCATAGCTAACTGAATTGCAGCATGTAGGAAGAAACCTAGATCACCAAAGCAAGATCAGTACGTACGTACAAACGTAGATCGTGTTGTCACCTAAATTTTTGACGTGCATATGTTCTTGTTACAGCTGCAATTAAAACGAACCAATTGCATGCGATCCCTGAATATATAGCATGAATCTTAATACACAGTTCATTGAATCTAGCTAGCAGCTAATTCTGTCGATCGAGTAGATCATACATATGCATACATTAATTTGATTGCTGAGATCGACAGATCACGTACTGAAGCATTCATTTTTTGGGTTGATTTGAGTGGACAGTATAGCACTAAGTAAGACCAGCAAGTACGTATTTGTAACTAAGTGCGAAACCCGACGCTTAATCCTGAAGCTTGCATGCATGGTTGCTCGATCGTCGACCGCGCGTTGGCGCGTCTTCGTCACCATCACATGCAGCATGGGAATTAGAGATCGATTCGAAGATCGATCAATCATTAGCTATCCTGGGCTAGCTACATCCCAGAAATATAATTAATTAATTCCCTCTCACGCATGAGTGGGTGCCGATCGATGGATATAATAACATAGGATCGATCAAAATTAAGGAAGGCACACTGTACCGAATGTCTCGTTTCGATTCATGAAGTATATCGATTGCCTGGAGTTTACACCACTGTACCTGTAAAATAGTTGCAAGGTATGTAATTAATATACTTCTCATCACGTTCATTAGACTTACGGCATGGACTTGAAGCGACACTATATTGAGTTAGTTTCTAGTTCACTCGAAAAACGGATCTAGACTGATACTCGATCACGACGTACAGTACAAAATATAATGGTTGATACGGCTGATCTAGACTGGATGTATACTCCATATAAGTATTATTTTAAGAAAATACTCCGTACACATGCATGCAGCAAGGTTAATTAATGATGCATCCATGTTCGACCGAGATGTAAGTACGTATATATGCGTATGATATATGTCCATGCACATGAGCACGCATGCAGACACAGCTGCATGCATGCAAAGACGAAGAATCCCAGCAGATGTGCATGAGCATGATGCATTAATTCCATCAAGGAGAAATTGAGCCAGTACGTACGCTGTAGATAGCGTATTGCCATGTGTGCATGCATGACTGCGTTTCTCTCCTGCAGATGCACATGGCAATGCTACTTCCATGTAACTGAACCAATATCATCACAATCTTGGAATAAAGGCCTTACAGATTTAACCTAGTTCTGTTTTTGTAAATCAAGTTTGGTAGTTGTGGTAATTAATATAAGTAACCTTACAAGTTATTTTATGAGACGCTGTAACGATCGAGCAATTCAACCTGCAAAAAACTGAAATCTGCATCAGCTATATCCATTTGAGTTATAAGACGTGAGTCTCCCGAAGAAGTTAATTAAATATGTACGTACGTCTGTGGAAGTCCGCTCATGGCCAGAAGAACATTTGGCAATTTCTGTTTGCATGTATTGTAAGTTGTAACCTCTGAACTTTGCAAGTTGGAAAGCTACTGTTTCGTCTATCCATATTCATGTAGAAAGCAACCACACCTGTACGGCATCGATCGATATGATCTCCTTCGCTAATTTGGATAATGACCTCTCTCCTAAAGTTTGGGCTACCTTAGCCCTTTGTGGTGTTAATAATTAATGAGCAATTATATGTATGGAGAATAAGCATATATATATATATGCAACTTCGTCAAATCATCTTAACTCTGAACCCTACCTTTTTTTCCCTTTCCTTGCTTGCAGGGGTTGTAGGTGCATGCTTAATTATCCTGCAAGCCGTTGCACATGCATGCGCGCAATGCGATGCGATTCAACGAACAGCCAACCGACTAGGAATTGCCATATCAACCAACTCTGTACGACATGTATATATGCTTGCATGATTGCCTCCTAGCTTGCCCTGAATGCATCAAAGCAAAAAAAAAAAAAAATATATATATATATATATATATATATATCGATCGATGCTAGCTTGCATGAATGCACGGTTAACTACTGTACGTGTACTCACCACTAGGCTTCAATTTGTAAGCTTGTGTTGTCTAACTAACTAAATATGTAGTGCGTAACATAACACTGGATATATACTTCATAAGCGCTTTAGTTTGGCTTAATTAGTTTTGTATAGTTACTGTGTGAAAAAAAAAGTGATAGGTAAGTATCTATTGTTGAGGAACCTCGCTATCGAATAGTCCGGGGTTCCCGAACAGATCTGAAATTGGAGAACAGAAAGAGAGAGACACAGGTATATGAGGAGAGCGGCACGAATTCTTTATTGCTAATGATTTCTTCTTGTACATGGGGACCCTCCTCCTTTATAAGCGCTCTCTAGGGTTTGGCATAAGGGACCACATGGGCTGCGATGGGCTTTAGGGTTTCTCAACACTCCTTGGGTCCTTTTCATGAGATGCATATGCCTCATTAAAACTCGAGAAAAACCCGGAGGAAAAATACTTGGAGAAAGAGCACATAGCATACGCTTACTATGTTGCACGAATTGCCTCGTTAAAACCTTATGCAAGAAAACTTCATGAAAAACTTGCTAAGGAAAAGAGTACAATTCTCCCAACTTCAAATGCTAATCTTGAGATTCATGTTGGGTATTCATAATTCATCTTCGAGATTCATGTGGGAGTATGTGAAATATCTCCCCGAAATCTGCACTTCTCTAAGTCTTATCATCCCAATTCCTTTCACGCACCTTTCAAAGGTAGATCTTTGGGAGTGATTTAGTGAACAAATCTGCAAGATTTTCACATGACTTAGTATGCAATATCTTGATCTCGTTCATCTTATGCAATTCATGAGCATAGAAGAACTTGGGGTTGATATGCTTCGTGAGATTGCTCTTCACATAACCCATCGTGCTTGGGCAACACAAGTCGCATTATCTTCATAAATTATCGTGGGAGTTTGCTCAATGTTCAAACCACATGACTTACGGATGTGGTGAACCATTCTTACGAGCCATGCACATTCACGCGATGCTTCATACAAAGCGATGATTTCGAGTGGTTTGTCGACGTTGAGACAAGAGTGCGCTTAGACGACTTCCAAGAAATTGCTGTTCCTCCACATAGGAAAACATAGCGATTTGGGACTTACCGGTATGCTGGTCGATAAATACCCGGCATCGGCATAGCCAACCAAATTCAATTCATTATTTCTTCGAAGAAACGGACCAAGGTCTTTGCTTCCTTGGAGGTAGCGGAAGATGTCCTTGATCCCTTTCAATGCCTTTTGGTGGGTTACGCAGATTTGATCGAAGCTAGCAAATTCACAGTGAACGCAATGTCCGGCCTAGTGCTATTTGCAAGGTACATGAGCGCTCCAATTGCACTCGGATATGGGAATTCTGCTCCCGGGACTTCCTCCTCTCTCTGCAGAGTCAGTATGGGTCTAGGTGCGCTTGGGTGACCTTCCCAGCCATTGGAGTCTTTGCGAGGATATGATTTTTCAAAGCTAAATCTTTCCAACACTTTCTGCGTGTAGGTTGATTGGTGTACCAAGATTCCTCCTTGGACATGTTCAAGCCGCAAGCCTAAACAAAACTTGGTTTTACCCAAATCTTTCATTTCAAACTCGGACTTCAAGTATGAGCATGCCTCTTCAATTTCTTCATCCGTCCCAATGATGTTCAAGTCATCTACATAGACGGAGATTATCTGAGAATCCATTCGTGGATCATTGTATAAACACACATGGACAATCTTATTTGTTTGTGTAGCCTTTCTTGCAGAGAAAGTCACTCAGCGATTGTACCACATTCTTCTGTTGCTTGACCCATACAGTGATTTCTCAATTTCACTTTGCATGAGTTTCTATTTGCTCCATCTTGGTTGGGATAGGAATTCCTTAGGTACTTTCATGTATATCTCCGAATCCAAGTTTCCATCTGGTATCTTTGTGACAACATCCATTAGCTTCATTCTCAACTTCAAGTTGATCGCCATTGAGATCAAATATCTAAAGGTAATTCCTCCCATGACCGGAGAATAGGTTTCTTCATAATCAACTCCGGGGCGTTGAGTGAAACCTTGAGCTACAAGCCTTGCTTTGTACCTTACAACCGTTGTTTTCATTTCTCTTAGAACAAAGACCCATTTGTGACCTCACGGGGTTTATATGGGGAGGTGTGCGGCATACGGCCCAAACACCTCTCTCTTGTTGGAGAGACTAACTCTGCGATGATTGCCTTTTCCATTCTTCCCAATCTAGCCTTTTCTTGCACTCTGCGAGATGCGGGCTCGGGATCATGATCAATGATCGAGGCAATCTTCTTTGCAAGTAGGCATCAACGTTGGTCGTTGCTCTATTCGAGGATTCTCCTGTTATTACAAAGTTTATGGCCATTTCTTCATGGGGTGCTTCATGCACTTCTACTTGCTCTTATTTGCTTTTCCCTATCGCAGAGCAAGTTCCTTTAGCTTTCATCGCCTATGTGTGCACACATTATTTCCGCGGCTTCTGCAGTGGAAGATTCAAGTCTGGAATTGCCTTTCTGTTGGCTTCTTTCGGTGCAGTCTCAAGCTGGCTCCCCTTCTTTCCTTGGGGCATTTTCGTGATTGGTTGTGGTAAGTCCTCTCGCCTTGATTTTCTCGGACGTCTCCGGTACTTTGGGTTTGAGGAGCAGTTGCTGTTCTTTTCTTTGAGGCCTCTGAGCAGGTTGAGGATACCTTCTATTTTCTTTGGTATTTCCACCTCTCGGTGCATTCCTTGCGGGTACATGCGACTTAACCACGCCCTTGGATCACAAAAATGATCAGGCGGTTCATTTGCTAAATTCGCAAATCAATTATCTTCGGACTTCTTGATTTGCTTCATTAGTGCGGGGTCATGTGCGGGGATCGGTGGAATGCCATATGATTTCCGGCATTTTTCATCCAAAGGTTGATTTCCTCCCTAATGACGGAAGCGATCCTCGTCAAAGATGCAATCGTGAACCGGTCAGTATGCAAATCTCGATCATGGGTTCCAAATACCGATTATGGATGCACTCTCATAACCAACGTATATCCCGGACTTGCGGAGAGGGCCCATTGCGATCATTGAGGGGTGGTATAGGTACATATACCATACACCCAAATTTTCTAAGATGGGAGATCTTGGGATGATCCGTGCACAAGTTGCATAGGAGAATGGATGTTGTAGGCCGACGGTCTAAAATTGATAAGAGCTGCTGCGTGCAGATGCGTGTCCCCAACAAGTGTTGGGCAAGTTACAACTCTGCAAAAGCGGTCGGCAATGAACTTAATCCTCTTTATTAGTGCTTACGCTAGTCCATTCTGCGTATGGACGTGCGACGGAGTGCTCAAGCTGCTATCCTTGTTGCGTGCAATAATCATCAAATGCCTTTGAAGTAAATTCTCGGCATTGTCCATTCTAATGGACTTCACGCGATGATCGGGAAAGCATTCTTAATTCTTATGATCTGCGAGATCGACTTTGCAAAAGCATGGTTTCTTGTTGACAACAAGCATACATGCGACCATTTCGAGGAAGCATCGATGAGCACCATAAAGTATCGAAACGGCCGACAGCGGTGAATCGGACCGCAAATATCCCCTGGATGCGTTCGAGAATGCGAGGATTTCACTTTGCACTTTCATGACAGAGGGTCTAGTTATTAATTTCCGGTGGCACATGCAGGCACACAAAATCTTCATGATTCGGAAATTCTTAACGTTAATGCCATGACCTTGTGAGTTGTTCACTATATTTCTCATCATTCTAAGACCGGGATGACCTAATCTACCATGCCATAAAGAAAATAATTGAGCTTCTAAAAGCAGTCTTCAAGGAAGTATACACTTGGTGCATGAATATTCGTGTAGTACAACCTGATTCATATGAGGACATTTTCTAATACCATTTTCCACATACCGCGTGCTTCACAATGCACAAGTATTCTTTGCCATTTTCTTCATTGGTTTCTACGTGAAAACCATTGGCGCGGATGTCTTTAAAGCTTAAGAGAGTGCGAGTTGATTCAGGTACAAAGGGCTTCTTCAATTACCAAAGTTGTACCCATAGGCAATATAATAGTGGCTCTTCCCGAGCCGATTACATATGAGTCGCTTCTGCGATCGTAGTAATCTTTCAGCGTTCTTCGTGATCATTGGAAATACTTAGACTATCTTAAGATGGTATTTGTTGTGCCACTATCAACAATGCATATCTCTTCCATTTGGGCGCTACGATTTCTAGATAAAAGAAATATAATTCTAATCGGATAGAGGCAAAAACAATCCAAATATTACTTGCAAAAATTAAGAATCTTTGGAATAAAGAATAAATTGCGTATTTATTCATGAAAGAAATGCGCTCTTCTAGAGCTTACAATTCATTATTCAAAAGAAAATGCTAACAACCATAATCTAAAAGAAAATGCGATTCATGCATTTAAGCGGCGGTGCTTGGTTTGATCGTTACGCTCGATGGTAGGTTTCGCGTCTGCGAGGACTCTAGACCAATCGCGAAGACGAGCTTCTTGCCCCAAGAACTATCTTCAAGTCCGATGCCCAAGTGAGGTAGTTACGACCGTGCGGGGCGAGTTCTTCAAACTCACGATTCACGATTCATGATTTCAAAATTCGACATTAGATTCTGCGTGTAATCTAATAGAAAATGGTTGCAATAAGCATAAAGTGCGAGAAAAATTAAATTGCTATGCATTGCAATATCTTAAATAAAGCAACGATTCAAAATTCATAAAGAAAATTCATAAAACAGAGAAATAAAGACAAAAATTAAAAGCAGAGCCAAATAAATCTTCTTGATTTTACGGCAATTTTCAAAATTTTACGCAATTTTCTCTTTTTTCTCCTTTCTTTTCTTTTTCTCTTTCTTTTCTTACGGTCGAACCGGCCATGGGCCTGCCCATTTCGCTTAGCCCACTTGCTTTGCTCTCCGTAGAGACCTGGTGTGACTAGGGTTTCCCTAGCGCGCCGCCCTTTTTTTTCTTCGCGCGTCCCTTTCTTCTCTTCCATGCGCGCTCTTCTCTCCCGTCGCGCCTCCTTTTCGCGCGCCTCCCTTCCCCGTCGCTCTTCTTTTCCGCGGATCTCCGGCGAGGCGATAGGGCTTTGAGCCGGCCGGTGGCGGAGGCGGAAGGTCATGCGCCGGCGCGCCGTGCTTGTAGTGCCAAGGCCTGATGGCGGCGTGGCTGCGGCCGAGCGGCGCTCTGGCGCTGGGCGCATGCTGCGACGCTGGCGGCCGGAGGCGACGGAGGGTCGCTGGCGGGCGCCGAGCGCCGCCCTTCTTCGAACCTTGGCAGCGGTACAGGCGTGCGTGCGTGGCCGAGGGCATGGTGCGTATGATGGCGGCGCTATGGCGCGACGGCGGAGCGGCATCGGCCGGCGACCATCTTCATGCGGCGTCGCGTGGTGGCGGCCCGTCGGCGCGAAGTCAGTCGGCGGCCGAGGCCGGCGGCGGTGCGTCTGCGAAAGGCCATCGGCGGCGTCTTGAACTGGGGTACAATGGCATCGGATCGGGCTTGAGCAGTGAGGCCGGGGTTGAGGCGTGGCGGCGCGGCCGAACACGGACGCGGCTGCGAGCCGGTCGGCCATGGCGTGGTGCAGGCGCGTCGTCTTGTGGCGTCGGCGGCCCGCTTCATCGCGTGGCGGCGTCTTGGGCCGGACCTCCATGCGGCGGCGGCGGCGGCCTCGACGGCCGCGACGGCGGTTGCTCCGTATCTCTGCCGAGGCGATGGCGGAGGCTCCATGCGCCTGGCGAGGTGGTGGCCGTGGTGTGTGCGCGCCGATCTTTGTCATCATCAAAAATTTTCTTTTGTGTATGAACAGCAATTTCGTGTATGTGGCTTCATGCCAAGTAGCTTCGAGCATTCTTCGCGTAGCTTCGTGCCACGTAGGATAGATGGATGCATAGAAAAAGAACGATTAGATTCAAACGCTAATCCCACCTTTTCTCACCTTTTCAATCTGATCTCCGTAGAGCAATTCGTGCTGATAACGTGTTGAGGAACCTCGCTATCGAATAGTCCGGGGTTCCCGAACAGATCTGAAATTGGAGAACAGAAAGAGAGAGACACAGGTATATGAGGAGAGCGACGACGAATTCTTTATTGCTAATGATTTCTTCTTGTACATGGGGGGACCCCCCTCCTCCTTTTCTAGCGCTCTCTAGGGTTTCGGCATAAGGGACCACATGGGCCTGCGATGGGCTTTAGGGTTTCTCAACATCTATTACTCTCTCCGTCTAAGTTTATATGACATATTTCCTCTTGACACGTAAACCAGTGAAATATCGAAAATTTTTGGACTATCTATAATTATTATCTATAAGCATTACATCTAATACATGCATGTAGAGAATATAAAGTAAAGATGAGGGTATCTATTAGGGGTACAAAGAGGACATCACATTAATTTTATATTAAAATATAAAATATGTGCTATATTTATGAACAAGATAATTCAAAAAATACGTTCTATAAATTTGGACCGAGGGAGTAACACATTAGCAACTATATATTAGTGTTCCAACATGAATAAGATTTTCGTTTGGACCTTATATACCGATAGATAAGATGATAAGAAAATCTCCGAGCGAAAGAAAAAAAGAGGAGAAAATGAATCAGTTTTTGGAGGATGAGCATGGAGAGTACGCGCGCATGTTATGAAGCAAAAGAAGAAGACATGTAAAAGCGTCGAGCTTGAGCTAGGCTCGAGCTCCGAACTCGAACGAGTTCAAGTTGGGGTTTGAGTCTAGATCTAGACTCGAACTCGGTTCGAGTAAGCTTAGCAATGGTAAGCAATTCAATATGTAATATTTTTTAATAATAAAAAATATTCAAACTTGAGCTCGACTCGAATAAGCTCGGCAAAAGTTATATATATATATATATTAATATTTAATAAGTAATTTGTAAATTTATCAAGCCCACGAGCTATTTAGCTCGACTCGGTAAAGCTCATGAGCTCGAAATCAAGCTCGAGTTTAACTCATTTGAAGCTTAAATCAAGCTCGAATGAAACTTAGAGCGAGCCAAATTCGAACAGCTCGCGAGTCTCGAGTTTTTTTACAGCCTAATTAGCTCAGACAATTAAGGTCGGGAATGTAGCTTCCTGTAGGTGCGTACTAAGGGGTGTTTGGCACAGCTCCAGCTCCACCAAAATCCGTGGAGTTGATGAAGCAAGGTATTTCTAGCTCCAGAAATTTTATGGAGCTAGAGCTGTGGGTATATTAAGAGTGTTTAGATGGATCGTCTTGTTTACATTTTAGACTAAAAATATAAATTTAATTCATTTTATTTTAGTCTACAAGTTTTAGATCTGAGGTAGATCTAAAATCTAGAGCTCTACCAAATAGGGTATGAGTCTTCTTGCGGCGGTTGCATACATGGATGTGTGCAGCAAAATTTCAAAGGTGATCATTGGATGCCCTTTTGGAAGAAGCTAGGTACTAGACCGGTCTTGTGGAATTATATAAGCTTCATGCATGCAGCTAGACCTTTGATTTCTTCTCTCACTGTTCACAAAGAGTCGACTGTGATCGACATATCAGCATGTTGGTTGAGCCGTACGTCCTCAATCCTAATCATATCATCAAATTGACTGTTAGTTTCACTAGCTACCTAGTTCGTAATGAACTAATATGAACCAATGCCACATGCACGGTTGCTTTGGCCCGGGCCCTCCATGGCACATACAGCAGAACAACCAGACTAATTTGGCAGCTTTGGCCGACAATACATCACTCGAGAATCTATTATTATCTACTATGTACGTATTGAAGCTGAAATCAATTTAGTATTTTTTTCTGAAGAACAAAGAGAACAAATAGCACAAAAATCACAAACCTTGAATTGTTCTGCATCTTTGTTGACACCGAATTGTAAAAGGTTAGGCTCATTTATTGGCTGCTATTGTTGCCAAAAATTGTAGTCCCTCCGTTTATTTTTATAATATGCAGTTTGACTTAGTATAGTCTTCGAAGTTGAACTTTTACCGTTAATTTATTTTATAATACTTTATTCATAGCTACAAAATCATAACCATATGAAAGTGATTTCAAATACGGATCTAACGGTATCACTTTTGTATCATATAATCTATATATTGTTGGACTACTTGTTGATCAAAATTTACAAACTTAGAATCTCAAAATACGTAAGTGCCTTCTAAAAATTGAAGGACCGAAAAGACGACTAGAGGGAGGTGAATAGGAACCAAATAAAAATTTCCCCTCAAAAAACCAAGCTAAACCTGCGAGAGATTAAATGAAAGCGAAAAAAAGTAATTTTCAGAGATCTCAGCCCGGGGTGGCATTACCGCCTATATAGTGGTGGTACTACCTTAGTAAACAGTAAAATCAGGTATATGAACAGTAAAAATTAAATCGTTCGATTACACGTGTCCTGAGGCCTCACTCTTTCGTGATCGGAGTGAGGAAATGAGAAATTTGCGTAAGAAAGGACATTCCTACTTTGTCTGTCCCGTATAGATAATCACAGATTCGCAGTGAGAAATCGGAAGCGAAGTTGCTCTGGCTCTGCCTCCCTATAGTTCCTATTCAGTGATAAAGGCCAACATGGTTGAGTTGTCATTTTCATTCCTGGATAGTACTACACTACTACTACTCCAACATATATAATTAATGTTTGTCCGAAAGTTTTCTTTTTCAAAATGTTTATCCAATAAGAATAACAGATTTAGCAGAATCCTGTGCTAGCATCCGCTTCGCATGATGGATCTGTTAAGATCTCGAGATGACGATGGTATTAGCAGTTGGGGATTGTAAACGCGCTCGCTTGCAAATCGATGGGCAAGCTCTAGTCAGAAGTAGAGAGGCTACGTACATCGCTCACAAAGGAAGTAGAGGCTACTGCATGCTCTGTGACTGAATATATATATACGTCGCCCTGTTAACGCGAGAAAGTTTACAATAGGACGTAGGGAAACTCCCTCCACTGACGCAGTGAAAGGATTTTGATTTTTCTTTGAATGGTATTGCATACAGCTCTCTCCATGCACTGTCAGATTTCGCCAGGACGATGTAATGCCTGTTGCCCTTCATCTTCATGCCAAAATCGCGAACAGGTCCTTCCACCGATTGTTTTACAAAAAAAGCCCTGTAGTTCCACAAATTCAACACGAGCATCGGTTCTTTCGACCCGAAAGATCTGAGATTACGTTTAGGTCTGGTTATTTTATAAAAAAAATTACTCTTCCACAAATTCGACACGGACACCGGTTCGAACCAGATTTTTCCGCGCGGCGCGGCATCGAGCGCAATTCTACCTAGTATCTTTGATTTTAAGAAGGATAGGTGGGAATCTCAAAAAAGGAGAGGTGGGTTTAAATTAATATACGAATTTAACCATCAATATTCATGCTCTATCACTAGGCTACATGCCTACATCTCTAGAGTTTTTTTAAATAATACTTAGTTCTTTACATAAATAATCACCGTACCTCACGTCAAATGAAATAGCAACAGGCTGATGCGACAGCTTCTATCACCAATTTAATTGGTGACATATGCTTTGTCGCCTTTTCGTTCGACAATAGAGATTATTTCTGCCAAATTTTTTTTAACTATTTATTTGTATAATATTAATAAAGCAGTGGGTTGTTGAAAAAAAAAGCTCTACCTCCAGATGCGTTATGCCTCAAAAAGTACCTTGGGCTGTTGGAGAGTTTATGCTAGTTCCAACGAGGCGACGAGCGAGCTTTCTTTCCTTTAGTTTTTGCCGTGTAGTATCCAAACAGAAGCCCATAAAGGCCCAATAGAATAATGGCGATGACCAGGTTTCACTTTTCATCGAAAATACCTTAAAATTCACCAAATTTGCTCATACCACCTCGGTTCGGAAAAGAATCTCGTTCGGTTTAAAAGAAATTTCAAAAATTTATTCGAAAGTTCTCTAAAATTAGTATTAATAGTTTTATGGCATCTTGTGTGAATTTTGTTCTTCAAAAAACAAAGTTTGGAATTTTACAACATTTTTTGCAATTTTCCTTATTTTCCCCCAAATTTTCAACCTGTCGGCGGTTTTCGTGAAAACCGCTTGAAATTCACCGCTTTTCGAGCGATTTTCGACCTTTTCGTTCGAATTTCGCTCCGCAGTTTGACCAGATTTCAAATTTGTTTGAGTTCCGAAACTGTTCGGTTTTTCACGAATTTCATTTAGTTTTTTTGCGATTTTCGATACTGCCGACTCGTCGAAATCCGAGGTCGAAACGGTATTGTTAACCCTGGCCATGACCCTAATAATGGGAATTGCTTTTGCTCCGGCGTCTGACGTCCAAACCCATGTATCACTCCGTGTCCATAAATCTCTTCCTCCCTACCACCCATTCACCTCCACTCCATCGACTAGGGTTCGCAAAATCGATCGAAAATTGCGATTTTCGGTCGTATCGGCGCGGTTCGGCTTCAAAAACCGCTCGGTAAATCAATCAAATTAAAAAATTCAAAAAAAAATATGTGACGTAAACCGGTCGAAAATCGGTGAAAATAGCTAAAAAAATCGACTGCAACAAAAGTTCAAGTAGCCCACCATTTTTCCAAAAAAAATTAAAAAAATTTGATTTTCAAACGCTACGTTTTTTGACAATTTTCGTCCGATTTTTGACTTGATATTTCCGATTTTCGAATTTCGAGAGATTTTCTCCGAAACGATTTTTTAACCCTGCCACCGACCCAACGCTTCATCGTTTTACTCCAGCTTTAGTTTCTTACCCCTCCAAATCTATCTCTTCCTCCATGAATTTGCCAATACAGCTGACTCATCTTTATTTGGGCTCGTACGTGCAAGTAATTTGCCGTCGCAGGAGGCATGTTGCGACAGCTTTTGCTCAACCCTACGGTGGAAGCGATGAGGCTTCCTAAATCACACGGCGGAAAAGCGATGGAAAAGCGATGAACAACGACGTTGGATCTTGGGGCATGGCGACGACTTCCAAGCCCCAAGTCCACAATTAGCCAACTCCTCCTGCTCCTATGTCTTCTCTTCTCGGGCAATCACGTCCACGTTGGCGGTGGTCACAAGGTCACTAGGTCAGATTTGTCTCACCAGATTCGTCCATCCCACTTAACATCGAGAAACCGGGTTCGACGGCCGCTTGCCCCGCCAGATCCGTCCATCCCACTCAACACCGAGAAATCGGGTTCAACTACGCCGCTCCTACTTGGAGCTCATATCATTGGCATCGGCCACACCTATCCGTCCTAAGTAGGTTGTTTCAAGTGTTTTCTCAATTTGTTGGCCTATTTTCTTAATCGTTGCACAAAGTATTTAGCTTTGTTGTAGTGTGTTCTTTTAAAATGTTATAGTAAATAGTTTTTTGTTGCAATCGACATGATTTATTGCACTTGAGGTTATTTTTTTATTTTGCTGCAACAAGAGTTATATTTTGTTACGATATGTTGTAGCCATGGGTTTTTGTTGCAATGTATTATCTCAAAATGTTGTAATAAGTTGTTTTTATGTTGCAATCGAGTTATGATTTAGTAATTTTTTTGTTGTAACATCGGTTACGTTTTGTTGCAATGTGTTGTTGTTATGGTTTGTTATTGCACATGAAGTAGACGTCACTTGAGTTGAGGCCATGGCATTGGCAACCACGTTTGAGATCCATAGCCACCCACCAGCATCCAGCTCCTCATGCTCATCTCTCTCTTGCTTCTGCAGTGGCTGCAAATAGAGGGGCCATCAGCCATCAGGGCGATGAGATGATGATGGTCGAAAGGGCACCAGGGCAGCCTAGCCTAGTCCTGTTGAATCGGGATCATCCACTGCCGCTTCCTAAGGCAAGCACACTCCAAATGAGGATACATTACAATGTGTGGAAATCAGACGATGGAAAATGAATAGCAGCAAGATCTGACGGCTAAGAGGGGTAAGAAAGAGGCTAGCTTTTGGATCGATACGTCCGGGCTCCCATCCCACCTCTCAATAATACTAGATAATCATACGCGGCGTGCCACGCCGCGGGCGCTACTCCACACGCGAGTAAATCGAGAAAACGTGCGACTGTCGCTCCCTACGTGAGTAAATCGAGAAAACACACGAAACGGTTGAAAGGATACAATCCGCGATTTCGTTGGAACGGAAGGTCTGCCTCGGGGAAAACGGAAAAAAAGACATATTTTTTTCCCAGAAAAGGACATAAACAAAATTTTGTGTTTTCCGAAAAAGGGCTTAAGCGTAATGCTAGAAAAAAATGCAAGAAGGGACTAAATGCAATGTATATTTTTTTACAAAAAAGGGCCTAAACGTTTTTTTCTTCGAAAAGGACTTAAATATAATTTTGATTTTCCTTAAAAGGACCCGGGCGCAATGACTAAAAACACAAAAAGGACCTAAACGTAATATATATTCTTTATAAAAAAGACCTAATCGTATTTTTTTCCAAAAAAAAGACCTAACCGTAATTTTTTCGGGAAAAGGACCCAAATGTAATTTTTTTTGTGGCTCGGCTCGAGCCGCCGCCGAGCCAGCTCAAACGGCCCACAGTGCGTGAATTAAAAAAAAGATCTAATCGTATTTTTTTCCGAAAAAAGACCTAACCGTAATTTGTTTTAGGAAAAGGACCCAAATGTAATTTTTCCAGCTTTAGTGTAGCTGTGTAGGTATGATTAGTGGTGGCCAAACGGGCCAGCACGTGGCACGCAACTGTGGGCCCGACCCGGGCACGGCACGGCCCAATATCCCGTGCCATGCTTGGCCGGGGGTGCACTCGGCCCGGCCCGTTTAGCTCTGGGCGCGGCCCGTTTAGCTCGTTAAAAAAAATAGTCGTTGCAAACTTAAAAATTTTAAAAAAAATCCAAAAATATTCAAAAAAATCCTGAATTTTTTCCTATAAATAGGTGGCTGCCCCCCATTTCCACACCAGCAATCTTGCATTCTCTTCTACTCATTCTCTTGTGGAAATTCTTTTGCTCTTAGTGGTAATTTGGCAAAATTATAAATAGTTTTGTCAAAAATCCAAAAATCCGAAAATTGGCTTTCGGCTTCTGTCAAAAAATCAAGGTGACAATTGTGATTTATTTTTTCATTTTTTCATTTTTCAGTATTTTAAATCATATTTTAGTATTAATTGCGTCATTATTTCTTGTAGTTTGCTACTTTGCTTTATGGAGTCCAGGGATTTTCCGTCGTTCCCAACTTCTGATTTCGGTATTTCACCCGAGGAACTTCTTGCATCATATGCCCAAGAAGCTGCAGGAGCTGTGCCATCCTCAGGCTCTACAAGTGCTCTTTGCGTCGGCAAGCAAAGGCGAAAAGAACAAGACCTTGATACATCGGGAACTGGAAGATTTCGACCGATTTTTGAGACATCAAGCGACCTCGGATCGGGTATCTTTGTTTGTAAATATTGCAAGCATAAATTAAGCTGCGAAATCTTGGTGGAGCAGGGCACTTGAAGAGGCATCTTTGAGTGTAGAAAAAAGCGGGGATGGCTTGAGGCAGACGCAATGCTGATACAACCACGACGCGATGCAGATGCGTGCGGGACTACAATCCTGAGGTAGCTCGTGAATCTCTTTGTCGTTTAATCGCTTCTCAAGATTTTCCTTTAAACTTTGGTGAGACAGTTGCGTTTGAAAGCTATATTAGGATCGTTCATAATGCTAGGATTTCTGTAGTTTCTAGACAGACAACAACTAGAGATTTGATTAAATATTATAATAATTGTCGAAATAACCTAAAAAAAATTTAGTACCTGTACTTTTTCTGTGTCTTTGACATCTGATATATGGAGTGGTAGAGCTAAAGAGGATTACCTTAGTGTAGTTGCTCATTATGTAAACGATGATTGTCAACTAGAAAAGAGAATTATAGGATTCAAATTAATTGATGTAGCACATACTGGTGAAAATATTGCTGATTGTATTGTAAAAGTTGTGGAAGATTTTGTTCTTAGTGATAAGATTTTTGCAATAACATTAGATAATATTTCGCAAATATACGCCATGAACATTCTTACTCCGCTTTTCAATTCTTATCTTTGAATCTTTCTTATTACATCGTTGTGCTTGCCATATTATTAATCTTATAGTTAAATCTGATTTGAAGAGGTTAGATCAGTATCTTGAACCTTTTCGCAGTGCAATATCTTACTTAAATTATTCTAATCAACGAGTAGCAGCATTTAAGATTTATTGTATTGCAATGAATGTGCGTCCGCGCAAGTTTGATCCGGATATGCCTGTTAGATGGAACTCTACTTACTTGATGCTTAAGAATCTAATACCATATGAGAGCACATTTTCTGTTTTTATTAACACGCACTATCGTACACGGGATGGTCAGCTGGTACTCACAGAGCAACATTGGTATATTGCTAAATACTTGCTGTCATTTTTAGAACTTTTTTTAAATCTACTGTTGCTTTATCTGGAGTTTATTACGTAACCTCTCCTTTAATTGTGCACCATATTTTAGAAATTGCTACCCGCTTAAAGAGTCACGAAAATGATAATGTCTTGCGTGAAGTTGTTTATGCTACGAAAACTAAATTTTAAAAATATTGGCAAGAAATTCCTATATTATATGCATTTGCATTTATTTTAGATCCTAGAGCTAAAATTCGGGGATTCTCTAATGTTCTCTCACTTCTAAGTGATGTGGTAGGTACTGATTATTCTAGTTATTTTTCAACTGTCCGTGCTAACTTATCTCAAGTTTATGAAAAGTACGATCGGAAGTTTGTTGGCGTTCGCATGCAGCGACCTCACCAGCACCCACAACAGGTAAAAAAAACCGCGTGGGGAAAGATATGGGGTGCAGGTGGCTCTTCCTCAAGGAGTTCGACTACATCAACAATAAGTGCGGACACATCAAGTGATGGGGAGCTAGCTGCATGCCTATCTCAACAACGACACTGTCAACTACCTAGAGAAGCAAGAGGAGGACTTCAGCATTTTGCAGTGGTGGCACGAGTACAAGATAACATATTCGGTGCTTTCCATACTAGCACGAGATGTGTTAACAGTTCCTGTCTCCACGGTTTCTTCAGAGTCTGCTTTCAGTCTATCTGGAAGAATAATTAAGGAGAGAAGAACAAATCTGACTAGTGAGATGGTGGAAATACTTCTCACTGTGAAAGATTGGGAATAAGCTGATCAACGAGCTCAACTTACTGCAGAAAATACTGAGCTGGCGGAGACGTTCGAAAATCTTTATCTAGATAATAAGGAAGAATTATTGTAATCTTCACTTTTTTATTGTATTACTGAGCTATAGGCCGTACTCTTTTTTCTTTGCCAATGTTTTCTCGTGTTGAGTTTTTACTTAGCAAAGATAAAGCTCATTATTTAATTCAAATTATTTGTCTTATTTTAGAATTTATCTCGTATTTTAGCTTTTTCTTAATATATATATATATTTTAAAAGTTTGTTTTTCTAATTATTCTAAATTTTTCTATTTTTTTGATTTTTTTACTATACTTTATGTATTTTTCTAATTTTTTTATTTTTTTTTCAAATTTTTTGACGCGAAGTATCAGACCGACACGGCCCAACCCAAAAGGCGGCCCAGCCCAAAAGGCTAACGGACCGTGCCTGGGCCGCCACACGGTACAACCCGTTTACATGCCGGGCGGCCCGTACGATGATATCTGTTGCTTTCTCTGCAGCATTTTATCGGATAGGAGGCAGGCACTAGCAGTAAGCACCAGCCTCCGTTGTCGTCGCAGCAGCAGCAGCGATGGAGGTGGCTGGGGCTCTTGCGCGCACCCTCCCCCTCCTCCTCCGCCACCCCGCCTCCCTCCGGGGATCCGTCTCCGTATCCTGCGGCAGCGCTCGCCGGAGCTGGGCGGCGGCGGACGGAGAAGAGGGCCGCGGCTACGAGAGGGTGCCCCTGGACACCCCCGGCGCGTACCGGCTAGTGGACAGGAGCACCGGCCGCAGCGTCATCGTGTGGGGAGGCACCGACGATGGCGACGAGGCGAGCATGCCGTCCCCGGCAGTGCTCTCCAGGAGCACCCGCGGCACCGACCGCCCTAAAGGTCACTCCTTTGAACGTTTGATTACTTATACCCCTTACACTTCTAACAAAATGCGGGCGTCAATTTGAAAATTCGAAATATGTAGAGCGTATTTCTTCTTCATTCATACTGTGGTGAGCTAATTTTCCAGCTTCAACAAATTTGTTCCATGCCATTATGTATGCCAGCATTTGACCGTAAGCGGTTGGGTATAAGATTAGCATACTTTTAACAATCATGTTCATGTCAGAGATAGATTTGGCTAAATTTTCGTGTAATTTGTAATGCTTGTGTTGCTTCTCGGTACGCTTTTGTAAAATTTTGCTTTTCCTAAAGATGATGCCATTTTTGACACTACAGGTAATAGGGGGACTGTAGGTATTGGAAATTTTGGAAGATTAAAGGCACAGAAAGTACAAGCTTTAGCTAGGAGATCAGCACATCTCAAGAAAGAGGGCTCTAGTCGTACAAGCATCACCCAGCCTGGTGAATCTTCTTTTGCTGATTCTGATGGAGAGGAAAGTAATTTTGAAAGAAGAAAGATTGTTTCGGACTCAGCACGACGTGCAAGAGTGAACAGTAACTCTAGGGATGAAATGACCAGGAGTGCACATTCTCTTAATTTTGTTTTGAGGCAATACAGAGGTGACGATGATTTGGATTTTCCGGGTTCAGAGGCTACTTCTGGCTCCAAAAAATGGGGTAGCATTGCCGATGTTACTTATGGACGACAGCATCGAAAGCAAAAGAGCCCTTTAGATAGTGGTTTTTTCAGTCGCAGATCTTTTAAGGAGATTGGCTGCAGCGATGACATTCTAGGTGCATTGAGAAACTTTGAGTTCCCTCGTCCTTCACATATTCAGGTACGTAAACTTTTCAAAAGAAAACTATCTGCTTAGGAGAATGTCTTACGTTTTTCCTTTTATTTTGTTGTGAAGAAAAAGATCTCGAATTGGTAGCATAGAATCTATGAATGTTGTATAACACTTGTTCCTCAGCAAAACACTCGGTATCTTTGCCCGTTAATATCAATTTGCTGAATTCTTGGCCCATGCACATGTGTGCATAAACGTGCTTTCCTTAACTGTCCGTTAAACTCTTTTAGGCTATGGCATATGGTCCTGTCTTGGAGGGGAGGAGTTGCATTATTGCTGATCAAAGTGGGTCTGGCAAGACATTGGCATATCTTTGCCCTATAATACAAAATTTAAGGAAGGAAGAAGTACAGGGGCTCCATAAATCATCCCCTAGGAACCCACGAGTCATAATATTGACACCTACTGCTGAACTTGCTTCTCAGGTATGCTACTTACTGAATGATGCTGTCAATGTTTTATGAAACTTCTTTTTTCAATTTTGAAAAAAAAATGGAATTGCTTGCTGAGTCTTTTTTTTCAATCTCTCAGGTCCTTAACAATTGCCGGTCAATATCAAAATCTGGGGTTCCCTTTAGGTCTATGGTTGCAACCGGTGGATTTCGACAGAAGACGCAGCTAGAAAGCCTTGAGCAAGAGCTAGATGTACTTATAGCAACACCTGGTCGTTTCTTGTATCTGCTTCAGGAAGGCTTTGTGCAAATAACTAACCTCAGATGGTATGGCTGTTCTTTTTCTTTTCCCCTTGTTTTGTAGTTTGAACTGAGAGAAATAAATTGATTTATGTACTTGTCAGCATAAGATCTAAGTAGATAATTTGTTCTTTCTATTGGCAGTGTTGTGTTGGATGAAGTGGATATTTTATTTGGTGAAGAAGGTTTTGAACAAGTGCTTCATCAATTGATTACTGTTGCACCAGTGACCACACAATATCTTTTTGTCACAGCCACTCTTCCTGTTGATATCTATAACAAGGTTGTTGAAACATTTCCTGACTGTGAGGTGATCATGGGACCTGGTGTCCACCGAACAAGCTCACGTCTTGAAGAGGTGGGTCATTTCTCACTTTCTTTTTTTTTACCTTTTACTTTGTTACATATGCTGTTTAAAAACCTTTCTAGGAAATACTTCTTGCAAGTAACATATCGGTCTGTTGCTACTGATATCATATACAATTTTAGGATTGTTTGATTACGAGTCACCCATAGATGTTGGATTTCATAGTACAGTGAAGTCCATAGTATGGCATTGGTATCATGTGTCAGTGATTTCTTAGAGTGATGAATGGTCACATTTGTAGTGGTTCAACTGCAGATTCTTGTGGACTGCAGTGGGAATGACAACGAGGAAAAGAATCCAGAAACAGCCTTTTCTAACAAGAAATCAGCACTTTTTAAGATTATCGAGGAATCTCCTGTTCGTAAAACAATTATTTTCTGCAACAAGGTAGATCCTCTTCCTTATCTCAGTGTATTATCGATATCAACACAAACATAAAAAAAATCCAGCATATTTGATAGCTAGAACAACTTTTTTGTTTCCAGATCGAGACATGCAGAAAGGTAGAGAATGTGTTGAGGCGGCTAGACAGGAAAGCTTCGCAGATCAAAGTTCTACCCTTCCATGCTGCATTGGACCAGGAACAGCGCGTCGCAAACATCAAAGAGTTCCTGAATATACAGACTGCCAACTCGATGTTCCTCGTGTGCACGGATAGGTGTGTATCATCAACCAAACTTCTTTCTGCTCTAGTTTCTGCGTTCAAGTCATCGTTTCACAACTCTGGTACCATCTGATGGTGGCAGGGCATCGCGAGGCATTGACTTTACGAACGTGAACCACGTGGTGCTGTTCGATTACCCCCGCGACCCGAGTGAGTACGTCCGTAGGGTTGGCAGGACGGCTCGCGGTGCCTCCGGCAACGGCAAGGCGTTCGTGTTTGCGGTGGGCAAGCAAGTGTCCCTGGCCAGGAGGGTGATGGAGAGGAACATGAAGGGGCACCCACTGCACGATGTGCCATGCGTATAGAAATGAATCTCAACAGCTTCCTCTCTGAATTCAGACACCTGTGCGTGTTGCGCACCTAGAGTACTCGACATCGCAAATAGTTGGTGATGTTTGTAAAGCACCGTAACTGTGTATCATCTAGGATTTGTAAAACCAGTTTTGATGTTTGCCGGTCACGCTCATTTGCATATATAGCATTCAGGGAATGTGTATTGTGCAGTTGTAGTTTGAGCCTTTTTTCAATCGAATGATGGGAGCATTCAGTAGGTGGTAATTGCTGCTCAAAAAAATCCAAACAAGCACATACATGAAACGAGACACGACAATGTTGCTGTGACGAAGTGCAGGAACGTGGTAAAGCTGCTGCAAACAGTTTTGTCGGGGATCAAACACCCTGACACATGTCCGTGCCCCCCCGGGGAGAGAGGGCCTCAAGCGGTCTTTCCCTGGCCTCGGCGGCCCAAGGTAATGAACGGACTGCTCCAAGCCCGCCTCCGACCAAAGGCCCCGCGAGGCCACGAAGGACACTCATCCCCCGACCTAACCGACCGCTCCGAGCTCGTCCCGACCAAGTAGGGCGTCCGACCTCGCTTCATGGTCGGACTCCCCCGACCTCCGACCGCCCGAGGAGATCCCACCAAAGGCCGTATCGGGCCCTCCGCCGACCACTGGCCACGTGCCCTGTGACCACGACCGTTTGAAGTGACCACGCGGGAGCAAGTCGCACCTTCCCTAGGCGGTCACGAAGGTTGCCAAAGTCGAGTTCAGTCCATCGTCGATCCACGCGCAGTATGAGGTACACTATCTCTCGGCGAGTCGAGGACCACGCATTGCAACGTCAGCATCTGACAGGTCCACAGAGGGCAGGTACGATGTTTTCCAAGAAAACGGCAGACTACTCTGCTCGGTGGGTCTACCAACCCGGCGTGGGCGAAACAGGACGGCGACCGGTCATCAAGACGGAGGACTAGGGTTCCTAGGACAGTCTCCACCCTTCCCTCTCCCAATTCTTCATGTAACCTGCCCCTACTGGCTGTATAAAAGAGGGCGGGGCTCTCCCTTTTGGGAGAGGAGAAAAAAGGAAAAAAGAAGAGGAACCGGCAGTAAGACTTATACACCCTCTATTCATCGAGCTCTCCTGGATCACCGTTTTCGGGCGATTCCGAGGACGAGCTCCCCTTGTATTCCTCCCTAGCGGAGCCTTTTAGTTCTTTTTCGCCTACGGGCAAGACTGGAGTAGAGCTATTACCCGACCTAGGAGGCTCGAACCAGTATAGACTTCGTGTCTCCTGTTTGCTCGTGCTTCTTCCCGGACGAACGCAACTCTGGGCCTCGCCCCCTTTGCACGATCCTTCCCCCTTCTTCTGCGGTCGACGGTCCCGATCGTCGACAAGTTTGTTTGTACGGAGCTACTTTACTTACTTGAGGAGGCTACTGTTGCTACCGGTGATATGTCCTGAAGCACAGATGCAGTCACATAAACATTGGCTTGCCTGAAGACGGAATGTTACAGGTGAAGCAGGTGAGAGAAGTCAAAGTCGGACGTCTGGTACAACAAGCATATTACCGCCGAGGGCCTTTGTCCGGGAAGGTGAGGCCGCTGTTGGATTCGCTGCACTATCGAGGTGTTCTGGTTCCCCGACGTGCCTTTTGAGATCCGCGTGCCCCCCAGGAACCTCGAGGATGAGGAGAAGCAGCAAAAGACGCACTTGTCGCCGGTGCCGGCGGATGAGCAGTCTTTGGAGGAAGAGGTGCAGCTGCAGGACCCTGAAGCTCTGATGGAATGGTCACCATCCCTGTTCAAGATGAACGTCTTCTCGTCGAGGACCTGGCGGTGGGAGGAGAGGGAGTTCGTCCGGGAGGGCGACGCGGTGTTGATCTTGGCCGACGCGCAGTTGGACTCGTATGAGCCAACGTATTACCAGTGGCAGGGGCCGCGGCGGCGCTACGCTGTCTACTGGAGGGGAGCTCTCTACGTGCACTGCCGAGGTGATTATGTTACCAAGTAAGCATCCTATGTATTTACGAATTACGACCTTGATCTTTATATCCTTAATTATCTGTTCTTGGTCTGTCAATGTGTTGATTATCATATATGTCTGCATGTTTCTGTTTGTCTAATATTAACCACTGTGAATGTTTTCTACATTAATGTGTGCATGCCTGTAGAATGCATGTACTGATTTTGGCATCTCAAGATTCTCATTCGGAATAGTTTGCCTGAAATAATAGCTAGACTCATCTGTTCCAAGTTTAGCAGAGGACAAGTCATTCATGACCACCTGAGTTGCAAATTTTTTTCACTAGAAATGCTCAGTTTAGCTCTTAGTTCATGAATGGATATGGGGGCTATGTTCTGAATTCCGATAGCTTTAGATAGAAGCAATTTATAACTATATAGAGTTCAATGTTTTTTAGCTTTATCATTATATATCAACTCTTTCTGTATCTTATGGTCAACTTGCCTTTTTTCCCGTAGCATCCTGTGTGCTTGTTCAGTCTTTCGCCTTCTTATAATATAATGCCAGTTTTAACCGGATCTTTCAAAAAAGAACTGTTACCTTTGTGCTTTTCGTAAATCCTATAATTAGTAATGCTTTTATTTTGTTTTTAGGCAGTGCCCATACCTGAGATTTGGACCAAATATCTTACCTCTCAAGCACATGACCATGCTTTAATTCTTTCTTTGTTATAGGTTGTTCTTGTCCGATGATAAGTATCCAGGTGATCAAGCTCAGATGAGAAGCACATGACCAACGCAACAGTCCACTAAAACGAAGGAATTTTGTCACATCATCGAGGAAGAGGCACTCCACTATGATCTTTGTCGGGTCCAAAGGCAACTTCACACTTGCAGCAACTACAAAATGAACAGTCAGATTCTGTTGCATGTGTTGAGATAGTTGAACAAACTGCTGCCAAGCATTATATCACCGGATATGCATGAACAGTTATTTATGCCTGGGATACATGAATAGTTAGCCCAGTTGTTCTTCATTTCTTTTCCTCGTTAGATAGTGGTGATGAGGAATAAATTATATTTTTACTGTATTATCACTATTAATGGTTGGCGGTATTACTTTCCAGGTTAGAGAGATGAAACAATGGATTATTACGTTCCAGGTTAGAGAGATGAAACAATGGAGAGCTGTAGGAAGGACCACCTCTTTATTCAGCTACATCTTCCGCATCTTAGGCAGGTAGGCCGTCATAATGAAAATAACAAAATTTACCTTTTTGATTTAGTATACTCTCTTGGATATTTGGTATATTTCTCGACATGCTCCCCAGTCCCCAGGGTAACATGAGCAATACGTAGCAAGGAGACAACAACAGATTGCTCATGACCGGGAAGTCAAGTAATTGGGTGAATGTGAAGTTTCAAATCTCACCTTGCAGATGGCCCACGAGTGATCCAACCCGAAATCTCCGGTAATTAATTTCAGATAAGCAGAGCTATGTTGTAAGCTTCAGATCCTCAGCAACTGCAGCCAAACGTCTGACGAGGTTGTCCTACAGCGATGAAAACGGATCGGATAGTTTCTGACTGATTCAGATAATTTTCGGATACGGATTCTGTCGGATTGAATATTTATCGGATAGTATCGATCGAAAACGAATACGGATTTTTTTTTCTATCGGATACGGATTTGGTAGCTCACTATCCATCGAATATAGATACGGATCCGGATCCAGATATTTATGGGCCAGATTATCTGAATATGTACGCAAGCTGGGCCAAGGCTACTCTTTTGGCAAAAAAAAAGTTTCCGAATTTCAAAATTATTTTATAATTTAATTAATCCACAAATCAAATTTTAATTATTAAAATTGGCAAACCAGTTCTAAAAATTACGAAAATTTTTGGAGAAGTTTCTAACACAATGTATCATTTATAAAAATTATTTTCAAGATTTTATCCACTTTTAAATTTTCTCAAAATTTTAAACACTGATGTCCTTAATACGAAAATATTTTAAATAAGTAGCTAAAAATGCATAAAAACTCATAAATACATAATTTATTATTTTAAACATAACTCAACAAAGAATACAAACCTTGAGTTATTACATGTTCTTCATTAATGTTTGGAGCAAATAAAATAGTTAAATTTTTCTTTCATTTTGTGTGTACAATTTAAAAGGTTTTCATGTTCCAATAAATATTCGTGACCATATTCATTTCGATTCGTATTCACTACGTATCTGTATTTAACATTATTTATATTCGTATTCATATCAAGGTTATCCGTATTTGTATCTGTATCCGAGAAAAAAATATGATAGAGCCATTATCCATCTGTATTCGATTCGTTTTTATAATTAGGTGGTGACTCCTAGCGTGACTAATGTTAATACCCAAAAAGAGGAATGGTTGTTCCCGTAAGGAAGGTTGGTGGAGTGGTTGAGCGGACTGGCCGAGTGGGTGAAAAGAGCAGTGCTTCAATGCTTTCCCTTCTAATACAAGTTGCACAAATTTTGAAGCAAGCGAAGGGGTAAGTAATCTCCATCTACCCTTAATTCATGCTTTAATATTTGTGCAACTGTAAAAAAGAAAAGCATTGAAGCACCTCTCGGGTGAAAATCATCCATTTTCTCACTTCATGTGTAATTTTTTTTTAAAAAATCTAACCCTCTTGTGAACACAATTGCAAAAATAACTCCATTCGTGACAGCAGCACGCTCCCACATCGTGAGAGCACCTACCGCACTCTGGGAGCGTGGCAGCTTTGGTGACTTGACATGCTCTCACAGGCGGCAGGTGTTCCCGCGGTGTGTGAGGGCGAAAGGAGATATGTCTCACTTTTCTGACGCTTCCGCGACAGGGGATAGGACTATTTTTGCAATTGCGTTCGGTAAGGGAGCTAGAGAGAGTTACAAGAAAAATTTGCTATGGGGCTAGAAACTTATGATTTCGAGTGGGTGAGGTATTTGGAACTACCAATTTTGTTAATATTAATTAATACCAAAAAAATCTCGTCCTAGTTACAGCCCATGTAGATGTAGGAGCTAAAAATGTTAGTCAGTAAAGTAAGCAGCAATATGGGTGGGATACAGACAGGCCCCCATTGGAAAAAAATAAAATGTCGGCAGGTGCTAGGCCCACTGTCAGCACAACAACGGCGTACATAGGGAGAACTGGGCTCATTTTAGACGAGTCACGCACGGCTCACTTGTGGCCTAGAATTGCTCCATAAATGGTCTACCGCAGGCCCAGTGTAAGAAAATGGGGCCCCGTGCTGCCATATGTATTGCCCTATCTGTTTTGTTTCTGGGGGAATCGCGTCGAACGCCGGAGCATCGTGCGGACCTCGAGTCCTTCGTTGTGCAACATTCCAATGCGCGCGGCTCCCACGCAAGAAGACGAGCTTGACGAGCCTTGGATCATGGCCGCTCATGGCGAGGAGAGAAAGGACGACCAGGGGACTGATCGAAGAGATCACGGTGAGGAAGGATCAGAGGGGAGATCGAGGATGCCACGAATGGGACTCGATCCGATGATGCTATCACGTTGTGTTGATGCGGATCGAAGAAGGGGGCTGCGCGCGAGCGCTACGAAGATCGATCGCTTGGACTTGTTGGGGGTACCATCCGGATCAGGAGAGACCGCCCAGTCGGGCAACCATTTCGATGCGTTCGCTTACTACCTGGGTACGTACATTTTACCCCAAAGGATTAATTAATCCCATCTTCCTCACATGCATGGCAGCCACGCATGAGTCATTTCTCTGCACCCCTTGCATAATGGATGATCTGCTTCCTGGCTACAGTGATCAATTAATGAATTTGGTACTCTATTTATAATTAATTAGTAGTAGGCAGCTAATTAAGTTGAAGTCGAAAGAATAATCAATAATATTGGAGTAATATACGTTGGACAACGAAATTAAGAACCGATCTTTTCAATTCGGACACAATTTGGTATTTTGGTGTAACTAGTTTTATTCAAAGCCATCGCTAGCTAGCTTTTCCTCCTTCTGACATGAAATGCGCAACCCATCGATCAGCTGGCTGCCTTCGCTGTTTCTTAAACATAGTATTTATTTGCTAGCTAATCACTCTAGAGATCCAAGAGTAAGGAATGATTTCTCTATCCACAAATCCAAAAGGTGTGCCTCTTTGATGAGGAATATTAATGTATGTGTTGTGATGATATATCACTTCAAAATGTTGCGATAGCTAGCTGTACCTGATTTGCGGTTCCACTGTGCATACAGCTCATATGCATGAATGTATGTACGCATCAGTGGCGTATATATCGTCGTTGATTGCAAGCCGCTTGGCATATGCTGACATGGATTCTTCGTCTAGCTTCCCGGCCGGCCTGTGTGCACCGCCAACGAACTCGGCTCTGCGGCGACGAAGGAACAGTAGTCCACTCTTACTCGTTTGTCGCCGCCTGCCTGCTTCAATTCATTAATACTGGGACAACCTTACTCCGGCTAGATCTCGTAGCTGTCCAAACCGGGAAGCTGCATGGACGTTGCTCTTTCTTCCAAATTAATAGCTAGCTAGCTAGGAGCTCTTGTCTTGTAGCTCCGGCCCCATCCATCCTTGAACCTAGCTAGCTTCAGGCTGCAGGCATGCTGATGCATGTGTTCGCCAATTCAGATGATGGATGGATGCAGGATGATACAGAGAGGAAGGGTTCGGTATATATGCAGGAGGGAGGGCATATGCAAAGAGTACTTCTCCTCGATCTAGCTTTGTCATGGGCCGCGTGCATGGTATATACAGCACCAGCTGATCGATCGATCTTTCTAGCTAGGCCAATCTAATCGGTACTAGCTAGTTATAAGCTACTGTAATTAAGATGGATGGATTGCAATGGCTAAATAATATCTCTCTCGATCGAGAGTGCTACGGGAGCAACTGCAGTGGGTCAGCTCGTTAGTTAATTAATTCTCGCAACGTTGTTCCTGCAATGCAGATATCTCTAGGCTCAGGCTGTAGCCGTGATATACGTACGTATAATCCAAAAGTGCGGCCGCTGTCGCGTGTCGAGTGTTCCTAGATATTGATTTTGTCCTTTGGCCTCACATAGGATAGGAGTATTTACATCCATCGCGCGCAATTACTCATCGTGCATGCGCCTGCTGTCACAAAGGGAAGGTTCTCTTTTCTTTTTCCTTGGCAGAAGTACTGATGATATCTGAGTATGTGTCGATGGGTACTAGCAGAAGAGACCATGCATGCATGCTTTTCTTCAGGGGCAAAAATATATGGACGGCCTGGAAAACAGCGATAATGCTATACTTTACTCCGACTAATTAAGTTCAATCTAACAATTTTGGAAGCGTCCAGATGTCATTATGTATGAGTAAGCGGTCAGTGTAGTCGATGACAGATACAGCACACCCGTGCAGTAACTCTCAAAATTAAAGGTGCACATCACTGCTGATTGGCGACACTTTACTACTGACTAGCCTCAGTATTGGTGACTTGTGCAAGGCAAGAGCCGTGCCGTACATACACAATTGCTTGCTCCACGCAGTTATACTATACTACGTAGTACTCCACTATGCAGACCTCCCTGTTAAATTAATGTGCGCACACTCTTACTCCGACAGTTCAATCAGCAATCATGGAGAGCAGCTAATTATTGCAGTCCCTCGTTTCCCTTTCTTTGGTGCCTTCCGCGTGTATATGCATGCACGGGCACGGCTCTATGTGAGGCAAACTGGTGACCTACCTTGCTCCACATTTCCAAGCTGCAAGTAAGCCAGTCTGAGACAGGGACACAAGGTAGAGACATTTCAAGAGCTAGCGATGTAGATACTACTAGATAAGTGACCGTGCCATCGCCGCTTCCCCACGCGATCAAATCGAGAAAACGTATGAAACGGTTGAAAGGATATAAACGTAATTACGCTATCTTTTTTTATATATATTTTTAAGGTCCCTTCATGAAAGATCCATGATTTTACTGAACTAAAAGGCTTTTTTTTAAGGCCTTCGAGGGAGAGAGGACACGTGGCGGCCTAACTCTTTGACCATGAACCTTGCAAGCTTTAATAAAGTAAGTATATGGTGTCTATATATATATATATCTTGTCAGAAATACATGCATGCATACGTTTCTCATTTCCTGTCCACGTTTTGCCTAATAGTAGGACAAGATGACCAATTCCTCTCAGGTTTTGCATTGCACTCTTGTTACTAATTTTTGCGTTAAGTATGTGAATAAAATGGCACCTTAATTAACTTGTAATGTGATTACACTAAGCATGTGTCAGAATTCCCCCTGAAGTTCCTTTCAAGCCTCAACATCGATCTTAATATGTAGAGAGTTCAGAATTTTGTTGCATAGTACAGAAGAACTGGAAATATGATTAAGCACACAGCCGACAAGATGCTGCTCAAGCTGCTTGTCAAATTGTACCCCACAAACTGATTAATCAGCGAGGTATATAAGAGAAAAAATCACAGTACAAGTTGGTGGTACTTTTCTATTTTCTGAACCAAACATTTGCACCCCTTAAACTGTTCGTTTGGGTCCATATACTCTTTATGAATTAGGAGTGTCTCAAATCGGGTGCATATATTTTTCAAAACTGTGCAATGGAGTCCCTGTTCTTTCGTCCATCATGAATTGAAAACGGTAGAACTTAACTGAATAGAGTGTCAATTTAACTCTCTTTTTACACAGACTAAAAATAACTAAGTACTACAAACTTAGAATTACTACTAAGTGGGGCAAATGTGTGGAGATCATGGACAACATCACTCAATTAAAACAGGAAAGTACAGCAACATCAACCAACAATTTCAGGAAAAGAAAATAAATTATAGAACCCTCGATCGGCTCGAGGCAAGCTTTGCCTTGTCACATGCAACGCATTCTCTCACACGTAGCAACCTTAAAAGTGGGGGCAGAGAACAATCGATTAATCATAGCACCAAATCGCATTTATATGGCGCCACATAGTTCCACGTAGAGGCATCAAACATTGTGCTCTCGTCACCCTCCCCGCTTTCGCTTGCGTGAATGGACAAGCACACAACTATGGATTACTACTACTCGAGCCATCATGCTATGCCCTGGCCTGCCCAGTCTAGAAATTGTCCTGGTCCTATAGCATGCCGGCCACGGCCGTACCTAAGGTTAGAAATCTCAGTGGAATTTCACAAGATCTCTCGGTTTTTGACCTGAACTGTAGGAATGCCAGCCGAACTGAAAATTCAAAAAAATATAAATTGCTACAGTAATATCATTTTTCTCGACGACATCTCACTCTTTTCGCCCAGAATCTCGGTTTTTTGAGCTGGAAATTCAAGTTTGACGACCGGATTTAGGTCAATAACCCTGGAAAAAAGTGATCTTCCATTAGAATTTGTCGAAAAATCATTTTTTGAGACATTTTAAAATTTTTTTAGAAACATTTTTGGATTTTTATAAATTTTACAAGCTTAATTATGCTATGAAAAATTTATGGTACCATCCTAACAAGTGTAAGATCACACAAAAAAATTTCCAAAATATTTTAAGTTGATTTGTTATATTTAAAAAATAAAAACAGAATAAGCATAAATGAGGTAGTAACCGTGTTAGAATTTTATAATTTTTTTCTAGTTTGATCATGACCTAAAATTTTTAGGAGAGTTTAAGAATTTCCTCAGAACCCTTGTATAAAAGTTTCAAAAAATTTAAACTTATTTATTTGGTCAATAAAAAATTGTAAACTCTACAAGTATGCACTTTAAAGTCTGAAAAGTATGAAGTAGCACTGTCACATGTTTTGGGAATTTGTTAGGTTTAATCTGTTGGAACAGAACGCTAAAAAACTCTTTGGGATAATTTTTTCTTTATTACTTCTCGCTCTGTTCGTTTACAAAACTCAAGCCTACCCCTCAATGTATATCCAAAATTTTAGCCCTCACTAACGGAATAGGATTCTACTTCCTTGTCCTAATTGGACTCCTCATCCTAAACTTTCTTAATACAAACTTTCCAAGCTAAAACTTTCCTATTACAAGATTACTTCTAACATTTCCCCCCTTAATCTTGTAATTTTTAATTTCTAACACAACTCTACCTAATCTTCCAAAAAAATTTTCTCAAATTTTCTTGAACTCCTGTCTTTCTCTTTCCATTGATTTCTTGCATCGCTGTTAAAGTGCTCTTTCTTCTCTCTTATTCTTTTCTTTGCATGTGTCCTGCATGCTGGAGCTTCTACCTATTTGCTCGCATGCATACTGCCCACGATCTAAAGCTTCTTGTTTTTCATGCAAAGGTCACCTACTTTTGTTGCTTCCACGGTGTCCTCCCTGTGCATGCGCTAGTACTGCCTCTGCTTGCTCTGTCTCCTAGATGGCTGTTGTGCATGTCCTTCTGCTATGCAGCACGAGACACTCCCAGCTTCTATAGCCTCACAAGGCCTTGCTTCGATAGCCACATGACGCTTGCTGCCGTGTGTGCGCTTGGAAGGACTTCGGCTCGCCACGCCGTTTGGGCGTCTTTTTCCTCTCTTCTATTGCGTCGTCCTCTGGATTGCTTTTCTTTGCTGCGGCTCTGCCACTTGAGAGTCCACCAACATACATTGATGAGCTTCTTCCTCTAAAAATTTTCCCTCCAAACTAACCTCATGACAATCCGGCTTACAAGTTTTTAGAGAAATTTTGTACAACCGGTTTGGGGATCTTGTGACCTTCATCAACAAATCTTTGTTCTTGTCATAAACACGCAAGAACTCCGCCTGCAGCTCTACCCTGCATTCTTCTTATGCCATTTGCCCGAGACTGGGTATGTTGTTACACAAACTCGGTATATAATAAATTTCAGAGAATAACTTCTGATCGCCGTTCTTGCATTGTACCAGCATAGTTCCTTTGCCTCTTATTTGCATCGTGGAGCCATCGCCGAACTTGACTTTTCCTAAAATTTTTTCGTCAAGTTCATGAAACACGGAGCGATCTGCAGTTATGTGATTGCTTGCTCCATTGTCCAAGTACCACAAATCACTGTGATCGTGGCTATCTCCTTCCATGCATAGTTTAGGAACTATCTTCTCCTCATTCAACACAAGTATGTTCGGCTCTTCTTCTTTGCACAATGAGATGAGTAGAGCTGGTTCGTCGTCTGCACTAGCTTGGGTGAGGTTTACCTCCTTGTTCTTCTTCTTGTTCCTGCAATACGAGGAGTAGTGTCCATACTTATTGCAGTTGAAGCACTTTATATGACTGCGACACTCCGACCCGTAGTGACCATATTTTTCACATTCAAAACATTTGATATGTGATTTATCTTATGGTTTGTTATCACCGTCTTGTTCGGCTTTGTCTCCTCGGCCACCTCTACCTCCGTGGTAACCGAAACTGCCGCGTCCATGCCCGCGGTTAAACTGCTTGTGATCACCTCTTTCATCTCTCTTTAACAACAACACCTGCTCGTTACGGAACTGATACCCTTGCTCATCACGGGATTGATACCCCTTCAGTAGCTCCACATGCGCCTTGAGCGAGCCGGTGATCTCCTCGATTTTCATGCTCCAAATCAGGGGAGTACATGAGCGTGGTGATGACAGGCACGAACTTTTTTGGTAGCACGCGTAGGTACTTCTTCACTGCCACAGATTCCTCCATCCTGTCGTCGAGAGAAATAATCTAATTGTATAATGAAGTAAGCTTACCGGCGAACTCGTCCACCGACTGGGTTTCTCCCATCAGAAGATTCTCAAACTCATTCCGTAGATTCTGTAGTCGCACCTCCTTTACGTGGTCAACTCCCACATGCATCTTCTGAAGCGTTAGCCATGCTTCACGTGCTGTCTCCTTATCGATAAGCTGATGCATCATCGAATCTGGTATCGACTTATAGATCGCAGCAAATGTTGTCTGACCTATCCTGTCATCTTCCACAGCCTTCCCATTTGGATCAACTGCACCCTAGACACCCTGGGCGCGCAAGTTTGCCTTCATTTTCATTGTCCATACCGGGTAATTATCGACTGTCAGGAGAGAGTATTGGAGGGATATAGACCCACTCTGAATCTTCGTCTTCTTGCCCATGATTTTCAGTTCTTCTTTTCAACCGAGCAATGCGCTTTGCCTAGCGCCTACGCCCTCATGGTGCCCTCTGCTGCTAGAGCGAAACCCATGTAGTACTCCCTGTTTCTCCCTGGAATCAAATTTGGAAAGTCGTGTGAACCAGGTACTGTCACCTCCTGGCTTTTCTTCCCATCTTTAATCGCTGCAGTGGCAACGTGCTGTTGGGAACTGATTTTTTTTTCACGTGATGCGCTTATCGCTTTGTTGTGCTGGTTGTTTGTTGTTCACTATGGGACAGAGCCTTCACTTGTTGGACTCGGCGTGTCCTGCAAGATCGATCTGGTTTCGGACTCGAGTCCGAAACGAATCAAATCGTCGAGACTTCTTCGATCGCTTTTCTTGCCGTGTCGCTTTTCTCTGATTCGGGAATCAAAAACTGCAAAGTTGCTCTTGTGCTTTCTTGCGAAATCAATTTGGTGTTGCAGCCGCCTCGCTGCCTCTTTCACGCCCTCTGGCTCTGATACCACTTGTTGGAACAGAACGCTAAAAAGCTCTTTGGGACAATTTTCTCTTTATTACTTCTCGCTCTATTCGCTTATAAAACTCAGGCCTACCTCTCAATTTATACCCAAAACTTCAGCCCTCACTAATGAAATAGGATTCTACTTCCTTGTCCTAATCGGACTCCTGATCCTAAACTTTCTTAATACAAACTTTCCAAACTAAAACTTTCCTATTACAAGATTACCTCTAACATGATCATGATATACAAATTTTATGGGAACATTATGGATGCTTCAAGACTATCCACAAAAATTTTCATTTTTTTGCGTCCTTAGAACTATGCCAAAAAATCTTGTAAAAAAACGCCATGGTTTTGACAAGACCTGCGGTTTAAATATTTCTGACCTTACCACTAGGCTAGAGCTGGTGTTGCTTAACAACAATAAGGAACTAATTTATTTATCTATGTCATTCAAACCTACTTACTTTAGTACACATTCTGACACTCATTCATTCACTCCTCACACTTTACCCATTCGCACGAAAGAAGCTCCAGCCGAAGCTCATGGCCACCTTCTCTGTTGCCACCCTACTCCACCCAAAATCCGGCACACTCCGACGGATTTCCGACCATCTTCGACCGTAGAGAGCGGAATCTCGGGTGGATGAACCGAGATCTCGGCACATTATACCGAGATTTCGGCTAATGCAGAATATTTTGAGGTGACAAAAAATTCTTTTCCCAATCGAAATCTTGTGTATTTTGGGTGATATGTCAGTATCTATTGCCGGATTTATGTATATATTTGTTGGATTTGTGTATTTGTAGGTCGGATTAGTGAGCAGTTGCATAATGAGTGCATCACAGTAGTTTGTATAGAATAGTTGGTGTATTTGGTTGTATGACCAAAAAAATTATATATCATTTAGCACTTAGTATATATTGTCATTGTAGGTGTTCATGCTTAGTTAGCCGAACCAACATTCCAATTATTAATTTTTTTTACTGTAGCTGCATGAATGTACTCCACTAATAAACAAACTTTTTGCTTATCAAGCATTTCATGCATGCATGAGGCAAGCATACATGCAGTACTACTTCTTTTGTGTTCCGTTGACGTTCTCGTGATGACAGATCGTGCAGGTACCATATGGGAGCATGGGGAGCGCCTCATACCATCTAGGTCGAAGTGCAACTACTGCAGGCACGACACACATCTATCAGGTACCTTTACCAGTCAGAGAATTATAGCGGCTGGATGGCTCATTATGAACATTGGAAGTCTGCCTACCTACCAGGGACATGATCTGGGAAGGATACAAGCAACTGCACGAGAGGAGGTATCACGAGGCCATTGTCGATAACAAGGATGTGGAGTTTGTACCATAGGCGTACTACTATTTGTAGGTACGTGAAGCAAATATACATTGATTTTATTGTGATGCAAATATGTCATAAATTGTCATATGTATCAATTTTATTTCATGCCTATTAATTGTCATGCAAATATATATTGTTTGTTTCCAATTGTGACTCTCAAAATCCGAATTTCAATCGAAATGATACCGAAATTTATAACTTCATGCATTGATAATCATCTAAAAATTTTATAGTAAGGTTAATGATGCATCAGGGCCATCCAAATAAAATTTCAAAATTTCCCAATGTGGTTCCAAGCATTTTTCATTCGAGCATCACCACAATCCAAATTTTACAAATTACTCGAGATTCACCATCATCTAAAAGTTTTATGGGAACATTAGTGATATGTCAGAACCATGCAAGAAAATTTTCTAACATCGTTTGTTCCATTTTTCATTCAGTTCGAATTTGTCGGCCAGCGTTTTATCAGGATAGCAACAATGTTCAATTTTTTTACAAATTCATCAGGCTTGATAATCATCTGAAACTTTTATGATAGTATTAATAATGTGTCAGGAATAGGAAAAAAATTCAATTTTTTTTACTTTGTTTGAACTAGATTTTGCTCGGTGCAATTTGGCCTAGGTCTCGACAAATCCTGCCGAGATCTCGGATTTACTGGTGGAAAAAAAACCGATTTCAAATTTTGTTTTTTGTTTCATTCGAAATTTATCCGAAATTTTGGTCTCCAGCCATCTTCAAGATGTCGAGCGATAACGAGATTTCAAACCTTGGCAGTACCTAATGGAGTCCTGTGCTAAATTTTACTCTCTCCAGTCACAAATAGGTATCGTTTTGAACATTGACACAGTCTTCAAAACATACCTTTGATCACTAATTTCTATTATGATATATTTATAAAATCAAATAAAATCATAATATTACGAAAGTACTCTTTGAGACAAATCTATACATATGATTTTGATGTATCCAATTTAAATAATTAAAAAGATATCGACAATCAAAGTTTCAAAAGTTTGACTACACCTATGTCCAAAACGACAGCTATTTGTGACCAGAGAGAGTAGATTAGACTATACATAATAAAGTTAATTATCAAAATAATTACTTGATATTACAACAGTAGTACAATTTTTTCTTATGGTACAAAAGATTATGTGATTCATCATGCTAAAAAATTAATTTCATATATAATAAGCACCATTCTTCTAGTATTATTTGAAACAAAATCTTCAATTATCCTTGTAATAAGTCTTTTCCAAATTAAATCAATTTCAATGGCTATCGTTAAGTCTTTCTTAGTTCATTATAGAACACAAGTAGAACTTCAACTTCAATCTATATAAGCTCTTTCTTTTTTGCATATTGTAAAAAAATTCTATATACAACAATTACATTATGAAAATAATTTATCTATTTCAAAAACTTCAAACTATCAACAAGGCACATGGTTTTGCTTAGGAATAAATTTTTACAGTAAAAATTAACAAAAGAGAGAATAAAAGGATCTATTCATATATTAGTTCTTACTCTTAATAATACAATGATTAACAACTAGTAATACAAGAATAAGTAAAAAAATATTGCTCCTTAATTTTGGGGCCCTGTGCAGTAGCCCAAGATACACATGCCTTCCGTTCGGGCCTGATGCAAACATTGGTCTATCGCTCGTAAGGGCAGATCCATTAGGGGTGCAGGGGCTAGAGCGTATCGACATCGACATCGGGGCAAGCCTTACACAATCCTATCTCTCTTTTTTGTTGTGATGCCCCCCTTTGCCTGACCAGGCTAAAACTAGTGGAAACATCACAGAACAGAATGCGGTAGGATCAACTAAGGAAAACAACGCATGTACGAATAAAAATTTTCGCCGAATAGTAACAGGGGATTTATTCTTAAAGTACTGTCTTAAGTCCGGCTACAGTGATTTCTACAGCGTCCGTCTAGTTATTACAATATTATTCTAGTGCTCCCTCCTCAAGGTATTTTATTCCACTGGGTCTTGGTTGTCTACGCCATCGTATTCATATCCCTCTACAGCAACATCAGCATCATAGTAATAGTTCATATAATCATGAAAATCATCTTCTACCTCATCTGGGTTTGTGGACTCAGTAGGTTTTGTAAACCAACAAAGAAAGTAAGGCTGAGTACTTCAGTACTCAGCAAGCCTCAAAAAAATTATGCATGCGTATAAATATGTACTTTTTTGGCCACCGAGCCATCACTCCAAAGTAGTTCTTTAACCGAAGTACCCCTTTACCCATTTGTTTGCAAGTATCAAGTTTTAACTTTTAAATCTATTGACGATAGAGCAACGTGGGAGTTTACTCCTTGTGTTAGAGGAAAACCCACACAACGCACTTTCAAACCTGGAAGCTAGGAGTGATATCACATTTAACTCTGATCAGAGGTGTACTGCTTTGCCCATAGCATCACTTAGCTTATGGTCTAACCAGTGCGCTTCTTTAGGCACACTAATAAGTGAAGAAAACAAAACCTTTGACCAATCGTACTTTGACCTCTGCCATACCGCCTAGCCTCACCAAACACACGCGGGTCGAGACTCCTCCCCCGACGTCTCGCCCTAGGGTGACTGCCCTTACCTAGCACAGTCACCTTCTCACCCTTAGTAGAGAAAGCTACTTGTTGGTTACTTAGTTCAGCCTATCTCATACTAGGTCTATGGTTAGGACGGTTTGTGTCGCTTTTGAAGTAAGCGCCAGTTTAGTTATGTCCTTAAGTGATATCTTATGTAGAGGAGTATTGACTTTCACAACAACCCAACCGGGGTTGTTCATATCCTGAACTCCTCCACCCCAAATATCTCCACAACCCCACCTGGGTTATGGTTTTACCACTAGATCTATCTGATCCACTTGATATATTTTAATTTTCCTTTAGAAATTAATCTTTTAGTATGAATGCAAAAGTTTCAAAATAACCCAAGCCACAAAATAAGTTCATAAGACATGGTCAAAGGGTGACTTGCCTGGATGTGTGACCACAAAGCTGTCCACAGCAGAAAATGTTCTAGTTGCCCTTTGCTGTTATTGTAAGACCCCCATTTTTGGTAACAAATATCAATAATGGGTACCATATGCTTTCCGTACTAGTCCAATGATCAGTGGCTAGTACGCACAATTACAAATTGATATCGCAGTCATACATAAACTTTATTGACACAGCGGAAGCAAAGTACATAATATTCTTACGATACCAAAAGTAAAATATTCCAGTGGAGACATATTTCTTGCAGTATGCCTTTAACCCATTATCCCCACAGGCAACTGACAAGGATAACCCTAGTAAAATTCATCGTTCATATCCCCGAATCCTGCGTCATAATGTGTATCGTCTGGGTATTCTGGTTCTTCACCTAAAAACATCAACATAGGTAAGTTGAGTACTTACGTACTCGCAAGACTTTAGCAAAACCTAAATATACATGCATGCCAATTCAAGTGAAAGGCTTATGGTTGTTTTGCATAAAGCTAATTTGAAATGTAAACACCGAGTAGTAGATTGCAAACGGAATTGAGTAAAAGCGATTTAACACAGAAAATAACAGAATGTAAATACGATTAAGAAAAATTTCACGAACCTGGATATTATGACCACATCATGAACCAACTTCTACCAACACCCGGTAGAATCCCATTTTGTGAAAATAAAAACATCTAACTAGTCCTGGTGCACCAAGACTCCCATAACCGCGGGAACGGCTTTTCGAAAAGTTTTACACTCTGCAGAGGTGTACATCTTTACCCACAAGTCATGACCTTTTCCCTTTGCCGCATATTTCACGCACCTTTTGCGTAGTGGCCAGAATGTTCATGACGAAAAACTTTACATTATCTAGGCTAACTTTGCACCAGCACGGTGACGATAAACCCATACTATGGTGTAAATGTTTGTACAGTCACTGTACAGTAATGAATAAGCATATCCATAGTATGACGTACACCGTTGTATCAGCAAACGTGACTCCCAACACCTCGGTATAGGCGCCCCTCCGAGCAACCAGTCACTGAAGAAGCTCGTACTACTCCGGCCTACCAATGTGCAAAGTTAAACCAGATAACTTAATTGGTTTAAGGCTGTCCCATACCAGCACTTGTGGTTGTACGGTAATTCCTGGGTTTAACGAAAACATAGTTCGGTCCTTAATCCAACACGGACAATAGTATCTCCCTATACTACGTACAAGTCCCTTGTACACCCGGCTATTGCCAATAATTTCCCGCATCAAAATCATAGTTTTATTTTCATTTTTGATCAAAATACCAACCATAAGAAGGTCATACCCAACATTTTTAATTATGTCAAAGTTTTGTGTTGCTTTAAGCATGGCTAAGTATGACACTAAGTGTGAGTAATCCAAATTGACACCAAGTATTGTCTATGTTATTCTAGGGTTATCAAGATTCACAAATTCATACTTATCAAGGAAGTTCTATAATACTACAGGTACAACTACCAATACCCATAAAATAGCAGACTTTAATAAAAGTAACGTATGTAGTAAAATATTTAATGAAAACATTTATAAAACTGGGATCAATATGATCAAAGGGGGTGCTTGCCTTGTTGATTATTCTCGTAGTCGAATTCTTGATCGTCGTCGACTACTCCGGGTTTGTCGGGTTTTACACGTCGTATAATAATTGCATAACAGATAATAAATTTCAATAAGGCCAAAAAGAAATCAGATGGAAAAATTCAAATAAAACATTTTCATAAATCAGGGATTGTTGCATGGATCATTTATTCTTATTTTACGATTTAAAGGATTAAATTTATTAGGATTAATATTGAATTGCTTTACTAATGATTTATTAACTCAAAATTTTCTCATATAAAATCCTAAGTATTTTTATAAATTCCGGTTCTTAAGATTACCAGGAGGCTAAAAAAATTTAGTTTACAATTTGGAGGTCATTTGCAAAAATCCTATGAATGGTATATTTTAGATTCTTTCTTTAAATTTAAAATCCAAACAGAATGCACTTTCGTAATATTTTTGCATATTATAAGTCTACATGATTTATCATGAATTTAAAATTTTATTTCACCTTATTTGGATTAATGGTTCAAAAGTTATAAGCATTTGAATATCCTAGGGTTCTGAAAATACTGAAAATCAGGAAATTTACCAAAAATGGAAAGTATGCCTTCGGATTCAAAGTGCGCTTTCCATTTTTGGCTGGCGCCAGGTTGAGGCGCTGACGGGCCAAGCCCAAGTGGCAGCGAGAGGCTTGCGCGTGCGCGACTGACGCACGGGACCGCGCTGACCAAGCGACGCACGAGGCTGACAAGTGGTCCCATGAGGCGGTGGCTCGAGCGACGCGTGCGGCTGACACGTGGGACCCTCTTATCGGCGACTCGAAGCAGTGAAATCGGTGCCTAAGCTCGCCGGCGGCGAAGCATCGTCGGAGGTGGCGAATGGGTTCCACCACAGGCACCAGGGCATCCATACGCATCTAGGGGAGGTGTTAGTTCAACCAGAGGTGGCCGGAGTTGGCGTGCCACCGTGAGGGGGTGGCGGTGGCAATGGTCGGTGGCGAAGCTGCGAAATTAGGGCTTCCCGAGCTTGAAGATCACCAAAGTGAGCATCAGGGCGACACAGAGATTCTATTTTCGGGTTTAGTTTGGAAAAAGGGTAAGCGGAGAAGCTTCTCACCGTGCAAGGGCGGCGGCGGTGGAATGAGCTCGACGCAACGGCTCACCGGGGAAGAAGACCACAAATTGGGAGCGGGGATGTCTACTTGAGGCTAAGAGCAAGCTTCGGTTTAGATGATTTGAGTTGTGGTTCACCAAAACAGCCAATTGAGGTTTTCCCCTCCTTTTACTGTTTCGCTGGAATTGGGGAAGAAGATGGAGGCTAGCGGTGTTGCGGTGGCTTGGTTCGGTTTTGCGGGTTCCAGGAGAGTGCATGAGTGCTAGCAGTGGCTTCGCGACGCTTAAATAGGCGATGAGGTTGGATGGAACAGGGTTTGAACGGTGGGTTAAGAACGGCGACTCGGTCTGAGTTGATCGGCTGAAGTGAGAAACTATGCAAAGGAGTGGCGCGGTGCTGTCGGCCGTGGCAGCAAGCTGTCAGAGGAATGGCTGATGATGTGGCGGCCTCGGAATGCGGTTGCAGCGCCGACCAAGATCAGAGGCAGAGAGAGGCAGCGCTGTTTCGGCTGGCTTAGGCGAGAAACCGAGAGGAGAGGGGAAGAAACGGGAAAACGGCTGACGTGTGGGGGCAAGTTGATAAGGAAAGATGTCGTTTGGGGACAGCTGTGCCATCCGGGCCCACAAGTCAGTGAGAGGTAAGAGTGAAGTGCAAGAAAGTTCAGGGCAAGTTGAGGTTAATCCGACGAATTGGGATAGCAGATAGGCTCGAAATTTTATGATAATTTTGCCATAGTTCGGTTGGAAATATATAAGAGTCTGATAAAATTTTCAGATAAAAATGATGAGTAAAAATATTGCTAAAATTCTGACAATGCACAGTTATCAATTTCGGCTAACTCTGGTTTTTATTTAATTGAGGTTCAAGATCAGTTTATTATTTTATGATAATGTTTGAGAGTATTTGGAGCAGTATTGTTTACTTTAAAATTTTCAGATTTTTATATTTGATATTTTATTTTTAATAATTCTGACATTACAATTTTCAGCTTTTCTGATTGTCTATTTTTGAATTTCTAAAATTACTAAATGCAGGGATAAATTTCTGATATTTTTACCAGGGATGGGTAAGATTAAGATGTCGGCATGGTAAAATTCTTAACTTAGGTTAAGTTCAGATGGCTTGTGAAGAAATCTAACTTGGCTTGTTCAGAATATCTGGACAAAGTTATTTTGGTCTTTTCAATTTCTTTTATGGGTCCAGATCATGACAAGTGGCACAACCAGGATCCTAGATATGTCTGGGATTTATTTAAGATTTTTGTAAATTTTTATTGCTTTTGGGTTTTCATCTTTTGCTTTTACCATTTACTTTGTCCTTTAATCCAATTTCTTTTATTGAAGAAAAGCCAAAAGAGTTTCCAGTATTTTTTTTGAAAATTCAGGAAATTCAGAAATAATACACAAAAGACTTTTAATTCTCTTTTCTTTATTTTATTAATTTTGAGGCTGCTACAGTTATCGAGGAGATTTCCTAATGAGAACACCAAAATTTAATATTCATGATTTCTCAATTTGGGTTTAATTTCTAATATAACTTTTTCCATTTAGCGATTGCAAAATAAATTACTAATATGTTTGTATTTTGGGATTAGAGGCGTTTTACTTATTTATCTTTATAGGTTTGACATGGTGAGTGTTGGGAAAGTTAGATCATAATTTAATTCAGAGAAAAGAAAAGAGAAAAACAAGAAATAAAATTTGGATTTTGTTTTCTATTGCTTTCTCGATTTATTTTCTTTTTCTGCTAATTGGCCCAGGTAAAAACATATGTTATTTTATCTTATATTTTTATTTATTCATTCATTCATTTACCTATTTATTTATCTCTTTTTTTATTCAGCCAGGTCGGCCCAAATTTCTCGGACCACTTGGCCCGGCCGGCTTTCCTCCTTAACCTAACCCTAATCCCTCCCCTTATCTCTCCTCTCTCTTCAATTCTACCTAGCCGCCGCACCGACTCTTCCTTTCCCCACCTCTCTCTCACCTTCAACTCTTTCTCTCTCTCCCATGCTGCCGCCACCCGACTCTCCCCCTTCCCCCTTCTCGTCCTCTTTGACTTCCCCATCAGCCGCCGTCGATCCCTCTCCTCTGTCGCCTATCTCTCGGCCCCCATGGCCCCGAGCACCGCCTACCCCCAAATGCCATCGCCGCCTCCCTCTCTCCTACCCCTCTCTCGCTTGCTTTCTTCTTCAATTCGGCCCCAACGTCGCCACCCTCACCCACGCCTAGGGGTGAAAACGGGTCGGATACGGGCGGATATTGCTTTTCCCGTATCTTAACCCATATTTTTTTTCTGGATTCGGAACCGGATACGGGGTAACCGGATACGAATTCGGGTTATTCGGGATACGGATACGGGACGGATATGTGACGAATTCGGGTCGAAAACGGATAAAGATATACGGATATTGTACGCATATATAGAGTAATATATATTGAATTAAAACCATACGAGTACATAACTATAGTAACAAATTATATATCAATTAAATTCAACAAACATCATAGAAAGAATATGCTATTTGAGGATCAATAGAACCAACTAATTGTTAATATAAATGGGCTGATATGGAAAAAAATGATGAAAATGGGCTGGGCCTTGCTGATATCCGAATATCCGATCCGAATATCCGAATAGGAAAAATCCGGATATCCGAATAGAAAAAATCTGAATATCCGAATCCCGTCCCGTATTTACTGGATATTGGATGCTCCGGATCCGATCCCAAATCCGGATTCAAGTATCCGGATCCGGTCCCGGATCCGACCGGATAGTAAAATCCGGTCCCGAATCCGGTCCCGACCGTATCCGATCCCGGATCGGGCGGGAGATATCCGACCCGTTTTCATCCCTACCCACGCCACCGTCGACTCCCTAGCATCGTGCCTTCCTTTGGCCTCCACCGACTCTCTCTCAGCCCTCCTAACTTTCGGCCGCCCCCACTAGATTTGGCGATTCTACTCCGGGTCATGTAGGATCTAGTGTTCCCCCTTCTCCACCGAGTTCGCCACCGGCCTACAGGCGCTTGCTACCGGATTCACTCTCTTCTGCCTCCTCCTTCATCAGGTCTGACGATTCATGATGGGACTTGCGGTCATCGCCAAGCCCGGTGCTGCCCGAGGTAAGCAACCTCCCTACTCTCCTCTAGTTTCTTCTTCTACACTCTCTCTTCCACTCACCCTTCTTTTTACCCCTTTTCCACAGTCATTCACACCCGGCCATCGCCTTGCTTGGTGCTCTTGCTCAGCTCCTCTGCTGGCTTCGGCGGTGGGAGGGAGCTCGAGCCCTCGGGCTACATGCGCAAGGCACGGCGACCGCCCACGCCAGTTACCCCATCCTCCCATCGGCCATGGTGAGCCAAGACTGAAGCAACGACCACGGCTACAAGAACCTACGCTAAGTGCTACTCCCTTCCCTTCTACTGCTATTCAAATTACCCAGATGCTTAAGCTAAGTTGAGTTGTTCAGGTGTAGAGTGCGTCAACCAACTGTGATATGATAGCTACTGAGTAAAAATTTTCTTGTGTATTGAATCCTATCGACTTTGCTTGAATGTGACAGAATTGAACCTCTATGTGATGATCCAGAGAAGTAAGGACTTGTACAGATTGGAGTATGAATATCTTGCATGAGGGGTTTGGACTTGACGCATAGCATGATTATACCGGTGCATGAACATTTGAGTTGAGTTTGTGAGAAGAAACAATGCATTGCTGAATTTGGTGTGAATAAGCATGTCTGTGTTAGATGTTGTTATTCTTGTGTATTCTGGTTTATGGAAACCTTCATGACTAGCTAGAGAAATGGCCAAAATGCTAAAAACATGGTGACGAATACTTATAACAGGCCGTACCCCAACGGCCCAAAGCGACGAGCCGGCGGCCTCAAGCACAGCTCAAGCCCAACAGGCCGCTCCTAGCCCATTACCGACCAAGCAGAGCTCCCGACCCCCGCAGCAGGTCGGGATCCCATCGGCTCCGACCAAGCAGAGCTCCCAACCCCCGCAGCAGGTCGGGATCCTATCGGCTCCGACCAAGCAGAGCTCCCGACCCCCGCAGCAGGTCGGGATCCCCCGACTTCGATCGTGCCAAGACAACCCCTGCCAAGGGCCGCGTGTCAAAACTTCCACCAGCTAACAGCCACGTACCCCACGAACGGGGTCAATCGAAGCGACTATACAAGGCGGTGGCTCCTTCCCAAGAAGGTTTAATGATCGACCAAGTCATGCTCCCGAGCCCCATCACCGGCCACGCATGAACGAAGACGCGCCTCTCCCGAGGCAACACCGCGCCAGCGCAACAACGCCAACACACGAGAGGTTCGCAGAGGCGTGTACGCCCATTCGGGAAAATACCTAACCGCTCGACCACCTAAGCTACCGACCCAGCATGGGCAAGACGGCGATGATCGATCGCGAACGAAGGACCGGCCACTAGTATAGGTCGTCTCGTCCTCCCCCAATTCTCGATGTAACCTGCCCCTTCCTTTCGTATAAAAGGAGGTAGGAACCACCGTAGGCAAGGAGAGGGAGCAAAACAAAGAGAGAGCTAAGCCATTGGCATTCTCACTTGTAAAACTTTGTGCAGTCATCTGTACCAAGAGTAATACAACACCACCACACGAACTGGAGTAGGGACTTTCGGCCCGAACCAGTATACATCTTGGACTTCCGAGTCTAACCATTCAGGGAGTGGAACGCGCGACCCCTTCGACTTACAAATTTACTTGCCGGTGCTCGAAACCCCGACAGTTGGCGCGCCAGGTAGGGGGTCTTCGCGCGTCTTCATCACCATCTCCGGATTCCGCTCGCCTCCCTGATGGCATCTTTCATCCGCGACGGCACGACCACGCCGGAGAGCCAGATCCGCTTCGGCTCCCTCAACTTTGCCGTCACCACGGCGGGAGGGCTTACGCTCATCCCCGCCGCCACCGGAGGCCCGGCGCCCGCTGAAAGCCCGGGCACCATCTCCGGCGACTTCGCCAAGCTCCGGCTTGGAGCACCCTTGCGAGTCCCAAAGCCGGAGCCCGGAGAGCGCTCCGCCGCGTCGCGAAGCTCCGTGGCCCGGCGGTGACCGTGTCACCCCCTGCAGGCTCACAACTTGTGGCGATGGCTGGCTACATGCCGGCCTCCATCCACGAACTGCTGGAAGACTCTTCCAGCCACGACTCCAGCTCCGACACGGAGTACCCTGCCCGTGGGCGGCACTCTCGCGAGTGCAACATGGCGGGCATGGCCGATTTGATCATAACCCCCACGGTTACAGGGGGCCCCATCCGGCGCACTGAGGCGCAGGAGGAGGAACACCGCGAGCGTGCCGAACACGCTCAAGCTCGCGCCGAACAACTCCGGCGGCAAGAGTGGATAAGCGCAGGTGAGCTCGACCACCGTGCCAGCACAGGGGCAGGATGAGCCCGAGGCCCGGCAGGTGCCCGGCGACGCGCGCAGACGCGCACGACAGGTGTACCACAAGCGGGCGGAAGAATCCAACGGCCCTCGGTTCTTCCCCCATGCAAGCCAGAACGTGGCTGCGGTGCGATGTCGCCGAGGCCTCCCGAGCCGGTGACCGGAGGCCAAAGCCACGCACCACAACCTCCGGGGTTGGTGGAGCGCGGCGGCCGTGCAACACATGCAGCCTCCGGCTCCTACCGCTCTGGCGCCACCTCGTCACCGCCCGCACCGCCGCGCGGTTTACGGGTCCGCCAAGACGGCGCCACACCACGAACTACCCCAGCCTCACGCGCCCGCATGCGCGGCGCCTCGGCGACGCCTACGACGTTCGCGCCACCCTCGAGGCGCGGAGAAAGGCGGCGGAGGAGGCCGCCCACTCACGTGTTGTGGACGGCGGGCGCCACCGCCGCAGCCCAAGCCCCGATGGTCCCGGACCACGGGCGCTGTGGATCCGCCAGCGGATTTCCGCCAGTTTCGGTGCCGACCAACATCGCCAAGTACACCGGGGCCACGAACCCAGGGGTTTGGCTCGAAGACTACCGGCTCGCATGCCGGGCGGGGGGAGCAACGGATGACCTCTTCATCATCCAATACCTTCCCATCTACCTCGCAGACTCGGCCCGAGCTTGGCTCGAGTACCTGCCCGCCAGAACCATCAGGAACTGGGCTGACCTGAAGAATCTCTTCGTCGGCAACTTCCAGGGCACCTACAAGCGCCCTGGTAACTCCTGGACACGAAGGGCTGCAGCGCGATCGTGGAAACTCTCCGGGACTACATCCGGCGGTTTTTCCGCCAATGCAACGAGCTCCCCGACATCTCCGACGCCGATGTCGTGGGAGCATTCATCTACGGCACCTCCTGCAAGGCCCTGGTGCACAAGCTGGGCTGTCTCAAGCCCAGGACCACCAAGGAGCTCCTCGACATCGCCACCAACCACGCCTCCGGCGAGGAGGCTGTGGGGGCTATCTTCGAGGAAGGAAAGGCCCAGCAAGGGCCCGGCGTCCGAATCGGATCCCCTTCCGACCGCTCCGACAAGCGGAAGCGGCATGGAAAACAGATCAGCGAACCTCAAGTGGTCGCCACGATCGGCCGCCGCCAAGCAAAGCGAGTGCGACCGACCGTCGCGCTCACCACTTTGAGAAATTGATGGACGGCCGTGCAACCACGGGTTCCTGTCAAGCACAAGTATCGGATCGCGAAGTCTCCGAGACGCTTCTTCCGCGCCCGCAACGCCGCGGGGCAAAGGAAAAAAGCCGCCACGGCCCACGGGCCGCGGAGAAAAAGGCGGACGACGAGTTCCCCGAACTCGACGGCTGCCTCATGATCTTTGGCGGGCCGGCGTGTTACGCCGACAAGCGCGGCTTAAACTCGCCACCGCGAGGTCCACACCGCCGCGCCACGCGTCCCCAATATCTCGGTGGTCGGAGTTTCCGATCACCTTTGATCGGACCGATCACCCCGATCACGCCCCCACCGAAGGTACCCCGGTAGTCGACCCCATCGTGGGAAGAAGCGCCACCAAGGTGCTCATGGATGGTGGCGCGGGCTCAACATCCTCTACGTGGAGACGCCGACGCCATGGGGATTCTCGCCGAGTCTTCGACCGAGCAAGGCTCCTTTCCACGGCGTCATCCCCGCCAAGAGCCCATCCGCTCGGGCGGTCGACCGCCGTCACCTTTGGGGAACCAGGAAATTTCCGCACCGAAACCCTCACTTTCGAGGTTGTGGATTTCCCCGGCTCCTATCACGCTATCCTGGGGAGGCCATGCTACGCCAAGTTCATGGCGGTCCCCAGCTATGCTTACCTCAAGCTGAAGATGCCCGGACCTCGGGGAGCCATAACCGTGGCATCGTCTTTTCACCGCCATAATCGCGAGCGCAGTTAGCTATTGCGAGCTTCCTCGGCGATCATCGATCCGCCGAGCTTATCAATCTCAGGAGGGAAGCCTCCGAGTCCGCCCCCGAATCCAGCAAGTCGGGGGCAGGATCCTTCAAGTCCGCCGAGGACACAAAGAAGGTTGCGGTCGATCCCTGCGATCCGACCAAGACCGTGCGGGTCGGAGCCACGCTCCCCGCCAAATAGGAAAGCGCGCTCGTCGACTTTCTCCGCGCCAACAAAGACGTCTTCGCATGGAGGTCCGCCGACATGCCAGGAATCCCAAGGGAAGTCGCCGAGCACTCCTTGAGTATCCGACCGTGCTCAAAGCCGGCCGCCTTAACGCCATACCGCTTCGACGAGGAGAGACGCAAGATCATAGGGGAGGAGATCGCCAAGCTTACGCCGCTGGGTTTGTAAAGAGGTGCGCCACCCGAGTGGCTAGCCAACCCGTGCACTTGTGAAAAAGAAAAATGGGCAATGGAGAATGTGTGTTGACTATACGGGTCTCAACAAAGCGTGTCCCAAAGACCCGTTCCCCTTGCCCCGCATCGACCAAGTCATTGACTCCACCGCTGGGTGTGAGTCTCTTTCCTTTCTGGATGCCTACTCAGGCTACCACCGGATAGCATCAAGGAGTCCGACCACCGCGACTTCCTTCATCACGCCATTCGCTCATTCTCGCGCACGCCACAATGCCGTTCGCCTAAAGAACGCGGGCGCTACATACCAGCGATGTATGCAAACGTGCTTCAACGACCAGATCGGCCGCAACGTTGAGGCGTACGTCGACGACATAGTCGTGAAGACCAAGAATGCGCTCGACCTTATTGCAGATCTGGAAGAGACTTTCGCGAATCTTCGACGATTCCGTATAAAGCTCAACCCCGAGAAATGCGTCTTTGGGGTTCCCAAAGGGAAGTTGCTCGGCTTCATCATCTCCGAGCGAGGTATCGAGGCCAATCAGGAGAAAATCTCAGCAATCGCAAGGATGGGCCCGGTTCCTAACCTCAGAGGAGTCCAGAGGCTAACAGGGTGTCTAGCAGCCTTGAGCCGTTTCGTGTCTCGCCTTGGCGAGCGTGGAATGCCGCTCTATAGGTTGCTCAAGAAATCCGACCGCTTTAGCTGGACCCAGGAGGCTCAGGAGGCCCGCGCTCGCCTGAAGGCCTTCCTATCCTCACCTCCGGTCCTGGTCGCCCCGGCACCAAGCGAACCACTACTCCTCTACATCGCCGCCACTGCTCAAGTCGTCAGTGCAGCCCTTGTGGTGGAACGAGCGGAGGAAGGCCGTGAACTCAAGGTGCAACGGCCAGTCTACTTCGTCAGCGAGGTGCTTTTCGAGTCCAAAACTCGGTATCCGCAGGTGCAGAAGCTGCTCTACGCGGTACTTATCGCCAAGAGAAAGCTCGTCTATTACTTCGACCAGCACGCCATCACCGTGGTGACCGCATCCCCACTCGGCGAGATCGTCCACAACCGCGACGCCTCGGGAAGGATAGCCAAGTGGGCGCTCGAACTCGCCGCCCACGGCATAACATACGCCCCTGACGGCGATCAAGTCCGTGCCCCGCCGACTTCATCGCCGAGTGGACCGAAGCCCAGGCGCCACCGGCGATAGAAGATCCCGAGTACTGGACAATGTACTTTGATGGGTCCTACACCAAGAACGGCGCGGGCGCAGGAGTCGCCCTTATTTCCCACTCGAACAGCTCCAATACGCCATCAGGTTGCTCTTCGACGCGACCAACAACATCGCCGAATACGAAGCTCTCGTCAACGGTCTCCGGATCGCTGCCGACCTCGGTGCTCACCGACTCTACGTCCACGGGGACTCCAAGCTTGTTGTCGACCAGGTCATGAAGGCCGTAGAACCCCGGGACGCCCGCATGGCCGCGTACTGTCAAGAAGTGCGCATGCTCGAAGAACGGTTTAAGGGTTTCGAGCTCCACCATAGCTACAGACGCTACAATGGTGAAACCGATCACCTAGCCAATCTTGCCTCCAGCAGAGGGCCAGTCCCGCCTGGGATCTTCGTCTGCGACCTCCGCGCCTTCGTCCAGCGGGCTCGATGGCGAAAGCCGACCTCGACCGCCAAAGACGGTCACCCCGACCGCCGCACGGCCGGGCGTAGACTCGACCGGGTCAACCCACAGCGTGTTAGTAACTGAATCCGACTCGAGGAAGCCCTTCACCGACCGTTTGACGAACGGGTCGCTCCCCTCTGACCCGAACGAGGCCCGGCGCCCGCTCGGCGGCAAAAACTTCGCCTTGGTCGCCCGCACCTTTACAAGAGGAGTCCTCCGGGTCCCGCAGAAATGCGTTCCGCCACCAAGGGAAGCGCTATTGCTCGATATCCATGGCGGGGTTGCGGTCACCATGCTGCGCCCCGATCCCTCGTAGGAAAGGCCTTTCGGCAAGGTTTTTATTGGCCGACCGCCGTGTCCGATGCCGAGCAGATCGTGCGCACCTGCGAAGGGTGCCAGTTCTTTGCCCGGCAGATACACCTGCCGGCTCAAGCCTTACAGACGATCCCCATTACCTGGCCATTTGCAGTTTGGGGACTCGATCTGGTCGGGCCCTTCAAGAAAGCGCCCGGGGGCTTTACTCATCTTCTAGTCGCGGTGGATAAATTCACCAAGTGGATAGAGGCCATGCCGGTCGTGAGCGTCACGTCGGCACAGGCGGCCATCTTCTTCCGCGACATCGTTTTTCGGTTCGGAGTTCCAAACTCCATCATCACCGACAACGGAACGCAGTTCACGGGGAAGGAGTTCCTCGAGTTCTGCGGCGACTTCAACATCCGTGTCGATTGGGCAGCCGTGGCCCATCCACGAACCAACGGCCAGGTCGAACGTGCCAATGGCATGATCCTTCAAGGACTCAAGCCACGAATCTTCAGTCGGCTCAAGCACTTCGCCGGTCGGTGGGCGGCCGAGCTACCCTCCGTCCTCTGGAGTCTGCGGACCACGCCCACCCGAGCGACCGGGTTTACACCGTTCTTCATGGTGTTCGGCGCTGAAGCTGTCTTGCCAACAGACCTGGAGTATGGCGCCCCAAGACTACAAGCCTTCGATGAGGCTCGGGGGCTCGCCGCAACAAGACGCCATCGACTACTCGACGAGGCGCGTGATGTGGCCATCCTGCGATCGGCCAGATATCAGCAAGCTCTGCGGCACTATCACAGCCGCCAGGTTCGAGGGCGATCCTTCAGCACCGGCGACCTAGTCCTGCGTCGGGTCCAAACCAGCAAGGACAAGCACAAGCTATCGCCACCCTGGGAAGGCCCCTTCACCGTCGTGGAGGTTCTCCGACCTGGCACATTTCGACTCAAGGACGCCGACGGTCGTATCCTGCCAAACGCTTGGAACATAGAAAAGTTAAGGCGATTCTATCCCTAATCTCTTTTCTTCTTTCCTGGCTTGGTCTTTACTCTTACCCTTCCGAGCACCTGGTCGCCCTGCGACGCCGGGCTGCCTTGGCGCCCTGCCGCCGCTGCTCTGGTCGGCGTTTATGTGGGTCGGTGACCCGGTGACTATAGGGTCTCTCCGAGCGGTAACCTCTCGACCCAGCGGCACGCCTGCGCCCAGCGGCTACGGTTGCTAAGTAGCGCTTGGAAGAAGGAAATGCCCGAGTGGAGCGACCTCAAAGTCAGTCGGGGACACTCCTCCCCCGCGCCAACTCGGCTAACTCACGCGCTCGTGCGGGTCGGTGATCAGACCGACCACAGGGTCCATCCCGAGCGGTAACCCTCTCAACCCGAAAGGCGGCCTACACCCCACCGCTACGGTTGCTAAGTAGCGCTATGAAGAAGGAAGTGCCCGAGTGGAGCGATCCTCCGTCGATCGGAAACACCTCTCCTCACAAGTGCGCATAACTGCTGAGTAACCAAGATTCCTATCCTCTTAACCCCTCCCGACGCAACCCGACCTACGCATAAGTGACCCCTGCGGTCCTTAGGGCTATGGCCGGTCGAGCGTTCACCAAAAAACACAAAAGGGGGCAAGAGGCATACCGGAACTTGTTAAACTTAAGATTGTCTATAAAACTTGACAGTCTTTACAATCAATGAAAGGGATAAAATCTAACTGCTTTTATTCTTCCTCGAGGGCCATCTGCGGCGAGACGTGGCTGGCGATCTCCCGGGCGTGCGGCTCAACCAAGAACTCGAACCTATCGACCTCGTCGTCAGTCCGGTTCCCGGTGACGCCGCTGCTCACCACTGCGAGGTCGATGCCATCATAGTGCGAGATGGTATTGACCAACGCAGAGGAGGCCCCAAGCGCGGCGCCAACCGTCACCGCCCTCGACGCTGCTCGCACTCGCCAGCGCAGGGCAAGGCGCCGAGCTCGCATCGCCTCGTGACGCGGACGCAGACCTTCCGAATAGCCTCGCTAAGGGTCTGCAGCTCGGCGCCAATCGAGGCCCGACCGTCCTCGGCGACCTTCAGTGCCGCTCGCGCCTCGTCCCGGGCCGCGATCGCCACGTCGCGGGCATCTGCCGCCGCTTCGCGCTTCCACGGCGATGCTCGATTCCTCGTGCCTCTGCAGTTTTCAGCGGCCCCAGATAAGCTCGCCTCGTGGGTCGCACCACCGAGTTAATTGAAGAATCAAGACACTTACCGCAGCAGAGTTGGTTAGATTGCCAGCTTCTTCCTTAAGCGCCTCGTAAGAAGTCCTCAGTGAAGCTAAGTCCTTCTGGGCAATCCCCCGCTCGGAGCGAACTCGGTCGGCGTCCTTCCGAGCCTGGTCCCGCCGACCCTCGACGGGTCGATCGCTGCGCAAGGTCCCCTCCATGGTGACGGCGGCATCCTTGGCCTCGATGGCCTCCGCCAGGAGGATTCGAGCTCCGCCACCTTCGCCCTCGAAGATTGGGCCCCCAGGTGTGAATCGAAGAGGGCCTTCGTGGTCTCCTCCAGCCCTTGGCGAAGCTCCGCTGCCTCCGACCGCCTGGCCGCCAGAGCCTCTTGGGACAGGCGTAGCTCAAGACGAAGCCGACTGCACTCCTCCTCGGCGACCGCCCGCTGGCTATCCGAGCACTGCAGGAGTTCGGCTCTGCCTTCCGAGCGGGCCCGGAGATGCTGCAAAAAGCAGGCTATCCATTAGCGTCACCGCAGGTGAGTCAGGATTTTACAAAACCAGGCCTTTCCATCAACTTACCAAACAGATCGGCCGGACTCCCCCGGCCACCACGTCTAGCGCCTTGCTGGAAGATTCGAGAGCCAGAGTCAGACCCTTTCGGATCTGCTCTATCTCCGCCGGCCCGTAGCGCTTTGTCAAGGGCGACCCACTCGCCTCCTCCGATCCGCCGCCGACCACCCAAGGGCCACTCCCAGAGCGGGCCTCGTCGTCGCTCGGGCGGGCGCCCTTCCGAGCACCATCGGCAAGAATGGCGAATCGATCCTTCGGGATCCCGTGGCGTCTGCGCCGCGGGCCTCTCACCGCGCCTCCTCACAGGGCAAGGGTCGGGCGCCCCCGGCACCCGCACCGTCTCAGCCCGCGCGATCGCCGACCGAGTTGTCGCATCCTCCTCCGCGAGGACGATCACATCGGTCGGCGGCAACCGCGCCGGAGGCGGTGGGAGCCCCTCACCGACCTCGGCTTCCGAGTGAGGCCCCATCCTCCATGACGGTAGCGGCCGACCGCCAACGTGCGACGGCGCCTTCCTCCGGTCGACGCAGGACGCACCACGGTCACACCCGTGTAGGCGCTGCACGTCACAAAACACACTTAGTGGCCGTTCGGGCTACTTGCTGCTAAGTGTTCGAACAAAACAAAAAGAAAGGGTACTTACTGAGCCGAACGAGCACGCGCACGCCGCTCTTCGCGGTCCCCCTCCGAGGGGCAGATCCGCCGCCGCTTCCCGGCCGCCCCGCGGCGCGCACGACGACGGGCGACGCGCTGTCACCCCGCTCGAGGCTCCCAGCCGCCTGTTGGCGGTGTCGCCTTCCGGCAGGTCCGCGCCCGGACCGCCGCCGATCCGCGGGTCGGGGGGGAATCCGCAGTATGCGCCTCCGAGAGTGCTCCTGCTGCTACCGGAGGAGGTTGTCCCCGCAACAGTAGCCTCCGATATATCCTCACCACGCGCGGCCGTCACCGCGCGCTCCTTCTCCTTCCCCTTCCTCCTCTCCTCCTTCCGCCTCTTGCGGGAGGAATCGAGTTGTGCGGCCTCTGCTCGGGCCACCGCCTTTGCCTCCTTCTCTCCTGGGAGCGGCGCCCGGGAGATCAGGCCCAAGAGCCCCTGGGAGGTGTGAGGGCGCCGGTCAGAACAAATACCAAAGGCAAAAACAGGGGAAAGAGGCGAAAGAAAATTCCATTAACCTACCAGATTCGGGGGGTGCGCCGCTGAGAACGGTTCCGGGAGGCCACCGGCAGCCTCCATGGCGCCTCCACCCGTAACGACGGCCACCCGGGCCTCAATCTCGCTGAGGCTAGCCCGCTCCGCCATCCTCATGCGGTCGACGCCAGCATCGAAATAGGGGCGAGGCACGTGCATCGAGGTTGCACGCGCATCCCCATGAAAGCACGCACGATCGCGCCCGGTGAGGCCTTGTTTCTAAGGGCCCCGATTTGCTCCACAATCGTGGCCACCTTCTTCTTTTCCTTCTTCTCAGCGCCCCAGTTCCACTCCTCCCCCGCCACGAGGGGTTCGCCGGTGAAGGGCGGGGCGCTGGCTCCGACGTTCCGAACGTAGAACCACTCGGAGCGCCACCCCTTGTTGGACGACGACGGCCGACTCGATATACTCCGCGCCCGGCGGACCGAGCTGGAAGGCAAAGCCACCGATGGTGTCGCACACATCGGGCTTGTCCTTCCGAGCCTTGCTTGGAAGAGATGCCTCCACAGCGCCAGGCGGCTCGATCCCAGAAAGCCTCTCGACAACAGAATGAAGATGGCGATGTGGAGGACCCCGTTCGGATTGAGGTGGTGCACCTCCGCCTTGTAGTAGAAGAGCATCCCCCGGACGAATGGATGCAGCGGCAAGCCAAAGCCGCGCTCGAAAAATGAGGCGGGCACCACGACCTCATCGTCTCGCGGCGAGGGATTGGCGGCCCCCGTCGGCACCCTCCATCCGGAGAGATCCTGCGCGGGGAGGAAGCCCTTCTTCACCAGGCCGAGCGCGCGGCTGGCCTGGGCGGAGCACTCCGGCCACAACATTCTTGCGAGGAGAAGAAGAGAAGGCTAAGTTTTTTCTTTCCTTGCCTCTTTGTTGTTCTTAGGAACAGGAGGCGAGGGAGGCGAAAAGCGTGGTCGCCAGAAACGTTCCGGGGGCATCTTTATAGAAGACGAACAGGCACCGACCGAACCGGCACCCCCTCGAGCGAAACGTCGCGTTCGCCCTCGTCATACACCCGCCGTAACTCCCGCTCCCAATTCCACCAAAGATTAAATCTTGACAGACAAATCAGAAAGACGCCGCCTCGAGTGACACGCCCGCGCTTTGGCGGGACGGTTGCTCGGCGCAAGAGGCTGGGCACGCTGCGGCTCCCAAATGGCAAAGCTTTGTGGCTTGCGCGGGGCCCACTAGAGTGTGGGATCAAAAGGCCTAACCCACTAGATGGGCTTAAGGCCGCCCAAAGAAAACTCGAGTTAGGGCAAGTGTGAGGTGAGCCCGCGGTGGGCCTCGGTTAGGTCGACCGACGACCTAATCACCTCTACCGCGCCCGAGATCATACTTCACACTCTCCCGGAGCTCATCGATGAGCGACGGCCACAGTGCCTCGGGTCGCTGGACGACCCAGATCCATACGGGATTGAGTAAAGAAAGGTTTTTCATGGGTCGCCCCACAGCAGGGCCAGGACACCCTACTCTGGGACCGTCCGCTCGGAAGGATCCCCCATGAGCGGGACCTCCCAGGACCCACTCGGACTACTCGTTATAAGCTCCACGAGCACGGCGTTCAAACCAACACGGTAAACGCGCGCCGCCACCCCTCCAGTCCCACACTGCGCGACGGGTATACATGTGGGATAGACGGCGGCCACTCCTCTCGCAGCTACCCTCGCCAGACGAGGACTTGGGACGGATGCCCCACGTCCAGCTACGACGTAAAACGAGCCCGCGTCCAGCTACGACGTAAAATGAGCCCGCGTCCAGCTACGACGTTAAACGAGCACTCGGACACCCGAACCTCGCGTAGAGGCATCGCGGTCGTCCCTGCCGACCAAGGCACGGTCGGTCGTCCCTGCCGACCAAGGCACGGTCTAGCTACGACGTTAAACGAGCACTCGGACACCCGAACCTCACGAAGAGGCATCGCGGTCGTCCCTGCCGACCAAGGCACGGTCTAGCTACGACGTTAAACGAGCACTAGGAAACCCGAACCTCACGAAGAGGCATCGCGGTCGTCCCTGCCGACCAAGGCACGGTCTAGCTACGACGTTAAACGAGCACTCGGACACTCGAACCTCACGAAGAGGCATCACGGTCGTCCCTGCCGACCAAGGCACGGTCTAGCTACGACGTTAAACGAGCACTCGAACACCCGAACCTCGCGCAGAGGCATCGCGGCCGTCCCTGCCGACCAAGGCACGGTCGGTCGTCCCTGCCGACCAAGGCACGGTCGTTCGTCCCTGCCGACCAAGGCACGGTCTAGCTACGACGTTAAACGAGCACTCGGACACCCGAACCTCACGAAGAGGCATCGCGGTCGTCCCTGCCGACCAAGGCACGGTCTAGCTACGACGTTAAACGAGCACTCGGACACCGAACCTCATGAAGAGGCATCGCGGTCGCCCCCGCCACCAAGGCACGGTCTAGCTACGACGTTAAACGAGCACTCGGACACCCGAACCTCACGAAGAGGCATCGCGGTCGTCCCTGCCGACCAAGGCACGGTCTAGCTACGACGTTAAACGAGCACTCGGACACCCGAACCTCACGAAGAGGCATCGCGGTCGTCCCTGCCGACCAAGGCACGGTCTAGCTACGACGTTAAACGAGCACTCGGACACCCGAACCTCGCGCAGAGGCATCGCGATCGTCCCTGCCGACCAAGGCACGGTCTAGCTACGACGTTAAATGAGCACGCATCGCGGTCGTCCCTGCTGACCCAGGCACAAAGCAAACTCATTACAAAGACATTCACGAACAAAAAGAAGATTTTATTATAGACCAACAAGCTCAAGCTTTACACGACTTTACATATAGTACTCGACAGACACGAGAATAGCTACACTACGCTGCGGCAGGACCTTCTCCGCGCCAAAACCTTTCAACATCCGCACGGCATCGGCGGCACCGACGGCACGCTGGAAGGCCCTTGCTCGGTCGACGGTCACCGCCGCACCGCGAATCATAAGCCGATGCGCTGCCGCTGCTCAGCGACATCGACGTAGCCGCGCTAACTACGCTTGGCGCCCTCGCCATCGCCTCCGAAGGGCCTCCGTGCTACCCCAAGCCTCGGGGACGACCCGAGCAGTAGCGCCGACGGCAGCAAAGATTACGGCCGCAGCCTCTTCCTCCCGAGTTCGACCATCGCCCGATCATACTCAGCCCGAAGCTCGGCCAAAGGGTCTTCTTCTTCTACCACGACATCATCGCCAAAACCGAAAACCAGAGGGTGCCCCAAAGCCATCCCAAAGAGCAAAAGAAAGTTCTCTCGCTTAAAGCTTTACCACTCAAGCAGGCCATGGTATCCTTTTATACCCGAACGGATGGAGACTAAACGTCTCCAGAGTAAATGCCGACGTCAGGAAACGAAGCGCCCTTCACCAGAACCCGAAGCAGTCCGGAAGACGAGCAGGCGAGGCGCGCCAAGCCATGCGCGGCGCGCGCAACGAGGTGATTCAAAGCCCCTGGCGGTTCGAATACCTCGGGCAGATTTCCGGGGCAACCGTCGGATCCGTTGGGGTATACCTGGCAGAAATCGTCTGACCTAATCGGTCGGGCCAACCGCCGAGCCCACCACTATTCTTCTTCCAAGCTCAACCCCCAACTGAATCTGCCGAAATCACTCAGGGGCTCGGGGGCTACTGACGAATACTTATAACAGGCCGTACCCCAACAGCCCAAAGCGACGAGCCGGCGGCCTCAAGCACAGCTCAAGCCCAATAGGCCGCTCCTAGCCCATTACCGACCAAGCAGAGCTCCCGACCCCCGCAGCAGGTCGGGATCCCATCGGCTCCGACCAAGCAGAGCTCCCGACCCCCGCAGCAGGTCGGGATCCCCCGACTTCGATCGTGCCAAGACAACCCCTGCCAAGGGCCGCGTGTCAAAACTTCCACCAGCTAACAGCCACGTACCCTACGAACGGGGTCAATCGAAGCGACTATACAAGGGCAGGTGGCTCCTTCCCAAGAAGGTTTAATGATCGATCAAGTCATGCTCCCACCCCATCACCGGCCACGCATGAACGAAGACGCGCCTCTCCCGAGGCAACACCGCGCCAGCGCAACAACATCAACACTCGAGAGGTTCGCAGAGGGCGTGTACGCCATTCCCGGAAAATACCTAACCGCTCGACCACCTAAGCTACCGACCCAAAGATGGGCAAGACGGCAAATGATCGGTCAGAACGAAGGACCGAAGCCACTAGTATAGGTCGTCTCGTCCTCCCCCAATTCTCGATGTAACCTGCCCCTTCCTTTCGTATAAAAGGAGGCAGGAACCCCCGTAGGCAAGGAGAGGGAGCAAAACAAAGAGAGAGCTAAGCCATTGGCATTCTCACTTGTAAAACTTTGTGCAGTCATCTGTACCAAGAGTAATACAACACCACCACACGAACTGGAGTAGGGACTTTCGGCCCGAACCAGTATACATCTTGGACTTCTGAGTCTAACCATTCAGGGAGTGGAACGCGCGACCCCTTCGACTTACAAATTTACTTGCCGGTGCTCGAAACCCCGACACATGGGCAACCTCAGTTTTCATGGAATAGAGAGGATGCTGGAGCCTGATGTTGATATGCTTATGTCCATAGCAGAGGTTGAATTTTTAAGTTGTTTAGGTCACAAGAATCAGTTTAATGCATCCTGGTTTGACACTGTGTTGATTTCACATCATAAGAACTGAGATTATTATACATGCAGTCATGTTATCCAACTTTTAGCCTTTAAGAAGACTCTAAAACTTCTTGGAAAAGTTGCTCAATTACACATATGTGTTTTGAACAAGTATAATTAACTTGCATTTACTTTCACTAGAACATGCATGAAAAGAAAGGTAAGCTAATGCTTGGCACCTGTTTTGCAGGAAAAAGAGGATGAGGTGTCGATGGGGGAGGAGGAGAGGGAAAAAGACAGATGGTTATCTTCTTCTTTCTCCTACTGCTGTCGGCTATTTCTTCATTTAGCACCAAGTCAGTAAATGTGAAGGTAGAGGACAATTAGAGCAGTAAAGGCTCTTTTAGCTTGGGTTGCTGACTTATATACTAAGTCTTGCATGGCAAAACCAGTACTGCTAAACTGTGGGCTGCAACACAGATGGAGTGCATGCAGCCCTCCCTTCTGCCACTTGGCTGAGATGAATGGGCAGAGGGATGGCTAGTAGTCAGCTGTGAGGATGGGCAGTGAGAGGAATTGGTGGAAGCTGGCTCCTTGGGTTGGAGGTCAGTTCAAAAACCAAAAGCACAACCTTGATCTCTTTTTTTGGACCATTAGCCATAGCTGGAACTACTTACATGTAATCTATACTATATTTTGAGGTGTAATTTTTGATGCGTGAGGATGTAATTTGAACCTGTCTTAATCTTAATTTCCTTGATAAATTGTATGGGTATTAATGAGATTACATCTTTGAGTGTTAAACAATTCTGGTTTAGATGTTTTACTTAAGAGGAGGTGACAAGGAGTTTGAGTTGTAAAGCATAGAGATGTATAAATATATTCGGAAATATACTTGCTAGAATTTTGAGTGATTGCGAAAATTAAAGGTGCATGCTTATATTGTTGAGGTTGAGTAAACTCTTGAATGAAATTGCACTAAAAACTACTGATTATATTTTAACCTGAGAAGCTAAACTGTGCCCTAGCATGAATGCATAATCGAGACTAAGCAAATATAAATGAACGAGATTTGTTGAAAGATGGGTAAATAGAGAGGCATGACTTGGTATTAAAACTATGATTGCTATTGAGAATGCCTTAGAAGATCATTATAGAATAAAGATTTGGGTTTTTTGGGTACGTTTTTATATTTGTGCATCTCCTTAGCACATGCCTAGAAATATGGAGGTCAGAAATAATTCAACAACCTTACAAATATCGTACTGAGACGTACATTCAGGTATGAGTAATGTGGATATCAGAATTTTGAACTCTGATAGATAAAATTGTATGTATAATTTTTCTCAGCAATAAGCTACAAAAGTAGATCCCGTTGAGCTTTTAGTTTTTACTAGTTATATATGAAAGTCATTTAAAACGCGGTTACCCTGTAGGCCGGTATTATATACGAGCTCTGTCGCCGGGTAACAACAAACCAGTAACTGTTGCATGATTTCCATGGCGGTGTCTTGTTGTACGTTGCAGTGGACCCATCCCTCCCTGGATTTGATAATTGATCGCACTGTAGAGATTGAGACAGCAGTAAGGAGAGCTTTGCTTCATTGATCATACCCTAATATCATCCAGATCATATCGGTGATGCTGCATTGCATGTATGGACAAGACAGGCACGTGAAGCTATCACCTTGCTTGTAGCTACGCTACGTACGTACGTACGTTCGTACCCTCCCTCTCTATCTATATATACTCTTCCAAGCTGCAACCAGGCCTTCACCTCTCATCGATCGATCAGCAAGCTAGATAAAGCTAGAGATCAAGCTGGCTGATCGAGCAGAATTAGTTAACAAGCTAGCCTGAGCATCGATCTGATCAAGAGATCGATCGATGGAGCTGAGGGAGATCGAGTCGAGGCTGCCTCCCGGGTTCAGGTTCCATCCGAGCGACGAGGAGCTGGTGTGCTACTACCTGCGGAACAAGCTCGCCAAGGCTAACCACCAGACGGTACCGCTCATCTCGCCGCCGCCGGCGACCACCATGGTCGAGGTTGACCTCCATGCACGCGAGCCATGGGAGCTTCCTGGTAATTAACACGCTTGCTCGATCTGTAGGCATAAAATAATTAAGCTTGATTATTAACTAGTTCTTTGATCTATTTTTGCATTGTTTGGTCTTGAGTCTTGACGCGCGCATGGTATGGTTGGAGTATGAATGATTAAGGTCGATCAGGAGTAAAATCATGATGCGCAAGATAGATGGGGATCGATCCCGCACATTAATTAATCGTCATGCCAAGCTAAAATATATACGATAGATTTAAGAGAACACAACTTGTACATTGCATTATTCGGCTGTTTCTGTGTTCATGCATACATGGTAGTATTAACAGGAGAAAAGCAGCCTAAATTCTGTTGAAACAGAAAATAGAAGAATAAAAAAAATCTACTAAACGAATATGCAGCCAGGAGACACGAAACCCAGAATCTCTGGTTTCACTCGAACTTCGTGCTTTACTCGGATTCAACGGAAACTTCCCAAACAAACTTCCCTAATTACAATATTAAATCTATCAATCACCTCCTTAATCTTGTAACACAACTTTAATTTATTGAGACAATCGGTCTCAACTACGATTTGCCCAACTTTTACTCGACACAGGATGGAGAACACATCTCCAAGGAGTTCCGCTTTATTCTTGCTGGCCATACCACCGATGACGCACCTCGCCGACGATTACGACCTTTTGCTTTAGTTCCAATTGTCTTTTCACCGATAACGCAACTTGACGGTGACGCAGACTTGGATTAGAGCTCACCCACGAGAGAACTTGGACACACCTGTAAGAACTCTCATACGCACACATATCTAGAATGGTGATCACAACTCCTCAACATTCTAGACTCCTCTTCGACGAACATGACTTTGGACGGCGAACACATCTCTTCAACGCCGCGGAGTGAACTTCGCCGGACTTGACTTTGGACGGCGAACACACTTCTTCAACGCCCTTGAGTCAACTTCGACAGACTAGGCATAGCACACGCAGCGGCTTCCTTTTGATCTTCTCGTGCAGCATTATCTCTTCTAATGCGTATGACATCTTTGAAGGAACTCGTACATGTTTATTTTGTGAACACAACTCGGGCAAGAACTCACTTTTTTTTCCTTCACGAATCTCCTCACGCTCCTAGTTCCTTGCATGCACCTCCTGGATTTTTTCTTTGCTTGCACACTTGCGGAACGTGTCTTTGCGAAGTTTCTTCTGCTTGCTTGCACGTACAGCCTCCTGAGGATAGCGTTGCAACTTTTTTTTTTGTGCCAGAAGCTCTCTTTGTGTCTTACATTGATTCTTTTCTGTTATTTTTTACAAAGCTTGACCGCTGCACCTTATAAAGTCGATTTACACGACAAGACTTAACCGATTCCGATTGAATTCCGTACTCTACTCGGATTCAACGGAAACTTTCCAAACAAATTTTCCTAATTACAAAATTAATTCAGATGTGCTTTTATCTCACATTGATTCTCAAGGTATTTTTTACAAAGCTTGACTGCTGCACCTTATAAAGTCGATTTACACGGCAAGACTTAGCCGATTCCGATTGAACTCCGTACTCTGCTCGGATTTAACGGAAAATTTCCAAACAAACTTTCCTAATTACAATATTAAATCTATCAAATTCGTCATATCGACCATTGTTCTTGCATCTAGCTAAATGGAAGTGTATTTGTTAATGGGCTTATTGTACCTAACTAGCATATTTGCATCTAGCTAAATGTTTTTTTATTTCAAAAAAGAAAAAGTAAAGGACAAAGGAGGAGGAGTATTTAGCAGATCGATCGATTTGCCTTGACAAGTCAACAAGTACAACCTTTGTTATTCTCCATATAATCATTAAAAACGGAGACAAAGATACGATCCTCTCTGTATTAATTGCTATATTAATCCTTGGGAATTTCGTAGGATCAAATCCAACGTACATGTTAAGCTTTTTGAGACGGATAGAGATTGTTAAGTGTACTAAACGATCCGCATTATAAACACGCGTACGTGAGATCTCGAACGATGAATTTGTGCACGTGGCAAATATGCATTGCATGTCCAACTAATGATGTTGTGGCCTCCATCCCAGTAATCCCAAGATTGAAGATGCAAAACACCATATGATTGGCTTCCCTTGAAGCACAAGCGTACATAGCGTGCTAGCTAGCTATATATCGCTCCAATAATTTGTGCGCGCGAGAAAATTATTCCAGCTCTCGGTCGCGTGCAAAAGAACAAGAGCCGTCCATTTCAGTATTTCGAGGGTCTGCAATCACATCTGTGCCCATCTGTGTCTGTGCTACCTGCCTCCTGCAACGTACGTACGCTGCTGCTTCCAGCTGCAAATTAACAATATATATATATATATATATATATATGTGTGTGTTGATCTGTCATGAGTATTACACCAGTTAATTGCAAGTAAAGTACACGTACGTGCGTCAGATTCAGAGGGAATGACACGCACGTATGATTTTTTTGCGAGGATCACTTAATTAGCAGTTTCTATTTAATTTGACTTTCTTTCGTCAGAGGTGGCCAAGCTCAGCGCAGATGAGTGGTATTTCTTCAGCTTCCGGGACCGGAAATACGCAACGGGTTCACGCACAAACCGAGCGACCAAGCTAGGATACTGGAAGGCGACCGGAAAGGACAGGCTGATCCACGAGGTCGGAGGAGGAGGTGCGGCGCCGGCAGTGGTTGGCATGAGGAAGACGTTGGTGTTCTACTTTGGACGCGCGCCCAGCGGCCGGAAGAGCGGCTGGGTCATGCACGAGTTCCGCCTTGACACGCCCGGTTCACCACCAAAGGTACGGTAATACGTACTCCACTGCGTCAATTTAATTACTAGTGTCCATCTTTCTTTTGGCTCCATACATATACGTACGCGCGTAAATTGTGGGAGTAGCTTGCAAGCGACAGTGAGTAAAATCATATCTACGACACGATCGATGTCATATATTGTTCGGAACTGGAGCTAGCATGTGGAACAGCGTTCGTGTACGTGCATGCATCCATGGCCAGTTAATAATTGATTGCATCGATCCATCTCCATGAGCAGCTAGCTTTCGATGCAGGACGACATGTTCGATGCATCGCCCCGTTTGTTGACAAAAGTATGCATGTCCTCGATAGCGGAAATCATTGTTTATCTACCTTTATGTATATATTTTTTAAAAAAATCTAGTTCCCACGTATTGTTTACAAAAATAATCCCTTTCTCCACCGCGAAAGACGCGACAGGTGATACGTACCTATCCCCTGTCACGTCCAGAGAGTACGGGCAGTGGCCGACATCGTGATACGGCGGGCGACCGCGGGAGTGTGCGTGCAAGCCGGCGGGGAAGGCATCCTACTGCGCTCCCTCGAGTTGCCATGGCACCAGCCACCTCCCACACTCCCTGGGCAAGGCAGAAAACACCTGCCGCTTTTTCTGTGGTGGAGAAGGGGCTATTTTTATCAATGCATGCGTGGAGGCTAGATTTGTAAAAAACAAAATACAAGAGGGTAGATAAGCGATGATTTCATCTATGTGTTGCTTCTATGTGGAAGCTAGCTAGAAAGCAAACTTTTACTAATAGCTAGCCGTTCCTACCGCTAATCTGAATTCTCAATTCTGAATATGAATCGGAAAATGTTCATTTTTCATCAAAAGCATAGGGCTGTTCTGTCACGAAGGATGCATGCATGAATTTACCCTGGCCTAATCTGCAGTTTTTCTTCTTCTTGTTGTTGTTCTCGAAGGAAGCCTTATCTGAAGTTGTTACTCCAAATGCATGAACCATGCATGCACAGTTCGCGTACGTGTCCTAAACATGTCTGTACTTTTTTCCCACGTCGATGCATATATGCAGGAGGACTGGGTGCTGTGCAGGGTGTTCCGCAAGGCGAAAGGAGAAGCCGAGCAAGGCAACAACCGCATCACTAGTCCCAGCCGCATCAATGGTCCCAGCCGCAGCTCTTCACCGACGATCGCTCTCTGCTCGCCACCGCAGCGCCCTGCAGCTGCCTCGGCAGTAGATAAGTTCGACTGCCGATTGATGATCAGCTCATCACCAACTATGCACGACGGCCAGGATAGTGATCAGCTCATCATGCACCAAGTGTACATCGCCAGAGATGCCGGCTCGGATGCCCAACTGCTGGATTTGGCGATGCTCCAAGCGGCAGACTGTTTCTTGGAGTTTGAGCAAGGCGTGGCCGCAGGTGTCAGCAGCAGCAGCACGATGGAGATGGAGAGCCTTGGGACGAGTTGTGGTGTGTTGCAAGGTGGCAACTACAGTACTGATGGAGTGCACTTCTAGCACGCCCACGTACAAAGGGAAAACAGCTTGCTATATATTAATATTGATGGCTATATATATACATGGCATGGCATGCATTGCATATACTTGCAGTGTTGCGTAGATAAAAATTATAAAAGAAGTTCATATATGACTGTGCGGTAGTTTCATTATTAGTGGGCAAAATGCTTCATTTCTCCATGCTTGTTTAATTTATAATTATTTTATCTTGGATTAATGTGTTACATAGAAACACTCTGGAATTATATTATAGAATTTTATAGAAACTAGCTGCTAATTAAGTAATGCTACTATATATTCACATCCACACATCTATATATTTGCTAATTCCTTTTTAGAGCCATTTATTTCATGAAGTGAATATTGTATTGTAGTTAAAGTGTACAAATTGTATTATTTTAATAATATTTTACACGCGATGGATTCTCTTAATACTACAAGGAGTCAAGAATTGCATTTCATTAGCAAAGTAAAACTGTGAGATTAACTTCAAAAGATGTATGTAGGACTAGGCCTGGGCAAGGAACACATTCTATAAAAAATAACTACCGCTTCAGAAATGCGGTACTTCGACTCATAGGTAGTACCGGCCTTAGGGCCTGTTTGTTTTAGCTTTTGATTCTGGATTCTGGCCTCAAAAGCAGAATAAAAAACAAACAGCCCGATTCTAGAATCTGATCCTCACAATCCAGCCCACCCATATACATTAGAATCCACAATCCACTTCATATGTGCTTTTGGATTCTAGCTTTTGGAGAATCAGCTTCTCTACAACCACAATACAGAATCAGCTTTTAGAGAATCCAAAGCTAAAACAAACAGGTCTACCAGCGGTAGTGCCGTGCCGGCTTCCAGGCAAAAACAGAATTTCACACAGAAATCCAATCTTTTCAAATCAAGAACCAATTTAGATCAATTCTTTGAGCCATGTGGTGATCAACACATGATCACACACCAATTTGCAAAACACATTTGTAATTTTCATCACATGCTCCAAGATCAAATGCACGAAACACCAATATTTTGTAAAACACATTTGCAAATATAAATCATGCAAACAAGAGCACTTAGGAATTAACAAGATCAATTCTTGAGCCAAGTGATGATCAACACATGATTACGACACTTTGCAAAACACATTTACAAATGCTTGTCACTTGCACCACAAGTATTTCATAAATCAACTTGTTTGCAAAACACATTTGCAAATGACAAATCCATGCAAATAAACCATAAAGATTATGCATGAATTCAAACATAGCCATGTGATGATCAACACATGATTTCTAGGAATTTGCAAAATACATTCACAAATTTTTGTCACATGCTACGAAGAGTACCTGCATGACCTTCATTATTTTTGTAAAACACATTTGCAAATACCATTATGCAACAAAGGACAATAAAGGTCACATCTTTGAGCCATGTAATGATCAACACATAATCTTTAGCTGTTTGCAAAACACATTTGCAAACTCTACTCACATACTCCAAAGATAGATGATCTTGAGCTCAAATTGCAAAACACATTTGCAAATCAACATCAAGTATGAGCTACAACTATTGGCAAAACACATTCGCAAATACTTAGCTTCATGCAAAGAATCAAGTCAATAAAATAGCAAGCATGAGCAATGATTATTTGCAAAACACATTCATAAATAATTACTCTATGCAAAAACCAAATCAAGAGAGAGAGCTAGAGCAAACGGGATTGAGCCATCAACACATGATGAGACTCAAGCTGTAAGACTTGACCTCTCTTAATAGTACAACAATACTATACTAGCAACCCGATCTCCCATCCAAACACCGAGACCGTTAAGAGACTAGAAACACACTCTTAGCCCTATGCTAATTATACCTTTGCCTTTTGCACATCCACTTAGAGCTTTCATGATTATCCTCATCTTCTCTCCAAGTACAGGTCATCGTTTTGTTCATTAACACATGATGAACTCCCTTCTCTTCAGGATTTTTCCTTGATGCTTATCAACATATGATGACATCCTTTATCCCGTATCTCGACTTGATGGCTATCAGCATGTGATGCCATACAAAATCTCTATCTTTGGGCTTAACCTATATATTTCACAACTCATTGAAGATGTTAGTCAAACAAACATAGTTGTCCCAATCATCAATGCACTGCATTAACTCATAATGGATGCCCCGAGATCTTTTGATCTACTCCTTTGATGATTGACCACAACCCAAATCAATTGATTGAAATTAATATTGGTCTTGAGTATATTAGTGCTACTAAAGCTTCATATACTCAATCATTTTCGATTGTCCTTTGATCACTGAAGTACGCCATCAACAAATGATGGAGAGTCTAGATCCATTGATCTAATTCTTTGATGATTAAATGACAACCGAACACAATTTAAATTTAATTTAAATTGTTATGAGTATATTTCAATTACGCAAGTTTCATATACTCAATTTGATGGGTTTCAAAATAATGATCCAATTGATATGAAATGATGGAAAGGGATCAATACTATTGAGACCATCAACCATAGAATAAACTCCATTAAATGTGTGCATATATAATTGAATTCGGATCAATATGCACATATTCAATTTGAGATTGCTTTGGAGTTTATCCTATATTAGCATGAGTACATTACAACTACACAAGTTTTAAATGCTCAAGGAGTTGTTTTAAAGTAAAGATCCTTAATTATTTTATTTGGCAAGATGAAATGGATCAATACCGTTGAAACTTCAAGGTTAAATATGAACTCCCCGTAAATGTATGCATTCATGTATATATGGAAATTGAAATAAAATGCATATCTTAATGTTGAAACAATGGTGGAGTTCACCCTTTATCTTGAATCCAAAGAATACATCTAGAAATAATAAAGTTGCATTGGATACATATCTTTTGGATTTCTATTTTTCATTTAGATAATACTAATCAAAGATATATTCAATAAACAAGTTAGTCTCGTATTTGGATTTATCAATAATATCATGAATTTGATATCAAAGCGAATACAACAATATATATCAATGTAACATGGATTACATATCTTTGATAATTCTGTCCTTTCATCCAAATAAAACTATTAAAAAATAAACTCAATAATAATATTAGTCTCACAAATGATTAGTTTTGTCATTAATTATTAATTAAGCATTAATCACCAAAACAATTGCCAAAACCAAATGGAGTTTGAAATTACAACATGGGATCACTGGAGGCGACGTGTGCCAGCACGGCATAGTCCTAGCCCATGGCCTATTGGGCCCATGCTATGTCGGCTCGACAGGGCACAATACCCACCTCAATAAGAGTGGCTATCACCTCCCTATATACATGCATGTAGAGTGCTCTAGCAATGCAAAATAAGTTTGTAACTTGTAAGATAGATTTGCCTGGAACACTTTCCAAGCAACACCGATCGCTAATTCACGAACTGAGAAACATATATCGAAAAAATATAATAAAGTGATACAAAATAGCTCAAAAAATATTGCACCAAAATCTGAATTTTTTTCTCCCTTCAAAACGAGCGAACCGAAAGCACCTTTCTTTTTTTTCTTCTGTTTTTTTGTTCACTTCTCTCTCTCTCTCTTTAATTTCCTCTCTTTATTTGTTTCTGATTTTTTTTTTGTGCTGTCGGTTTGTATGGAAAGGAGGGAGACAAGATAAAATCTGGCAACTTGGTGCGGTAGCTAGTACCGGTGTCCTGCAGGTGCTAATTGGAGGAGCAAAAAGATGATGTATGTTAAGCATTTAATTCGGATTTTATGAATTTTCAGTATTTAATTAATTATTTTTTATATTTTAGATTTAAATAAATAATTTATTTGAGAAAAACAAAACCAAAATCTCGCTATAAATAATTTTCCTTAGTTCAAAATGTTATAAAATATTTTTGAGAATTTTTATAGAATTTTTTAACTCTATTTGATATTTCCTATAAAGCAATATATTTCTAGTATTATTTAAATTAGAAAGCGGAATTTTAGGTTTCATTTATATAGAATTTCCATTTTCGTTTTCAACAGAACTGGCTCTCCTGTTTTCGTTTCTATACCGATATTTTCCATTTCCGTTTCTAAAAATACCTTCCGTTCCCATTTTGAGCAGTGCTTCAATGCTTTTCCTCCCAATATAAGTTACACAAATTTTGAAACAAATGAAATGGTAAATAATCATCATCTACCATTCATTCATGCTTTAATATTTGTACAACTGTTAAAAGGAAAAAAAAATAGAAACACCTTTCTTTTATTTTTCTCCAAAACAATAAAAAATTCCGTTTTCCGTTTTCAACCCGGGAGGTACCGAGCCGACGCGGAGGTTGCCTTTGCCACCGTGCGTTGGACTCCCAGCCGCAGTCCTTTTTTGTCACTTTTGTTTTTGCGCACAGTACGCCAACACCGGGAAACAGAAGCGATGAATGCGAAGCGCAGCTATGAACAGTGCGAGCAGAGGCGAACGGCCGATGCACTGATCTATTATTTTTTTAGGTTTCGGGAAAGCAAATGCGACAACAATTAAGAACAATTTAACAGATGAATTAAAACTTGATAATACAAAAACTAAGAACAAATCTAAGCATAAATGCCTAGGTATATGATGGTATTTTTGTTTTGGAAATTCTCTAGATCATATGACTGAAAATAATATGACAGTAGCCAGGAAAAAAAATCCTACCGTGTCAACCTGACGCTCTAATACCAAGATGATACAGGGCTTATCTGATCTTCATAGCGTAGAATCAGGATACTCACATATACTCTTGATAAACACTAGTTAATCTCCGTTACTAGATGCAATGGCTTGCAACTCTTTGATTCGTCGATTTCCTAATTCCCAGTAAAAAGCCAGAACTATCTATAGAGGTAAAAAGCCAGAACTATCTATAGAGGAAATCGTCCAATTCCCTTTCTCTCTCTATGCGTACGCAATAAGGAGGGAAAGTGAAGTACGATTAATAGATGCAAAAGTAGCTATCTGATTTATCTGATGTCAGGTGTCTCTAATGAAATAGACGATAATATATAGAAACGGAGCGTACTGTAGCAATACAGGTACAGTAGCGTGGAAACAAAAAATTGTAGCAACGGGGGAATCCAACAGAACCTGCGGCAACAGAATCAGAAACACTGGAGTATGTGCCGGTTACTGTAGCAACTGCTGCACGGAGTTCGCGGCAGTACAGTTCGGTTACTGTAGACGAAATCTTGCGCTCTGTCGCTGTAGCTACCGGCTCAAAACCTTCCGCTTCCGTATTTTTCTCCATCCAAACTCGAAATATAGCACATAATATGTTCGATTCGACTGGCTCGATAAGAGCTTCCCAATGATGCAATTTATTTTGGCATGCAACATTTCTTTCCTCGAAGTATTTCTTACACATCTTTATTTAGTTTTATACAGATTAAATATAGGCCTGCAGTAGCAGTTCTGTATCTTTAAGTAAAATAATTAAATACCCAATAGATTAAATATGGGTCTATATATAATTAAATAAAATAGTACCAGCTCTGTGTCTTTAAGTAAAATAATTAAATATCTAATTAAATTAGATTTCACCTGATGATATTTAATGCGGCTTAATAATTCTTTCTAATCAAATAAAACATTTAACTGAAAAGTGTTCAGCTCGTGTGTGTGTGTGTCCGCATCAATAGCTGTGTGAAATTTAACGACATATATGTTCATTCACCCTTGGAAAAAAAAAACATGTTCATTCAATATATAATATATTGGATGCTATTTATCTTTATCTTTACTGGTACAAAAGAAGCTCATCTGCAGTCCACCCTGCACCACAGCTTCCTGTGTCCATCCTAAACAAGAAAAAAAAACAAAGAGTAGACTGTAGACCCTCCCTCCCCGCTGCAATAGGATGGCTCGATATGTTAAGAGGACTAGGACGAGCTGCGCGCAAGAAGCTCATCTGCAGTCCACCCTGTGCCACAGCTTCCTGTGTCCATCCTAAACAAGAAAAAAAAAACAAAGAGTAGACGGTAGACCCTCCCTCCCCGCTGCAATAGGATGGCTCGATACGTTAAGAGGACTAGGACGAGCCTGATACAGCCAATAGATAGTAAGGTTGCTTTCGGGTGTGCTACGCTGAGTCAATTTTGATAGAGTGCTCAGAAAACAAAATCATCATCTACAGTGGATGTCATTTTACCTTTGGCAAAACCCAATAAAATATAAGGAAAACCGAAATTGTTACAATTTTAGAATTCACAGAGGTATAATACGCCAATAAAAAAGATTAGAAGGTTGGGACAAACCTTCAGCCGTTGCTGGTCTTGGACAACCTACTTGGCACGAAGACCTAACTGTTCTAGATCGACTTTTGACCGTGGACGAATGACATAGTCCAAAGGCGACGCTTTCGGCCTAGAAGCATGCTGCCTTGCACCATCTTGCCCAAACTTACGCCTGTATCTACAACACAAAATAAATTGATCAAAAAAATGTGAAAATGGTTACACAACCTGCACCAATGGTAAGACAAATAGAATGTGATTGGACTTGCTGAGAGAAGTCGGCATCAAGATCATCGTGTCTAGATTCCATTCCAGAAGTACCTGACAAAGGCCTTCATCAAAGGAGAGAATAACCGAGAAGGATACCAAATAGAGAAAGAAAACTCAAGATTAGAATATTGTCATTTACATATTAGGTCTTCTATTGGGAGATAAGTAAATGTGAAGTGCAGCAATCACTTCTTTATTTGAGGCCGCCTGTAGAGACCTCTTTCACCATCATATCTCCTAATATCCTCAAATCTTGTGCTCTTGTTGAATACTGGTCGACTCTATTATTATTGCTGACAGTTAGTCATTATAGACCAAGAACCTTCAGCATCAAACAATCACACAAAAACTAATGATTAGAAAGAGCAAGAAATTACCCATTCATTAACAAATTCCTTGGCTAGTTTTGTATTAGCGGTAGTGTCGTCATCATATTTTGACAAAAACAAAATGACCTGTATATGCATCACGGGATAGAGTTAGGAGCTACTACACGATAATATGAAAACAAACCTTCCAGAATACGACAAATAAGAATTATACATTTCCCATACCACTTTTCCTAAGCTGCTCCCTTATGTCATATTGCCCCAAACCAATGGGAAACTCGATAAAAATAGACACAAGCCTCTCATAAGAATGTAGGTCATGAGGAATGACAAAGTCATAATCACAGCAAAGTAAAACTGTGTTCTTACGCTAAAACTAAATTCCATAGTACAAAAGGGGAAAAAAGGGAAAGCAAGTTTTCCTACATCGGTTAGCAACCTCAGAACAGCACTTTGAATATTCATATTCGGCAAGCTTCCATCAGGTAAAGGTTCAAGGCAGATTTTTAGAAGAGCGAGTATTCCATGATCAAGGAATTATTTCTGAAGATTCTTCTTGCAAAATAGACATACGAAAAAATAACTACAGCATCTGAGCAACTAAGAATGAATACTTGTGGATTATGCCAAGGAGAGTGCCCATCATTGTCACTGCCATTGCGGCCAGCTGGGTAAACCCCACTATCATCAATGAAGCTATCACCATAAACAGATCTAACACCTTCTTGATCACTCTGTTCCACAAGAATACAATGTTAGCAGAGCATGCGATCTGTCCCAGATTACGAAAACAGCAAGTCAAAGAGGAATGTGAAGCTAAATAAAACAACGCAACACCCCTAACCAATACTAAAAATCGGACTTAATATGCCAAACGGAAGATTCCACACTAAATATAAACTACAGAACTGCACATACCATCCTGAGTAAACAATTTTCCCTGGAGTTAAAAATTGCCAGAAATGATGGGCTGAGAGCACAAGCAAACTCAATAATCATGAAGATGAGTAACTTATCAGCAAACAAGCCAGACACTGCCATATCATCTAAAAGTAAGATATTCTCCAGATAGACATCAATAGAGCAGTCTTCTAATCATATCTATGTATCATCCTTAGAAATAAGACATGACAACAATAGATTTGAACACTGTGTAAATCCAGAAGAACCATAATAGATCAAAGAAACAATTTGCTTTCCTATGGGAGGAAAAGTCAAAAGCTATCGCAATTGTCTCATAAAGCCAAAGCTTTCTCTGCAAAATTAAGCCAATAGCATCTGGGTGGACCAAGAACAAATGCATTTCAAGGAGCCTAACCATGACTGATTCAATAATAACCAAGTGCCATATTCACATCTCAATAAACTGAAACCATGCAGCAAAGGCCAAACCAATTGATCAAACAAAAACAATCGATCAAAGAAAAATCCGCTGATAAAGATGATTTGGTGAGATAATATCTAACCAACTGATTGGTAATAGAAAGAGGTAACAATAATATACCATATACAACCCTATTCTGGTGCTAAGAAGCTGTCGGAACACCTCTACCTGAAAGGCACAAAGAAAACAATACTTGGCAGTTCATATTATAAAAAAATTAGCATATATTATTCCGGCAAGATAGAAAACAATAAGATTTTAAATGAGTAGCAAACTAATGATCATACTGTGTTTAATCAAAGGAACATACATATTCACAACATTGAACAAGTATGCGAAGGCTGAGAAAGGAATGTTATGCTAGTGACAAGGCGGGGTTAGAGACCATACCGAATTCCCTTTTAGCATTTAGAGAGACAGCTGCATCTTTCACCTGTGGAGTGACAAAGGAAGAAATTCAGTGAAACATAATACAAAACATGGTAAAGAAAACATGCTCCTTATTCTGCAAAATGTAGCAAGTTAGGGACATGGAGGTAGCGAACTATAATGAAGACCCAACCTGAAATAAGCTCAATTATAAAATCATAATCCATGCACAGTCTGTGCGGTATAGTATCTCAAAGTAAGCTCCTATCTCCTTGCACTTACCAGATTTGCAGCTTTGAACAAAGAAAAAGGCGGAAAGATCATAAAACCCTAGTCCACAGCTTTCCACAAAACAAAATACAAGGCGAAAAGATCATAATATCGTAGTTACTGTATGGAGGCAAGCAAAAAGCGCCTTCTCGTCGTATCTTCACTTTGTATGCATCTGCCTCTAGGAAGGTGGTCCTCCATAGCACCCAAATTAATACAAACAGAAAACATAAATTTCCTCTTAATAAAACTCTGTCTCCGCCTTTGTCTTGGCAGGATTCTAAATATTCATAAATTTCGTAGTCTTTACTCGGTATGTAATGAGCAAAACCTGATTGTTCATGAAATGGTAATCAGATGGCGGTTTATGTCTTTTAGGAGATGGTTGAATGAGGATATGCAACAGGACTTAAATACTATGAGAAATACTCTAAGAACTATTGCTTTCGGTGAAAATGAAGATAAATCGAAGTGGCTGTGGGAGGAAACAGGGATAAAACTGGGAATGCATAAAATTGAGGGTCAGCTGTTCAGGCCAAATTAACAAAATATGGCCACCTGTTCTGTAGCATCAAACGATCAGTTACTACTTACGCGAATCAGATCATGTACCAAAATTATTGACATAGCTATTAGACACAAGCACACTACGTACCTCGGTTGTTTAAGAAGAACTTTTACATCACTATTAAAATCCAAATCTTATTTACTAACATAGCTATTAGACACAAGCACACTACGTACCTCGGTTGTTTAAAAAGAACTTTTACATCACTATTAAAATCCGAATCTTATTTCCAGTTCTGACAGAGGGACGAAATGACTTTGGCCTACGACATCGGCAGATGACGCTAAGAATGTGGATATATGCTTGTTCATCTTTTTCAGTTGAATCTGGTAACCACGCGATACCTTGGACGGGACTCAGAATCTCACCGCCAAGCGAGAACTCATCCCTTGAGCACCTAGGCTCTAGAACTGTCATAGGCGGTCGTAGATCTGCCATAGAAAAAAAAGGATATATCTCTCGAATCTTGAGCAGAGCCAATAGAGGAGTAATAACACCAAATAAGCTTGAATGAACTCGTTCCTCAGCAGTACGCTTTTTTCCTGATCCATCATCATCCGAGAAGCGAAAAAATCATCTCCATTTTAGGTTCCCTTCCTACCTTCTCGAAGCGCTTAAATTCTGTTCCCTATAGTAAGGCAAAAGGACAATTCATCAGAAACACAA